>CM044443.1:39498328-39551756 GCA_024363595.1 Xenopus borealis
TGTTGTGTGGGGCCCCGTGATTTCTAATGGCGGCCCTGTCCAAACACATTTATCCTCATGCTCCCTCCTTATATCTGAAGGCCGAGGTGCAATAGTTAAGCCCCTGACAGCTGTTCTGGTTATTTGTTTTTTGTGGAGATTGCACTGAAATGAATATAGAAGTAGTATGGAGAAACCTGCATTAATTGAGGATTAAAATTTTACTAGTAAAGTTCAATGGGTTAGCTGGGCATTGATTATGACAAAGATGGACGTAGAAGGCTATGGGTTTTACTGTATCTACTGCAGAATTGCATGTGGCAGATCCTTCATTCCCCATGCTTTGAAGTGATAAAGTTTTCGCTTTCTATGTAAGATGTTTTTCTGCTATGGCTTGGGCAGCTGATTTCATTGGATTTAATCTAATACACCCCAGTCCTTTCTCTTCCTCGAGGCTTAGTGCTCTTGTAAATGATCAAGCCAATGTCAATGCTTAGAAATTAATTACATGTTCTATGATGGTCTGGTATTGTGTAAAACCCAGTTTTTATTTGCTTAGTATTCCTGCAAGCAGGGCCCCCTCTACGCTGTTAGACAATGCTGTCCATTTGATATTCACAATGGAAGCCCCCTGGGGGTTTTAGGGAGTGAATTGTTCAGTTTTAAGCATCCTATTCACAATAGCCAAGATAGAGCTGCGGTTTATTTCCTTTTTGATCCATGAAGTACAGGACACATGCATCCTGCAGCTGTGTTGGTTTTATATTCCATCAGACACTGGCCTATATTTAGCACTGTGCAGTCTAAAACTCTGTAGTAGCTGCCTTCTCTCCTTATTTTATTCTCTTTCAATTCAGTTTAGCAGAGATGTGCTGTTGTGTGTGATCATCAGGGGGAGTATACATTACCAGTAAGGGTGAGACAATCTAAGAACAAAGGGTCTACTCTAGTGCAAAGTAATCTTCCTGTACTGAGGATGAGCAAAGAAGAGTATACATTATATACAGTACTATTGCTACAGAGAGTGGCACATCAAGAATACCCTGTGAATGGTACAGCCATCTATGCTGCTATGCACTGGAATGTCTTTTGTAGTGTGCAGCTTTATCAAATAACCCACACTGCTAAAATGGGTGATTGTAAGGTTTATAGCAGCCTGGCGTTCTTGGTCATGTTACTTTCATGTCTATTTCCTAATTGAAATTGATTGGAAGATACGGTCAGCTGTAATGGGCCTTTGGTTATCAAGATTCTCAGAGTATCATAAGCTTAAATTCACCCTAAGAGTGGGCATGCACTGCCACTGTTTGGATTGGTGTCGGCTGTTCACATCTGGGCCCAATTTTTCCACCCATTGGGGCTGATAACCAAAGATCAGTAAATACACTGGGGTCTATTGTGACCTATTGGACAAGGACTACAATAACAAGTTGATATTTATCAGGCAAGCCCATCTGAGGGCATCATTCACAGACCATTAAGCTGCCAGCTCAGTCTGGGACCCTTAGACTGGTGTAGCATTAAAACTATGTGTTATGCAACATTAAGGGGTCCAGGGTCAGAATGGTGGGTGCAGGGCACCCCCCAACAGGGGCTGTTGCCACCCGCCCTCCCCGAGCACACGTAAATTAAGCCTACCTTCAGCACATCGGGGGAGGCAGATCAAAGGGGGAGTGCTGGTGGGGTCCGGCCCTATCTGTCCCTGAAGGGACCAGAATACAGTAAAAATGCTGTTTTGTAAGGCAATTATATTTTTGTTAAGATAATTGCTTCCATTTGTTTCATAATTATTCATAATTATTGTGTGTCAATGTACTCATACTAAGAAGTCGACAGTGACAGATGGGGGCTTTTCTAGAAAACGTTATGTTCAACTAGGCTAAGGCTATTGGCGCACTGGGCACTTTCCAGCATATTTGAGCCAGCTAAAAAGCACCTGTGATCACCTTCCTGGAAATTGTAGGTGTGAGTTCTTGGCTCACTGCATATGTGAGTGGGACACAATCCTGTGTGACATTAGCCAGTTATGTTCACTTGCATAAAAGTAACAGACTTGATATAAAAATGCACACTGTGTTTTTCTTCGTGAAATTATGTGTTCTTGCCATTAAAATGAAAATTACAGAAAAGTTCCAGTTGTAATATTTTTCTGTATTATAAATTCTTACAAAAATTAATGGTTAAAGAAGAATAACAGATGTAATATATAGACAGGGAAAATTTAATTTTTTAAACTTTTTTCTTTTCTTTATTTACGGTAAGGATTTTAACAAAATTAACTTTATACTATATACCCTCTCTTCTCCTCATGGTTGCTGGCAGGTCTATATGCCTTCATTACACGCATTACTTGATAAATACTGTATTAGGAGTTCACTTTCTGGTGCAAAGCATGTTGGTGTCTGCCCCAAGCATTTTTAAGGAGTTGGACATTTTAATATACACAGATATAACTCTCCTTGCTATGTAACCCAGTCTATCTTTAGACTGTTTTGTTTAAGTTCTGAATATAGTTCCATGGAAATATAACGAATCTCAGGAAGGCAGCATCTGATCTCCATATGCATTTGGAAAGATTATTTTTTTTTGTAGTATATTAACATAGGACGTTTGGTTGATATAAGACAGATGTCCATTAAGCTCAACCTTTTCTGTCTACATTAGGGATGCACCGAATTCAGAATTTGGCATTCGGCCGCAAATCCCCAATTCCTTTGTGAAAGATTCGGCCGAATACAGAATCCGAATTCTAATTTACATAGGCAAATTAGGGCTGGGAAAGGAAAATGTGTGAACATTTTTTTTTTACTTCCTTGTTTTGTGATGAAAAGTCACATGATTTTCCTCCCTTACATATGCAAATTTGGATTTGGTTCAGCCAGACACAAGAATTCAGGCAAATCCTGCTGAAAAAGGCGAAACTTGAACCGAATCCTGGATTAGTTGCATCCATAGTCTATATATGACGTGCCTAAAGTTGGCCATAGAAGTGCAGATACAGCTGTATGAAAATTTTTGGCAAAACCTTTCAGCCTGCATAATGATTTACTACACTTTCAACAAAAAAGATAACAGTGGTATGTCTTTCATTTCCAAAGAAGATTACTAGAGTGTTTTCTGGAAAAAGATGTTTAGTGAAGCAGTATTCAGTTGTATGAAATTAAATCAAATGTGAAAAACTGGCTGTGCAGAAATTTGGGTACCCTTGTAATTCTGCTAATTTGAACGCATGTAACTGCCCAATACTGATTAGTGGCAACACCATTTTGGTTGGATTATTTTATTAAGCCTTGAACTTGATAGGGAGGTGTGTGCAATCATGAGAAAAGGTATGGCCAACTGCAAGTTTTGCTTCTGTTTGACTCTCCTCTGAAGAGTGACAGCATTGGATCATTAAAGATCTGAAAACAAAGATTGTTCAGTATCCTGGTTAAGGGGAAGGCTACAAAAAGCTATCTCAGAGGATTAAACTGTCAGTTTAAACTGTAAGGAATGTAATCAGGAAATGGAAGGCCACAGGCACAGTTGCTGTAAAATCCAGGTCTAGCAGGCCAAAAAAAATACAGGAGCGGCATATACAGAGGATTGTGAGAATGGTTATAGAAAAACCAACAATCACCTCCAAAGACCTGCAAGAACATCTTGCTGCAGATGGTGTATCTGTACATCGTTCTACAATTGAGCACAATTTGCAAAAAGAACATCTGTATGGCAGGGTGATGAGAAAGAACCCCTTTCTGCACTCACTCCACAAACAGATTTGCTTGTTGTATGCAAAAGCTCATTTAGACAAGCCACAGTCATTTTAGAACAAAGTGCTTTGGACTGATGAGACAAAATATTAGTTATTTGGTCATAACAAAAAGTGCTTTGCATGGCGGAAGAAGAACACTGCATTACAAGAAAAATACCTGCTACCTACTGTCAAATTTGGTGGAGGTTCCATCATGCTGTTGGGCTGTGTGGATAGTTCATGGACTATCTAGAATCCAGACAATCATCAAAGGCTATAGGAGGCGTCTACAGCCTGTTACATTTGCAAAAGGAGGCTCAACTATGTATTGATGTAGTATCTCTGTTAGGGTGCCCAAATTTATGCACCTGTCTAATTTTGTTATGATGCATTGCATATTTTCTGTTAATCCAATAAATTAAGTCACTGCTGAAATACTACTATGGAATGTTATATATTAAAAGGAAGTTGCTACTTTGAAAGCTCAGCTAATGATAAAGAAAACTCCAAACAATGTAGAGGGGTTCCCAAACTTTTTTACAGGACTGTATATCCTTATGTCCAATGAACGCTTGTTCGTTGTAATCTCCTGGCCTAACACTAAACATTCAGATTAAATAAAGTAGTAACAAGAACAAATCCGATGATGTTCTGGATATTAATTCAAAGACAGCAATTGTATGAAAGTTTTGTCCAACAAATAGTAGTGACAGTCTAACACTGATATCATCAGGCAATACTTGCAAAGATTTTATCGTTAGCTGACAGAAATCTTCTAACCTGTTTGATTGACTGAACGGCCTATCGCCATGGTAGGAAACATGTCCACATGGTCGGAAATACATACGAAATGAGATTAGTACGACTTTTTCTTTGCCTGTTATATTGTACCCTTCTGAGCAGACTTCCAGAGTTTCATTAGCAGCTGTTAGAATGGATACAATAGTTGCTAATATTCCAAAGATGCTGTTGAGAAATGTATCAACTAATGTAGCAAATTATACATTCAGAATCTGCACCTGGATTACTGAGCTGCCAGACTGAAACACCAGAGACAGGAACATTACACTTCAATTCCGAAAAAAAAAGGTCAAAAATAAAACATGAAAAGTAATTGAAGAAAGAGTTATGAACAATCTGAAAACAACTGAACTGAAAAAACAACCCCTTTAAAGGGATCCTGTCATGGGAAAAAATATTTTTTTTTCAAAATGCATCAGTTAAAAGTGCTGTTCCACAAGAATTCTGCACTGAAATGCATTTCTCAAAAGAGCGAACAGATTTTTTTAATATTTCATTTTGAAATCTCATATGGGGCTAGACATTTTGACAATTTCCCAGCTGCCCCAAGTCACGTGACTTGTGCTCTGATAAACTTCAATCACTCTTTACTGCTGTACTGCAAGTTGGAGTGATATCACCCCCTCCCTTTCCCCCACCCAGAAGCCTAACAAATGAACAATGGGAAGGTAACCAGATAACAGCTCCCTAACATACGATAACAGCTGCCTGGTAGATCTAAGAACAGCACTCAATAGTAAAACCCATGTCCCACTGCGTACTATTCAGTTACATTGAGAAGGAAAAACAACAGCCTGCCAGAAAACAGTTCCCTCCTAAAGTGCTGGCACAAGTCACATGACTTGGGGCAGCTGGAAAATTGACAAAATGGCTAGCCCCATGTCAGATTTCAAAACTGAATTTTAAAAAATCTGTTTGCTCTTTTAAGAAATGGATTTCAGTGCAGAAGTCTTGTGAAGCAGCACTATTAACTGATTAATTAAAAAAAATACATGTTTTCCCATGACAGTTTTCCTTTAAGTCTACTGAAAAATCATTTAAACATTAATTAGTTGGATTGTTTTTAATTATATCTTGGTTGGGATCAATTTAAATGTACTCTTTTGTTATAACAAATTAGATAATTTGTAAACATTTGAATTATTTGAGTAAAATGGAATGTACGGGAGATGGCCTTCCCTTTATTTTGAGCTTTTTTTGGATATGTGCAATTTTGGATTGTGTTCAGTTTGGTATTCAGAGGATTTGGCATTCGTCATAATCCAAAAAGTTATGCATTTGGTGATATAAGTAATACATTTTGTAGTGTAGTGTGGCTTAATTTTACAATGTAAAATGTTACAGTGCAAAGTCATATAAATTTTAACCACACAGAGGAAAACAAGTTGACTCAGGAACTTGGTGGGTTTTCATTTCATTGTGCACGAGACACAATGCTCAGAGAACCCTGTGTGTGCAAATGCAGATCCTTTGAGCCCTCTCACACACATACGTATAGAGACAAAAGACTTGATCCTTATTCCTGGTTTCTTTATGTAGTCTGTAACAAATAATAGTTCAAGTCTTACTAAACCTTCATTTTTTATTTATTCTTTGTATGTCTACTAGGGGTGTACCGAATCCAGGATTTTGTTTGGGATTTGGCAAAGATTCTGCCTTTTACAGCAGGATTCGGCCGAATCCTTGTGCCTGACTGATCCTAATCATAATGTGCATATGTAAATTAGGGTCTGGAAGGGAAATCATGTGAATTTTTGTCACAAAAGAAGGAAGTGAAAATATGCAAGGATATGTAAGAATTTGGATGCAGTTTGTTATTTGACTAAATCTTTCACAAAGGATTCTGGGGTTTGGCCGAATCCCAAATAGTGGATTAGGTGTATCCCTAATGTCTGCATGTATTTATTTAATATTCACTAGACATTTACTACTCTACAGCAGTGTGTACATATTTAGCACTACATAAATGAAAATACACTTACTTTTCCATTGCTTTGCTTTTCCAAACTGCAAAAGAGCTCACCTCTTAACTCTTGCCTCCCTGGGATTGCTGCTCTCTTGCCAATGTTCTTGCACTCTTTAATGCGCTTTTACTTGCACCCCCAGTTTTGCAAATGAGACTTTCATCATGAGACTTTGTGATAGTCTGAGACAATTTGTGGTGGGCGATGGGGGGCCCACCAGGTTACCAACCTCCGGCCCTCCATGCGCAAGCACGAACATTGGCTCTCGCACATGTGTCGACTTTCTGTGCGTGCGCACACACCCTAATGCGCACGCATGAAAGCCGGTTCGCATTTGCGCTGGGCACAGAATTTTCTTTTATTTGGGGGGCCTGGAGAACAGTGCTGCGGGGGAGGGGGACTGGCCCATCTGGTTCTTACCCGACACTGGTTAGCTTTTTCATCAGCATCTCTCCAATTTAAAATTTCAATATTTCCCTGGTTCCTAGTGTACAATTTACACTAGCAGACAGGCTGCAGTTTGAATGAGAGATTTGAATATGAATAGAAGGTCTGAATACAAAGATAAGTAATAAAAGTAGCAATAATAATAACACAGGTATGGGATCCATTATCCGTAATTCCATTATCCAGAAAACTCTGAATTATGCAAAGGCCCTCTCCCATACACTCTATTATAATGAAATAATCCAAATTTTTAAAAATGACTTCCTTTTTCTCTGTAATAACAAAACTCTATCTTGTGCTTGATCCAAACTAAGATACAACTAATCTTTATGGGATCAAAACCTGCTTCTTGGGTTTATGTAATGTGTACATGATTACGGAAAGATCCATTATCCAGAAAACCCCTGGTCCCAAACATTCTGGATAACAGGTCCCATACCTTTACAACTGTAGCCTCATTGAGCAATCGTTTTTGGCTTACCCAGGACAAAGACTCCCTTTTAAAAGCTGGAAGAAAACAGAAAATTATTTAAAAACGATAAATTAAAAAAAAAATACATTTCAAAATATGGTATTCTGTAAGAGTAAAATAAAAAGGTGAACTTAGTCTGTCAGCAGCTTATATTGGCCGCTGTATAGCCACCTTAACTCTCGCGCCAAACTTAAAATATTGAAATTGCTTCCAATTGACGTCAAAGGGCAAGCGCAACTGCATCTTTCACTAGCAACTGCAGTTATGTTGGAATCATGTTTAAAAATGCTGTATTTTGGGTAAGAAAAAAAAATAAATATGGTGGTCCAAAATTTTACATAGCCTTCTCCACTGGTGATCCCAATAGACAAAATACTATGATAAAAGAGTTAAAGCCCTTCTCAATGAAGTATACCTAAAAGCACATATTCTTGCTTATGGTGCCCTGGAATAAAACCTAGGACCCCAGCACTGCAAGACAGCAGCACCAACTGCTACCTTGTATTCTCCATAGTGCCCTAATCCTAAAGCTTGACCGAGGAGATATTTGAGTCATTTTTCAAGTTTCTGACTTACAGATTGAAGCTAGGATTCCTTTTGCATGTAAAACTTGCTTCCCCACTTGATCAGAATATGTTTATATTCTGGAACCTACTGATTTGGATACAGGTATGGGATCTATTGCCTGAAAACCCTTTATCTAGAAAGCTCTGAATTATGGAAAGGCCGTTTCCCATAGACTTCATTTTATCCAAATAATCCAAGTTTTAAAAAATGATCTCTTTTTTCTTTTT
This sequence comes from Xenopus borealis, assembly GCA_024363595.1. Classification (NCBI taxonomy): domain Eukaryota; kingdom Metazoa; phylum Chordata; class Amphibia; order Anura; family Pipidae; genus Xenopus; species Xenopus borealis. The sequence continues at coordinate 39,506,519 of CM044443.1, forward strand.
AATAATAACACGGTAGCTTGTACTTGATCCAAACTAAGATATAATTAATCCTTAATGGAAGCAGAACCAGCCTATTGAGGTTGTTTAATGTTTACATGCTTTTCCAGTAAACATGAGGTATGAAGATCCAAATTATGGAAAGATCTGTTATCCAGAAAACACCAGGTCCCAAGCATGCTGGATAACAGGTCCCATACCTGTATTTCAATATAAACTTAATATGACAAACATTAAATCATAGGTTATATTACAGGTCTAGTAAGTCCTAGTGTAGTCCTAGCATTTACATGATATACTATTTGATACACATTTTGGATTAATTGTTATTAGTTACTAGAATTTTTGGATAAGATAGTAGTGACTAAATGCACAGAAAAGTAAAGTCAAAAAAAGGCATTGTATTTTATTACCAGGTCCCGTGAGCAACAAATTCTCCATTTTAAACTAAAGTTCAACAAATAATTATGTTGATAATTTAACACTTTATATTCTGGGCTCCTATACCATCCCACTACCACAAACCTTAGCAGTGAAGATCTGGAAGTAGCTCCCCATCTTTTCTTCATACTCATGGACCTTTGAGAGTTCAGTCCACTTTCAAAAAAAATTAAAGAACTGCCTATAAAGTTGAAAGGAAACTAAAAAAAAAGAATAACTGAAATGAATAAGCAAATCATTTAAAGCAAATGTAGTAATGGAAACTATAAAACAGCAAAGAATTTCGAAAAACCTCATGAGAATAAATTAGCTTTTTATTTTGGGCGCCCGGCCTTCAGCACAATTTTATGATGCTGTTTTGTGATGAGAAACACACAGCCGATACAATTTCAGGAAACTCCACTTGAATTGATATACAAATCACTAGTCTTCATTTTTGTTATTATTGATGGTTTCATAGTGCTGATACTATTGCTGAAATTGAAAGGCCCCAATTAGACTATGTTGATATGGAAATCAAAACAAGCAATACAGCTGTAGGTGCCCTGTTTCATTGGAATTTATAAAATATGTTAGAAGTTTAGAAGTTGTGGCAGTTCCGATACAAACATGATGATATACATGACTGTTGTATCATATGTTGATTTGGAGTAATTATAGAAATGAAAGCCCGTTTCAGTATAAGATGTATTTACTCCTCTTTGACCCTATTTGTCACCATCTTCAATGGATTGACAGAGAGCAAAGCATTGATAAGGATATTTTCTTGTGTATTTATTAGGGATGCACCGAATCCACTATTTGGGATTCTCCGAATATTTTGTTAAAGATTTCGCCTAATACCGAATCCTAATCTGCATATGCAAATTAGGGTCAGGAAAGGAAAAAAAATTACGATTTTTTTCACTTTCTTGTTTTGTGATGAAAAGTCACGTGACTTCCCTCCCCACCCTACTTTACATATGCAAATTAGGATTTGGTTCGGCCAGACACAACGAATCATCTGAATCCTGCTGAAAAAGGCCGAAACGAATCCTGTATTCGGTGCATCCCTAGTATGTATTAATGTATGTAATAGAAAGAGATGTACACCTAACAGTTAATATTCACCTAACAGTTAACATTCTATATATACGGTCATCTCTAGCTGAGAGCAGTACAGATCATGTTCTGTAAAGCAATTGAGAAGATGGGGAGACACTGAGGCCATCTTCTGACCATAAATAGCCAGGTACAGAACCCCAAACCCATATGTTTAGCATTTCTAGCTTGCTCCTTTGTTATGCTTTAGTTCTCTGAAAATTGTGTGCAGGCTACATAAAGCTATCTAACATTTTAAGGACCCTTTCACTAGGCTTTCACTTTGGTGGTTATGAAAGGTCAAATTTTTGAGATTTTTGTACCTCGAACAGTATCTTATTAAAGAGAAAACCTGAATGGAAAAAAAACTCCGCAAGTTTCCGCAAGTTTGAGTTTCAAAAATTGATTGAAATATTTGTGTTTTTGGTCAAAGCCCTCCGAAAGAAACTCAAGCATCATACAGGCTTTTAACCTCTTCAAATGGTTCAAGGGGCCTCTGCCATTGACTCCTACATGACCTCAGCAGGTTTTAGATGGTGTACTTTTGGATTCAAGGGATTTCCAGGGTCAGGGTATAATACATTTTAAAATTTGAGTTAAAAAAAAAAAAAAAAAACTTGAAAAATTCTAGGTTTTTGTTTTGACCAAAAAAACTATTTGAAAACTCAAGTTTTCATGGAAAACACAACCCGACCCTTAATTGTTAACCCCCTTTGTGTGTTCCTGCATGCCATTAGCAAAATGCAGGAGAAATCCATTGCAGGCGAACACATGGTGAAATTGCCTTTGTGTGAGGGCCTTAAAACTTAACTTATACCACTGTTAACTTGACAAGCATACTTTACCCTTTGAAACAGAGATAGCAGTAGCTTTCCAATATTAATATGAAAGCTAGAGCACCTCTAGTGGTCATAGAGAATATAGAGAAAAAGGATGTTTTTGATGTACAGCAAGCTGAGTATGGTAATTTAAGGGGATAAATCAGGGATCCCCAACCTTTTGAGGCCGTGAGTAACTTTCAGAAGAAAAAGGAGTTGGGGAGCAACACTAGCATGAAAAACGTTCTTGGGGTGCCAAATAAGTGCTGTGATTGGCCATTTGGTAGCCCCTATTTGGATTGTCAACCTGTATTGAGGCTCTGTTTAGTAGTACACCTGGTTCTTATACAACCAAAACCTTCCTCCAAGCCTGGAAATCAAAAATAAGCTCCTGCTTTGAGGCCACTGGGAGCAACATCCAAGGGGTTGGAGAGCAACATGTTGCTCACGAGCTACTGGTTGGGGATCACTGGGATAGATGAAAGCTAAATCTACTTGAAAGGTTTATCTTTACTTTAATTCAGTGCACAAAAAGGTGATTTTGTCTACAGTAAACCTGTTTTGGCATGCAAACTGTTTACGTTGCTTTTTGTTTACTTCTAAGTAGGGCTTGTTGATACAAATCATGCAATTCAATAATAAAAAAAAAAAGCTCAGCGTGCTGCCAGCTGCTTTTAAAACTTCACACTGTCTCATGGGAAGTCGTGCAGTCATTTGCTTTGTTCAGATAACATAAATGCTGCCTATTATGGTGTGTGCTCTGCTGGGAACTACTCTCTCTCACAGTCTCAGGAGGATGGCTGTCATGTAAAAGACTTGTCAGTTGTGTTTATGAAGGTCTGCTGGTTCACATAACTTGTGAGGGCAACTCCAGGGCACAGGTATAAACTGTTAATTGGAATATGTGTCAACCAAACTTACTAAAAAATCTCATTCACAATGGTGGAGTCATTAGTTTTCCCCCCAGGAGCCTCCCCAAACAGCAACTGACATTCAAATATAACCTACTTTTAAGGAGAACTAAAGCTTAACTAAAGAAGTAGTAAGAAATATTGTACATTATGTTTTGTGCTTCTATACCAGCCCAAGGCAACCGTACCGATTAGCAGTAAAGATCTGTGTCTCCAAAGATGCCCCAGTAGCTCCCCATCTTCTTTTCTGCTGATTCACTGATTCACATGCTCTGTGCTGCTGTCACTTACTGAGCTTAGGGACCCACTCACAATATACAGTACACATAGAATAGAAATGTCACAATATAAGGCTGATTAGTCATTAATACAGATAATTACTACATGGCAGCAGAGAAACTAATGAAAGCATCAGAATTTAATAATCAGTCTTGTAGCATCACTTAGATTACAGGCCAACCTCATTTTCTGCTTCTCAACAGCTGCTCAGAGCCCACTGAGTATTAACGTCACAGACACTTTCCAAGATGGTGACCCCCTGTGACAAGTTTGAAGTCCTTTGCATCTGGTCATTTACCCACTCTTCCAAACTCTCTTTTAACCCCTGTGATCTATAATGCATATCCATAGCAATTCATATAGAGATTGTAAGGTCAGGTTTTAGGGTTTTCAGGGTTTAGGCAGATGACATACAGGCAGATTTGGGGAGATTTAGTCGCTTGGCCATTAATTGCCTCTTCTGCAAGGCGACAGTCTCCCCGAACTGCCCGCCGCCTGCATGAATGAAGAAACGCCGCGTGTGAATAGGCACAGGCGACTTTACATTCTAGCAGGCGCGAGACATGGGTAAGCAATTCAGGGAGATTAGTCGACCCAAAGAAGCGGCGATTAGTCTTCTGGCGACTAATCTCCCTGAATCTTCCCATGTGGCCTAACCCTTAACCTTTATTCTTTTTCCATTTAATGCTTTGTTTGCATTGTTTAGTGACCTTAGTAACCACCCTGCAAAAAAAAAAAAAAAAAAAAAAAAAAAAAAAAAAAAAACAAGCAAAAGAAAACCAAAAATCACACTTTCTTTGAATATTGTGTTTAAACTATTGTAAGCTAATTATTACATTGTTTTGAATGCACACAGCAATCCTTAGCACTTCGGGACCATCCAGCACCTGGCCAATGTGATTATGTTGACCTCCATACAAAGGAAAAAGGTCACATCCTGGCTGACTTCCCTGTCATATCCAGCTGAACACTTGCTGGTGTTCAGCTGTGAATAAATATCATTGTCAGTTGAAAGGAAGTCTGATAAAAAAGCTCATGAGATGGCAGCTTCCTTCAGAAAGAGAAAAAACAGACCTGTCGCCCAGCACAATTCACTTTTCTATATAGCACTTAAAGGAAAACTATACCCAGAAAATGAATTTTTGAGCAACAGTTTATATCAAATCAAGTTACATATTAAAGAATCTTACCTACCTGGTATGTATATATATTTAAGTAAATATTGCCCTTTTACATCTCTTGCCATGAACCACCATTTCATGATGGTCTGTGTGCTGCCTCAGAGATCACCTGACCAGAAATATTTCAACTCTAACTGTAACAGGAAGAAGTGTGGAAGCAAAAGACACAACTCTGTCTGTTAATTGGCTCATGTGACCTAACTTTATAGTTTGTTTGGTATGTTTGTGTGCACATTTGAATCCTAGGATCCCAGGAGGCGGTCCTTATTTTTTAAAATGGCTATTTTCTATTTATGATTACCCAATGGCACATGCTACTTAAAAAGTGTATTATTATGAAAATGGTTTATTTACATGAAGCAGGGTTTTACATATGAGTTGTTTTAGGCAATATCTTTTTATAGAGACCTACATTGTTCGGGGGGTATAGTTTTCCTTTAACAGGAAGTAACACATATTCAGCATAATCAATGAACAGCATACTAAAACATAAATAACCACAGTTTTTTGTTACATAGTAACATAGTACATAGAAAAAAGACACACCTCCATCAAGTTTAACCTTTGAACTCTGTTTTAACCTGCCTAACTGCTAGTTGATCCAAAGGAAAGCAATAGAAACCATCTGAAGCCTCTCCAATTTGCCTGACTCCAAGGGATCCTGTCATGAGAAAAAGTTTTCTCCAAAATGCATCAGCTAATAGTGCTGTTCCACAAGAATTCTGCATTGAAATCCATGTCTCAAAAGAGCAAACAGATTTTTTTATATTTCATTTTGAAATCTGACATGGGGCTAGACATATTGTCAATTTCCCAGCTGCCCCAAGTCATGTGAATTGTGCTCTGATAAACTTCAATCACTCTTTACTGCTGTACTGCAAGTTGGAGTGATATCACCCCCTCCCTTTCCCCCACCCAGCAGCCTAACAAAAGAACAATGGGAAGGTAACCAGATAACAGCTCTCTAACACAAGATAACAGCTGCCTTTTAGATCTAAGAACAGCACTCAATAGTACAAACCGTGTCCCACTGCGTACTATTCAGTTACATTGAGAAGCAAAAACAACAGCCTGCCAGAAAGCAGTTCCCTCCTAAAGTGCTGGCACAAGTCACATGACCAGGGGCAGCTGGGAAATTGACAAAATGGCTAGCCCCATGTCAGATTTCAAAACTGAATATAAAAAAATCTGTTTGCTCTTTTGAGAAAAGGATTTCAGTGCAGAAGTCTACTGAAGCAGCACTATTAACTGATGCCTTTTGAAAAAAACATGTTTTCCCATGACAGTTTCCCTTTAAAGCTATCTAATGTATCAGCCTGCACCACTGATTCAGGGAGAGAATTCCACATCTTCACAGCTCTTAGGCTAAGGCCAGACGGGGAGATTCGGGGACAATTTGTCTCCTGGCGACTTCTCGCCACGACTTGTAGCCCCCGAACCTCCCCGAATAGCCAAGTCCTGGAGCGCACCGGCGTTGCTTGAAAACGCCGGCGCCTATTCACACGGAGCGGCGCGCTTTTTGAAATCGCTCCAAATTGCCTCGCGAGTCAATTTGGAGCGATTTCAAAAAGTGCGCCGCTCCGTGTGAATAGGCGCCGGCGTTTTCAAGTAACGCCGGTGCGCCCCAGGACTTGGCTATCCGGGGAGGTTCGGGGGCTACAAGTCGCAGCGAGAAGTCGCCAGGCGATAAAATGCCCCCGAATCTCCCCGTCTGCCCTAGCCCTTACTGTAAAAAAATCCCTTCCGAAATATTTAGGCAGAACCTCTTTTCTTCTGACCTTGTGTCAGCTGGAAAGACCTGCTGGTAAATAAATCAAATAATATGAGTACTTGATTAACTTTCTCTTATGTTTTCAATATATAACAATATAGAAAACCTTGTATGCCTAGTGGCATGCTCATATCATTTAGTTGCCGGTATTTGAGGGGAAACTTTTCTGCCGAGCTAGTTTGTCATACAGGTATAAAACCTGTTATTTATTCAAAATGATAGAGACCAGAGGTTTTCCGGATAACATATCTTTCCATAATTTGGATCTTTATACCTTTTAAAAAAATATTTAAACAATAAATAAACCCAATAAGATGGTTTTGCTTCCAGTAATGATTAGTTATATCTTAGTTTGGATCGTGTACAAGGTACTGGTTTATTATTACAGAGAAAAGGGAAATCATGTTTAAAAATTTGGAATACTTGGATAAAAATGGGTTCTTTGGGAGGCCTTCCTGTAATTCTGGATAAAAGGTTTCCAGATAAAAGATCCCATTCCTGTATAAGGATTTATCTAATAGAAAATATAGTGCCAATGGAAAACTCTACAGGGGCCAACTACTTCCAGCTATTTATATTGGGGAAGATCCAATAACTGAGTCTTTGCAAGGTATGGTAGAAGGCAAAACTGTTGTGGTTGGAGACCGGAGCCACAGGCAATTGTTACATTACTATACAGAGCATTAAAGCTACCACCCATGCTATGGGGCACATTTATAAATGCTCTAATTTAGAAGTGAAAAAACTTTGAATTCGAATTCAAAAAGACCAACTGAAATTAATTAGAAAATTTATTTCCGATCGAATATGTCTATTTTCGATCGAATTCAAATCAATCAATTTGAATTTTTAGTGCATTCAATTCAAAGTTTCCCCCAAAAAAACTTAAAGGGATCCTGTCATGGGAAAAACATTTTTTTTCAAAATGCATCAGTTAATAGTGCTGTTCCCAAAGAATTCTGAATTGAAATAAATTTCTCAAAAGAACAAACAGATTTTTTTATATTTCATTTTGAAATCTGACATGGGGCTAGACATTTTGTCAATTTCCCACCTGCCCCAAGTCATGTGACTTATGCTCTGATAAGCTTCAATCACTCTTTACTGCTGTAATGCAAGTTGGAGGGATATCACCTCCTCCCTTTCCCCCACCCTGCAGCCTAACAGCAGAACAATGAGACGGTAACCAGATAACAGCTCCCTAACACAAGATAACAGCTGCCTGGTAGATCTAAGAACAGTAATCAATAGTAAAACCCATGTCCCACTGCATACTATTCAGTTACATTGAGAAGGAAAAACAACAGTCTGCCAGAAAGCAGTTCCCTCCTAAAGTGCTGGCACAAGTCACATGACCAGGGGCAGCTGGGAAATTGACAAAATGGCTAGCCCCATGTCAGATTTCAAAACTGAATATTAAAAAATCTTTTTTCTGTTTTGAGAAATGGATTTCAGTGCAGAAGTCTACTGGAGCAGCACTAATAACTTATTTGTTTTAAAAAAAAAAAAAACATGTTTTCCCATGACAGTTTCCCTTTAAAATTTTCAAAGTCCACCGATTGACTCCAAATAGGCTTTAGGAGGTCCCCTATAGGCTACAACAGCAATTCTGCAGGTTTTAGATGGCTAATGGTGGAATTTGAATTTTTAAAGAGACAGTACTTGACAAATGTTGAAATTTGAATTTTCAAATTTTTTGCAAATTCAAATCTAATTTGGACTATTCCCTAGTACACAAATATAACTTGAAATTCGAATTTTTTTAATTCGAATTTTCACTTCGACCCTTGATAAATCTGCCCCTATATGTATATATGCCATGGGCACTATTACTACATTTTATTGTGTTTTAAGCAATGCATATTGGTATCTAACACTAGCTCAGTACTAACAGGTTCTGGGCATTGGTTCATTTCCATTGATAATGTCCTGGGACAGAAGGTAAAAATTCAGCACAGCTTGCAGCAGTGCAAAGGGTATATAAATAAATCAGTTCTGCTGGTGAGTTAAGCATATCGGTACACTCCCATTCTTTATGGTAGTATAGTATCTGAGTATTTACTTTAAAGGAGAAGTAAAGCTACAGACACAGTTTATTGCCATTAGATTAGCCACAATAGTGCAATCTATAACACTATATTTATTCTGCAGATGGCTTCACCATACCTGAGTAAATCGCTCTTGAAGCTCTCTCTGTTTTGGATAGCAGCTGCCATATTTGCTTGGTGTGACATCACTTCCTGCCTGAGTCTCTCCCTGCTAACTCATAGCTCACTCATAGCTCTGGGTTCAGATTACAGCAGGGAGGGGTTAAAAGGGAGGTGGAGCAAACTGGGCAGGGGCATGGAGGTTTATGCCGAACAGGAAGTCTGATACAGAAGCCCATTTGTACACAATACAAGGAAAGAAATGCAGTGTTTCTTTTGACAGAGGACTCAGAGCAGCATTACTTTGGGGGTTTACTGGTGTATTTATATAGACCTTCCTAAAAACGCTTACTTAGCGTCAGATTTATCGTTCGTCGAATTTCGAATTAAAAAAAAAATTGAAATTCGACCATATGAATAAATGGGAAGTAAAATCCATCGAATTCAAAGTATTTTACCACAATTCGATTGACCGAATTCGAACAATTTAATCGATCAATCAAATTTTTTTTTATTCGATCAAAAGTAATGATTCCCAATTCGGTAGCTTGATTCTGGCGGAGTAGGTGGTCGAATAAAAATTATAAGGGGAAGGAATTCGACCATCGAATAGTCGAATATTCAAATAAAATTTTATTCGAATTCGAATATTCGATGGTCGAATTTGCCTAATTTGCACATTCAAAGATTCAAATTCGAATTTAATTAAAATTTGATCAAACTTCGAATTATTCATGTGAATTTAGTAAATCTGTCCCTTAATGTTAGCCTTTCCTTGTCCTTTCCTTGTTTTATTGTCCTTCTTGCCTGAAATGCACTGAAAAATTGGTGCAAATACCAAAATGTATAATAAGGTCTGACACATTTGCGAGGTTATTTATCAAAAGTCGAGTGTTAGAATTTTTTATACATCGAATTAACTCACAACTCGAATGGTATCTTATTTAAGAAAAAACTCAAATGGAAAAAAAAACTTGATTCTGTGAGTTCGAGTTGCAGAACCTGAAAACTCAAATTAACCGAGAAACCTAAAAACGCTTGAATTTTTGGTAAAAAAAAAGGAACATCTTCAAATGGTTCAAAAGACCTATGCCATTAACTTCTACATGACATTGACAGGTTTTATATAGTGTATATTCAGATTCAAATTATTTCCAGGGTCAGGGTTTAATAAATCTAAAAAAAAATTGAATTGAAATAAAAAAAACAAACTATAAAATATAAAAATTTGTTTTTTAATCAGAATTGTTTTTTAAATATTTGTGGAAAACATAACTCAAACCTTAATAAATACCTCCCTTGATGCTAGCTACAATTTCAAATATTCTACATCAGCACTCCAGTTCAAGTTTTATTTCTATTCATTGCCAAATACTAAATATGTCTCAGACTCTCAGACTCACAGATATTCTCACTGATCCTTACTACTCCTCAGTGATTCACAATGCACCAGAGCGCATGTTTAGGAAATTGTGTACCCCCCCCCTGTTGAAAGATATAAGGATGTTAGAAGTCACCAAAGAGTTCCATGGTCATATAAATGCTCTAGGCTGCTGTCATGAAACAATGAAGGGACTTTTATATTGGTATAATTAATAAGGTGTTCATTAATTATTATATTAAACAGGTTGTGAGCTGAATGGCCTCACCAACAATGACTGATGTCACCAGACTCAAAACAAATAAGTTAAATATTTTTTTGTAATAAATAAATTATATATTGTTTTGCAGCAACCTTTGGTCACATTACCGCCCCTTCTTGTATGGTAACTTGCCTGAAGTTCTGCAGTTCAGTAACGGAAAAGCAACCAACCCGCATATATCATTTACACAAATCAAGGCAAAAATCTGGTACTTATGCTGTGGTATATTGTTATGCTGTATAGGACGAGTGTAATTTCATGCGTGGTATGTAAATATGGTCATTTGCTCTCACAATGCATACTTGTTTATGGAAAACCTTTTAATTTAATCGAATCATTTTCTTTAATTGTGGTTTCCTATAATGAATAATAAACTACTACAAATTGTGTGTAGTTTTGTATATGAGTTTATTATTTCATCCCTTTTTCTGCAGTATTGTAGACATAATTATACTTATCCTTTCGTGTCTCGCACTTTTTCAAGTAGTGTCCAATCTGGCATCTGTTGTCTTTAGTGACTAATCACTTCTAACAGAGGATGTTTATCACCGAACAGGAAAACCTCATGGACTGAGCTACATCTCTGATAAAATAACACACATGATATTGCGTGCTGTGATAGTGGAAAACCTGTGCTTAGTCAACTTTGGTGTCTGGTTGACTGCCATAAATTATTGGTGTGATTCGCAATCTGAATTTTATTACATTTTCCCAATTAGGCCAACTTCTGGGCATTTTTTTTTTCATTGGGACCCCAGTCTACTTGTTGTCAGGGCCTGTTGCCCAGGTGACTAATAATTGGCACCCACTGGGAGAATCTTATTGGTGCTGATGGCCCTGATAGTGGTCCTGAGCAAAGCTTAGCATACATACCATCATTTTTCATAATAGTTCGGGTCATTGGTGGACACTTTTTTTTATCCACAAGGCATAATTTTTCCAAGAATTGCAGCCTTACTATAATTTAAGTCAGGGATTCCAAACCTTTTGAACTCATGAGCAACATTCAGAAGTAAAAGGAGCTGGGGAGCAACACAAGCATGAAAACTGTTCTTGGGGTGCCAAATAAGGGCTTTGATTGGCCATGTGTTAGCCCCTATGTGGATTGTCAACCTACATTGAAGTTCTGTTTGGCAGTGCACCTGGTTTTTATACAACCAAAACTTGCCTCCGGCCTGGAATTTAAAAAATAAGCACCTGCTTTGAGGCCACTGAGAGCAACATCCAATGGGGTTGTAGAGCAACATGTTGGGCATACTTCCTTTATGGGGCATACCTATATGAAGTAAGAAGCTCTCCTAGAATATTGAGTTTACAAATTCAATATCTGTCTATGCAGATTTTTTCTGAGATAAGACCTTTGTTAATCTGCTTTGAGCTGTGTCTCCTTTTTTATCAGCAAACTAGGTTTAAAAATCCACAATAGATTTGGATCCGATTTAGGGGGTCAGATTTTATCTGATTTTGCCACACAATAGCATGCAACAACACAAGATTTATAGGATGCTACAAAATCTGATACCCCTATAGCTAGAATGGTCGAATCAGATAAAGTGTATGATGTAGTTTGTTCATGCATCTATGTCCGACAGTCCATGTTTTTCAAAGGAAGACAAAGTTGGTCAGACGCCATCAGATTTTTTTGTTAGATGAAGGGTAGAACTACATGAGAACGCCCAGTGACAAAACGCTGATGACAAATCGGACAGAGACGCAGGCGTCAAAATTATGACTGGACTGAATGAAAAGTCGCAGATAATAACTACATTAGATCGGACGCGACACGACTGTTGGATGTGGATGAAGCAGCGTCTTCATCCGACAGTTGGACCATGTTTTTGCATGCGACTTTTCATTCTATCCAATTATGTTTCGTCAGATTTGTCGCCTGCGTTTTCTCGCCGGGCATCGATCCACCTAAAACGCTTGTATAGTTCTACCAAATGATGCAGCGTGCAGGATTCTCATCTGACAGTCATGTCACGGGGAATGGAAAATTTTCATTGAAGTTCACCCATGTGACTGCATCGGACTTGTAGAATGCTTTTTGTCGATTAAACACCATCCTACAAAATCTTCCATTGAGTTTAGCCATTAAACGGGAACTAAAGTCTAAAATAGAATAAGGCTAGAAATGCAGTATTTTGTATACTAAACATAAACTTACTGCACCAGAAGACTAATTAAACAAATGATCTATGTTTTCAAAGTTGGCCACAGGAGGCTGTCATCTTGTAACTTTGTTGAACATCTTTGCAAGACCAAGACAATGCCACATGCTCAGTGTGGTCTGGGCTGCTGCTGGGCGGCTAAGCTTGGGAATCGTCATAATTATCAAAACAGCACAAGTCAAGCAGAATTCGAAACAGCAAGACTAATTAATAATCAAAATATGCAGATTGTACTGGGTCCTGTGTTGTCATGTAATATAATGTGGATTTTAGAGTTTTTGTATTGTTTAATACAAACTTTCTCCAACTCTGCAGAACCAGTTGCTGCAGCAAAATAATCCTCCAAATAGAATCCCAGTTTATCTGTTTAAATCTGCCTCCATGATTGTTATCCCTGCAGCTGGAGTTGGAAACATTAGATGTAAATGTAGAGGCAAAAATAAAATCCAATACAAATCTCTACAAACTCCCTGATTGCTCTACAGGGAAACCAACAAAGCTGCTTGAGTTCTGCATGGCTGGAAAGTAAGGTGGGGACATGATTGTTTTGTCTGAAGTTTCCTAGCTGCAGCAGTCAGAGCAAGTAAAACAAAGGGAGAATTTTACTGCATACAGTCAGGTTTCTTATAAAAAATGTACAATTTTTTTCATTAAAGGGATTCTGTCATGATATTTATGGTGTTGGATTATTTCTAAATTAAACTGTTTACACTGCATATAATTCACTCTACCATGTAAAATTTCATCATAGCAAGTGTATTTTTTTAAATTTATGATATTGGTGTTTAGGCAGCCATCTCAGGCCATTTTGCCTGGTCATGTGCTTTCAGAAAGAGCCAGCACTTTAGGATGGAACTGCTTTCTGGCAGGCTGTTGTATCTGCAGCTCAATGTAACTGAATGTGTCTCAGTGGGACTTGGCTTTTTACTATTAAATGTTGTTCTTAGATCTACCAGGGAGCTGTTATCTTTTATCAGGGAGCTGTTATCTGCTTACTTTCCCATTGTTCTGTTGTAATACTGCTGGGGGGAGGGGTGGTATCACTTGCAGTGGTGGCAGCAGCGTGACTGAAGTTTATCAGAGCACAAGTCACGTGACTGGGGGCAGCTGGGAAACTGACACTATGGGGCAAATTTACAAAATTCACATGAATGGATCGTAGTTCGATCGAATATGAACGAATTACGATCGTATGATTTAATTGGATATTCGAATATACAAATTTGGCCTTTTCGATCATCGAATACCGAATTATCAAATAGATCGAATGATTGGATATTCGATCATTCGATCATTCGATGATCGAAGGAATTAAAATTTTAAAATCCTTCGAATGCCTACTTCGCCAGATTGAACCTACCGAATACCAATAGAAACCTATGGTAACCCCCCCCATTGGCTTCTTTGGCTAAGTCCTGCTCGAATACCATTCGTACGATCGAACGCTTCGATCGTTCGAATCGTACAAATTTTTCGGAGGCTCGAAGGAAATTTCACAATTTTTTTGTGAAATTGAGCGATCGGTATCCGATCATACGAATTCATTGAGAAATCGAATATCGAGCAAAATGATAGCCTAAAACTATTCGATAAGCATTCGATATTCGAATGCTTATCAAATTTCGAATAGATTCGTAGGATTTTGGGTGAATAATAGTAAATTTGCCCCCATGTCTAGCCCCATGACAGATTTCAAAATTAAATATAAAAAAATCTGTTTGCTCTTTTGAGAAACCTATTTCAGTGGTTCAGTGCAAAATTCTGTTGGAGTAGCACTATTAACTGATGTGTTTTGAAAAAATCATGTTTTCCCATGACAGTATTCCTTTAAAGTATATTGGAGATTTTAAAGTGTATTGGAGGTTTCCTTTTCATTAAATAAAGTAAAAATTGGATTTTATGTTTTTGCCTTTACATCCTCTTTAACAATCAAGTAAGTAACAAGAGTTGAGCATGAAATAGGCTTTAACTCGCTGCAGTGCATCCTTTCTAGCATGTAGCCTTGCACTCTTATCTGAAGTCTGTTTATCTCTCTGAATAGACTTCAGATCATAATGCAAGCCTATACGCTACAGAGGAAGCACTATCCGTACTACAGCATGTGAAACTGAAATTTAGAACTGATACTTCCTGCCAGGCGTTGCTATCTCACATCATATCCTCAATTTAACTGAAATACCTTCATCCTGCAAACTTACACTGACCTTCACATTACTTGTGCAATTGTCATTTTATTTTTAGCCGCTTTGCTGTGTATTTTGTGAATAAAGCCGGAGGTTTAGGCAAATTTCTACTTTCTGGTGTGGTAAAAGTAATGTTTCTAATCATGTGTAGTTCTCTGCCATACATCTGTTCATTGTAAATGATAGGCACTCAACCGACCTTTCTCTTTTTCTGTTATTGCATGTGTCCTTTCATGATGAAGGCGCTTGTGGAGTATGGGTACAACTGTCAGTACAGCTCAGCAGGCACCCTCAACAGTGCCCTCTAGTGAAAATGTTCAGGGTAATGGCAGTGGGAGCTCAAATGTTGAAGATCGCAATTCCCTGAGTACACAGTCGTTTCAGAATGTCAGCATCCACAACAAGGCAAAATCTATTATCACCAATAAGGTGGCACCTGTAGTAATCTCGTGAGTATTATATGACTTCACTTGATGTCATTGAAGGAAACATGCAGATTTTGAATTTTTACTTGACAACAGCACTGCGGAAACTTGAGGGGAACAATGCCAGAATCACTCTAAACACAGAGGTTTCTGTTGCAGACTTTCAACTGAACCTTTCCAAAGATACTTTAATTTAAAGGGGAACTATTGCAAAATGAAAATTTTATATAAGCTTCACCATATTGAAATAAGAAACTTTCTCAATACAATCAATTAAAAATTTGGTACCGTTTCTAAAATAATCAAGTTTATCTTCACTATTCCTCTCACAGTATCTTCTCTTCATTCTGTCTTCCTTTAGGAGTTGGGTGTTTTGTTTGTACTGGAATCAGTTATTTGAGTGAGCTGTAATTCATCTGCCAGGAAAGGAAGCCCCCCATATAAGATATATTGGATCTAAAGCTGGCCATACATGCAAAGACCCACTCGGATCTTTCCCCGATATGCCACTACCTGGCAGGGCCCTATGGCCGAACGATTGGATGTCTGACACCTAACTCCTGCAAGAAGACTGAATGAAGAGAAACAGATGCTGAGAGAGGGATAGTGAAGATAAACCTGAATATACCAGAAACAATGCAGAATTGTTAATTGATTGTTTTTAGAAAGTTTCTTATTTCAAAATGATGAAGCTTATATTAAATGTTTATTTTCGTGATAGTTCTCCTTTAAATTAGGTTAAATTGAAAACAAGGCATACATTTATTTGGTCATAAACATCGGCAGCTTTTTGATCATGCAACTTGTGTTGCTGTACATGGGACCATATGTAAGTGGAAAGCTACACCGGTCACCATCCTTCATTAGAAACCGGGGGTGTATATTCTGTTTTTTTTGCCTTTTGCAGCATTATAAATGATGATGTTAATGATGATCCATGTGCTACTAAATGTTAACTGATCAGATTCAAGTGTCCTTAGTACTGATGGGAACATGTTTCTTTATATAAAGTGTGGATACAGGACAGGTGAGGGGATCACTGAGGTCAGTCACAACCAAAAACTTTAGATTGACCCAAGTAATTCTCCTGTTGTCACCAACCAAATCCCAAAACATGTGATCAGATACTGTATAAGAAACATTATTTATTTGCATGTTTGGATTTATTCTTGTTAATGTTTTAACCTTATCCAGAAGTTCTGATGTGATACTGACCTCTAGTGGGTATGTACCTTTAGAACTAAGTAGCACCTTCTTCATTTGTTTTACTTATGAGGAAAACCACAAATGCATGTATTGCCTTCTAAATCCATAACAATATAAAGTTATGATTACCAAGTATTTATAAAGCTGCAACACATTCCACAGTGCTGTACAATAGGTGGAGTATACATCCAATTAGCAGATTATATACAATACCAATTTAAATGTTCTTTTAATGTAGAATGTTTCATTATTTATATTATTTAATTCAACCATGTTTTCACATTAATTGAAATCCAGATTCCCTTCACAAGTTGGTACAGTTGAGCACTATTTTTGCAACCATTTACAGGTATAATTGTAAAGAAGAGTTTCAGATTCATGATGATCTGCTCAAAGCTAATTATTCAGTTGGAAGAATTTCCGAGACAATGCCAGAACACTACCTTGTCCAGGTAAGACTTTTTTTCACATTTTCAGGGTAGAATAGGGCAGTGCAGTTGGAGGCCTAAGACTTGCATAGGGATGGCTAAAATTAGCCAAAATCATACTATTTTATTTCTTGTGCCCTCGGTCCAACACAGACCTTAAAGGAAAACTATACCCCCCGAACAATGTAGTTCTCTATAAACAGATATTGCATAAAACAACTCATATGTAAAGCCCTGCTTCATGTAAATAAACCATTTTCATAATAATACACTTTTTTAGTAGCATGTGCCATTAGGTAATCATAAATAGAAAATAGCCATTTTAAAAAATAAGGACAGCCTCCTGGGATCCTAGGATCCAACGGTGCACACAAACATACCAAAAAAACTATAAAGTTAGGTCACACGAGCCAATTAACAGACAGAGATCTGTGTTTTGCTTCAACGCTTCTTCCCTTTACAGTTAGAGTTGAAATATTTCTGGTCAGGTGATCTCTGAGGCAGCACACAGACCATCATGAAATGGTGGTTCAAGGCAAGAGATGTAAAAGGTCAATAATTACTTAAATATATATACCAGGTAGGTAAAATTCTTTAATATGTCACTTGATTTGATATAAACTATCTCTTGCTCAAAAATTCATTTTTGGGGTATAGATTTCCTTTAAGATTTTTTCCATAAGTTTATTTAGAATGTGTAGCACATATACAGTAGCATCTTATGAATAAATTAATATATAAATACATACCATGAGGTGTAACTTATGGTATGTATTTGATCTCTTCTGACCTTTAGCAGAAGTCAATAGAAAATGAGTACACGTGATGCCTAAGGGGATGTCACTCTTAGGAGCCATTGTATATTCATTTTTGTTTTGTTCCTACTGTGACTGCAATAGAACACAACTGACTGCACTTGTTTACAGAAGCTTACGGCTTCTGATGTCAAAGGCAGATTCAGATTGCAGAGTATCACTGGAAAGGTAGAGCCAGATGGGTTCACATGTGAGAGTGTTTGCCACATTTTGGCATTTCAGTGCCTTTACCCTAATCTCTGGGGTGCAATCAAATTTGTAAATAGCCATTCACTGAGCATTATGGGATGTTAGAGTAAGGATATAACGCTGCTCAAATCAATGAATAGAATTATTAGAGACTAAAGAGTAAGAATTTCCTGGAGAAAAGAAATATTGTTCAAACCAGTTTTTGCCAAAGATGTAATATTTTAATTGTGAATAAAAGGTTAATGGAAATATATTGAAAGAAGCAATGATTTTTCTCTGTCAGGGTAAATACTTTATGGTACACGATGTATACAGCAAGTTGGATGTGTTAAACACTACTAGTAGTTGTGGGGCACCAAACTTTCGCCAAGCCAGAGGAGGATACGAAGTTTATGGAATGGGCCAGCCCAGCTTAAATGGCTTCAAACAAGTGCTGCAAAAGCTTCAGAGCAATGGTCATAAGGTAACGGAATGCAGTAGAAAAGTATTTATGGATATTTTTAATGCAAATTTTAGGTGATAGTCCTCATTTTTTTTGCAACATAGCTATTCATGTGTTTATTTTTTCTAGTCCCAATTTTCTGATCTACTGATCACTAATAATTGCCATGACATATCACATGTGCCGCAAATGCAGTGTTACAATAACAAATCATCCAGAATAACAAAACAGGAATCCAGGGTATCAGAAAGGGGAAAAGAGGAAATGATGTTACATATTGGAACTGTGCAGGGGCTCCTCTTTAATACAAATATCTGTATCTCCAAGTGCACTTTACAGACTCAGCAGTTACTACTCTGAAAATGCTCAGTACACTGCTGAGGTTGAGTAGTGCTTAACCAGTCTAAAATGTAGCACTGTCAAATGCTTTGAGGCCACCAAGGGCATTAGGAGCAATTCTCTAGTCTAGTCCTCTAAAGACCTGCTGCAACAATGACTTTTCTGAAATAATCACATTATTTAAAAAAAATCCTCATTCAGTATGGAATCGTAATATAATTTATACATTTTTTTCAAGGAATGTGTTTTCTTCTGTGTGCGTGAAGAACCTGTACTGTTCTTGCGTTTGGAGGATGACTTTGTGCCTTACACTCCAAGAAGGAAGGAGAATTTGCATGAAAACTTGCATGACTTGGAAAAAGGCCTGCGTGCAGAAAATCTTGAGCTTGCCATCCGGAAAGAGGTAGAAGAGAACAATGGCGGATGATGACTTTATGAAACTCTTAATATACTTAATACCTGAAGTATACTTAAGGTCCCAGTATGTGTGTGTAAATATATATATATATATGTAAGCAGATCTTTCTCAAGATAGAAAACGCATAAACATCACAAGTATTTAAACACTCACCCCCCAGTGTAACACACCCACACTCCGCCCCTCTCTGTGCCCATAGGTCACTATAGTAGACAGCGGCAAAACTTAATTTTGTGTGGAAACAACCTAAGACCAAATATATATATATTTATTTATATTTACACACACATACATATATATGACATGCAAAGCTTGGAGTGATAAAAGCGAAAGAGTGAAAAATAAGACCATCATTATTAAGGCTATAATACTGATCATTTTGGAGCTATGAAAGCAGAGATTAAATGTGCAGAATATCCAGTATGTGACAAAAGGTTAGCCTATGCTGGATGAGGAGACATGGTAAATAATATTAACATGTGTACTAGTAAAATTGGCAGAAAGCCAGTAGGCACAGAGTTGAAGTGACAAATAGGTAATTTTTCAATAAATTATGTTTGAGGAATTTGATTACATTATTTATGTTATTTATTAGTCATGTGTATGGCAAAATAACTCCTTCAACATTTCATAGCAGGTAACAACTTGAGATCTGGGAAGGGAATTATGTAAGAATGGATTATGTAAGAATGGATTAGTCATTTGGAATGCAACTTGGCTCTTTACAACTGTACATTTCCGTGTATGAAAAAATCTATAATTTCTTCCACTTCTGTCTGTTATAATGTACCTCTAACTTATTTATAAGGGTATTAAAAAAACCATGGGAGGTATCCATATAATATGAAGTAAATACACAGTAAATTTGGGATGTACTGATTCCATTAAATTAGCATTCAGCCGAATACCGAACAGAATCTGAACCCTAATTTGCATATTTGAATTAGGGTGAAGAGAATCATATGTGCAGCACATTGTTACATTTTTTTTTCTTAATTGTTTGTGTGATGAAAAGTCTCCAGATTTTTTTGATTCTGATTCGATTCTCCCAGGCACTTGGATTTGTCCGAATACTACTAAAAAAAAGGCCGAATCCTGAACTAAATCTTGGATTTGGTGCATCCCTATGAATATTATATTACTTGTTATTAGGGTTGCCACCATTCCAGGAAAAAATACAGATCTTATATTTTAATCACTTTTAATTAAATTTAATAACATTGTTATGAAGCATTGTTTTTGTTGGCCAAGCTGGAAAAATACTGCCCTGGTGGCAACACTACATGTTTGTTTGTCGCTGTTATTATTGAAATATTATATTTGCTTTTTTTATTTTTAATCTGTTCCAAAACCAAATGTTTGAGCATACTTACTATCAGAGGGACTCTGGGATTTGTAGTTCCACACTAGTCGGTATGCCGACTCTTGACTGATAGACTTACTTTGCTCATTATATATATATATATATATATTTTTTTTTTTTTATACTAATGAATCGTCTGCTTAATTACTATTTTAATTATGTATACCTTCCATCTTAGTTACATGACTTTGCCCAGCTCAGTGGAAACAGCTACTATGTATACAATGATATTGAACATTTTAAAGATGATCCACATTCCATTAAAATCCAATGTGAAGAGGATATACATGTCACAGAGGAGGTGTACAACAGGCCTGTATTCTTACTGCCAGCATACAGGTAAGGCCTTTGTAAGTCAGCCACACAAGAAAAGTAATAAAGAATAGGTTTCATTCTGATGCATGGAAACATGCAAATATCATCTATAATATTTAATTTTAAATTAAGACAGGAGCTTAAAAGGTGGGAATTAGGTTGCAGCGGGGTAAGGTTGTTGGTTGGACTGAAGAGAGAGAGGGCATGAAAGCACCTTGTTAAATCTCATGCCACTAACTAAAAGTTAACTGATCTTCTAAAACATTTATTTTGGTCAGAGTGAAAAGAGTGGAATTGCAGCAAACAGTGTAGGGTATCTGAAAGTACATTCAGAAACAGGATTAAAGGACATATGCTTAATAAAGGCATAACACCTGTTCAACCCAAATAATCAATATTGTTTCTGACTGACTTCTTTATCACAGTGTGATAAATTGCTTTCCTAGCTGCTGAACAGATTTTTATGACTAGAGAGTCTAATGAACTCTAGAATATAAACTGTGTATTTTTTTTCCATTTTACCAGTTTTGTAAATATTAAGCATAGGTGCCCAAAGCTGGGGAGATGACCTACAAAATGAAGTCCACATTGAAGTTTGTAGAGGTCCAAATGAAGGCTTATTGGTGATATTTAGGAAAAATACTTATTTGTGTTTCTTGATACCTTTGTAATTATAGGCTTTAATTTCACTTTAAACAGGAGCTTGACCCCTTTGGATATAAAATCACTGTCTGACAACAAAGCTTTTTTTGGCACCTCCCAAGTCTGGCAAACACCCAGTCCTGTCTAGTGACAGAGCATATTGCTTGAAAATGCAGCAATGTACATTTTCAAGCAACACACTCTTGTTGCTTGAGAGGACCTCTCGCTTGAAGGGGTCAGACAGACAAACTGTTTTTGTTTCTAATTGAAGGTAATGTAAATTATTTAAATAATTATAAACAATTACCAGTGTTCACAAGAATACACTGAGGAATCTTGTAATTTTGTAAAGTTTGAGGTGAAATAAGTCATGTGTATAAGGCAGGTGTACATATATATATATATCTATATATCTATATATATATATATATATATATATATATAATATAATATATTTATGCATTTCCATAATTTGTATTTATTTGCCCCCCTCAGGTACCATCGCCTTCCACTTCCTATGGATGGTGCTCCATTAGAAACTCAGTTTGATGCATTTGTACATTTTCTCAGGGTAAGTAGTAATGTATAAGTCTATACAGCTTTTACCATCTTGGTTTCCTGAAAAGTAAGCAGATGAAAAGGCCTGTCCTCACTTGGGGTACAGTTCTTTATAAAATAAAATTAAAGAAGGCAAGTAAACATTGCCTGCCTTACTACTACTTTTCTCATTGGTTGCTATAGGTGTCTGCACCTTGAAAAAAGTCGTGTCTTTTATTACATTTGGGTGTTTGTCTTACATAACCATGATCTCCAGCTGGAATGCCTTACCAAAATCATTAGCCAAAGGTCACTTGCCCATGAAGGGAGTAACTGCTTTCAACACTGAATCAGGACAAACATTTTAAGGAAATAGGAAGCCAAACCCCAGTTCACCCCAACATTTTTTTATTGAATACATGTATCTGCCAGTTGCTATGTTGTTTACAAAAACACCTTTGATTTCAGAACAGTGTATTTAAATTGTATTACAGATGTGGTAATTCCCATTTTCCAGATTAAAAGGTATTTTCAAATGCTTTGTTCCCTGCAAGTGAGGCTACTTGTGTCCTTGCCCTTAAATTGAACATATTTTAAGGTTAGCATAACCAGGTACCAAGTAAAATATATGTAAAGAACAATGGAAGGATGACTAATGTGGCCAATTTTACTACAATCATACAAAAGAGGTAATTTATCAGTGTAGATTTCATGCCCCCACCCCCCCGTAATGTAGTACAAGTGCATGCATTTACAAAAATTGCTTTTCAATGACAAGGTTGTGATCATAGAACTGCCAATACAACATACAATGCCAAGGCTACCAGAAAAGTGTGCGGCCATCTACTACCTGGTTCTCAGCAATACCTAAAAAACAATTGGCCTTAACGTCTTCCAAATTTGTTATTCTTGCTTAGCTTTCAGAAGATGTTCTTCAAACTTTAACTGCTGCAGAATATTTGTTCATTGTAGACTCCTGTAGTATGTTGGGTGCATGCACATATTATATTGGCATGGGGTAGTAGAATGTTGTTGCTTATTAGGCACACATTGAATTAACTGCAAGTTGTATCAAGTCTGCCAGAGAATTCTGTTTTGCTTTTCTAAAGACTGGCATAGCTCTTACCTTTGTGAATGGCTTCTGCTCCTCTGACATTTGTTTTGACATAGCTAGTCAGTTAAGTTGTGGTTAGGAATCATATTATGATGGGTTAATAGCCCGGTGTTATAGTAGAATTGATTGTAGAAAATATTTCCTTATTTTTCAAAACCAAAATAGACATCATCTTCTTATGTTCTTAGAAACCTTCTAGAATCCACTGCATTATATGTATGCATCTTTTTGTTTGTATAGTGCTCCTTGAGGGCAAAGCACTATACAGCATCCATTTGATGACATGTTTGTTCTCATTGCAGGGTCAAAATAAGGAAAATATTGTCATTTGGGCACATTGCCTTGTGGGGAATGGGTGCTGAGTGCAGAATAGGGTTGTTGTGGCCATGAGCCCATATCATTTACTGTCTTTGTTAGAATGCCTCTAGCTTTGTGTTTTACTGAACTGGAAGGGAGCCTCCTAAATTCTTATACACACAGAGCAAGCCAATTTCCTTTTTTGCTTGACTGCACAAAGATTCCAGTTACAGTACAATCTGATTAAAACACGTTTTAAAAATGGCATTTGAAAAGCACCAGTGTTTTATAAATATTCCGTCAGTTCAGTATTTACAAGAAGCAGAAAAGTCTTTTAAAGTCTTGAATTTTGTAAACAAATACATTCTTTTGTGTTAAATAGGAAAATCCAAGTCTTTTGCTACTCCATGATGCCAACCACCCACCACCTGCTCTGTTGTTTAGCTGCCAGACGGGAGTGGGGAGGACTAACTTAGCCATGATTCTGGGAACGCTGGTCCTTTATCACCGCAAAGGAGCCTGTGAGAAGCAG
Source organism: Xenopus borealis (assembly GCA_024363595.1). Lineage (NCBI taxonomy): Eukaryota > Metazoa > Chordata > Amphibia > Anura > Pipidae > Xenopus > Xenopus borealis. Next base: position 39,530,203 of record CM044443.1, read on the forward strand.
ATGTGAGTTCTTTATTCTGTTATGCATCATGCAATTTAGTTAAATTCACAAGGACAGGATTTATTTCAAAGTGGGGTTTATTCCCCAAAATAAATTAATAAAACATACATTATATTGAAGTTATATTAAAAAACCCAGTAGAACAATTGTTACAGTGTTCGATGACCTCAGTAATCTATGTTAAAACTGTAATATAAGTAATTTCAGTACAGGTCAATAGGTTGGATATTAAGGACTATTACTATGATTAATATTTAAGATGCTACAAATGTCTCAAAGATGAGACTGAGCTCTGCAGGAAAGGCATTAAATCTGAGTTTAAACTATGACTAGTATTGTTATTTTTTGTAAGAATAGTTACATTATATGCTCATGGTGTGCCTAACTACAGAGGAAGCAGACCCTGCGGCTGCAGGGGGGCCCAGGAGCTATAGAGGCCCCATAAGGCCCTAATTCATATACAATTACAATAAATATTGGTAAAACAGGTCAACCACTGGACATTTTGGGGGCCTGAAAAATAATTTGCTGTGGGGCCCAATAAGATCTAGTTATGCCACTGCTGCTGGGATGAAGTATCATTGAAAGAGGAAAAATATCTTGATTTTCCTCCCCTTCCTGGGAAATCCTTTAACTCATATATGCCACAATACTGCCTCTATCAAGTAACATTTACCTAGCAGCCTTGCAAGTCTTTTTAAACCACACCAGCTGCACAAGAGCTCTAGTGTTAAAAAAAAACTTTATAGAACCATAGGCAGCCTTTAGGTCATATAGTGGCCCTATTAAACAAAGAATAAAAGACCTTTAGTAAAAGTAAAAAGTAATCACTAGGGAACCTACAACCATGAACTTCCCAATCTATATTTATTTTTATTGCATACATCTTTCTTTTGCTGTTGCAGAAACAAAAGGAGATTAAAACATAGGTTACCTAGGTCCAATTAATATTAAATACAGTCATTTTGAAACAGCCTAAGACAGTAGGACAGGTCTCCTAAAACGCCTCTTACCTGCTTTTGCATAAACACATAATACTGTGCATAACACTACAGAAACAAATATTAAAATTAACAACATAGGGACAAAATGGTACACCAGGCTTAGGTTGATTTATGCTACAGTGGTCCCTGCCAGTATTGTAGGAGCAGTACTAATACTGCTATAAAAGATGAGTTTTATCATAATATGGTTTAGCATTCATTGTATTTTGAAGATATATAAGGGGGAATTCGCTAAGCAAAGGTTTAGCATTAACACCTGCTCTTTAGTTTTGTTATATATTTTTCTACTAAAACTCCATTTGTTCTCAACTTTTGCAATGAAGTCATTGAGGTCTTTAAAGGGGACCCGTCATCCCTAAAAAAATATTAAAAATCATATTTTATCACATTAGTAAAGCCAAATGAACTTTAATTACACTGTATTAATTATTTGGATCTTATTTCCTTCCGTATGGGAATTCATAATTATAACAAGCAGGCAGGAGCCATTTTGTGGACACTGTTATTAAGACAAGCCTTGCATCATCTCAGAATCTTGTTTGTGCACCAGAATGGGGGACCCAATGTCCATCCCCATGTCCTGGCTACACAATTAAATGGTTAAGAGAACGGAAGGAATGTGGGGAAAACAGTGACATCTAAGAAGTGCTGAATGGAAAGTGAAAGTAATTGTCTGCCCCGCCTCTATGCCTAGGCATAGAGGAATGGCAAACAATATTTGATTGACAGCTGAGATTTTCAAATTAGGTTGAACCAGCTATGAATGCTTTAATAAAAAATTGAAATTAGATTTCATGTTTAATTTGAAAAGGACTTTTATTATACAGATTTGTGTGTCTGGTGACAGGTCCTTTTTAATGAGTCAAAAAGGAAGCAAACATGTTTGCTAACGTTTGCAAGCGTATTTGCTCAGGTTTTTTGTGCTAGAAAAACATATTGCCTTCCCCCAATAATATGTATAAGATTTTGTATAAATCATGTCAAACATTACTTGTACAGTGTATAGCAGGGTATTTACAGTCCCATCCATAATAAACATACTTTCATTATTTAATTAAAATAAAAAAACTCTAGCCTGAAATGAAATTATTTTCCCTTAGAAATTATTGTATCTCGTGTGTTTTTTCAAGTCTCATGATGGAATACACAAAAATGCATTACATTCTCCAGTCACAAGGTAATGCAAATCAGATGTATGTATATATTAAAGTTTATGGATTGCAGCAGGTTTCTATGGAGATACATCCTTCAACACCTCCCTAATACTTTTTTCACACAACAGAGCTTTGCAGACAAAGGCACTTTATGTGCTTGTAATTAATTCTTGATTTAACTAATTAATCTACCCTTTAAGCTACACACTAGGTTCTGTGTTTACAATGGCAAATTACAGTAGAACCTGATTGTATGCACCCCAATTTAAAGTTTTCTCGGAATTGGCGCTGTTTTTTCAAGGCCCTATATAATTGGTAGATTTTTGTTTTTTTATAAAGTTTTTGCTGCTTTATTTGTAGAGTTTACAACAGATAAATATAAACAAATGGGGATGTTTTCCAGTCTTTACGCTAATTTTGAACTCTATACTTTTCTAACAGCACCTCCCAGGATACAAATGTTTTGCCAAAGCAACGATTTCAGGTTATCCAGAATTTTATTAAAATAGTACCATATGGAGAAGCAATAGTTGATGAGGTAAGCATATTTAGAACTGGCATTCAGTTAAAAATTCTATCAGATGCGTTCAAATCAAATGTGATTCCGTTAGTTGTTATATAAATCTTTTGACTCTGACTCCATCTGCTTAATTTATGGTACCTCCGACTCTATTTTGTTTTTAAAGGAACGATAAAACCAAAAAACGGAAGTAATCAAAATATAATGTACTGTAAATGTTATGCACTGGAACAAAGGAGAAAAGGTGCAGGATACACAGCAGATAACAGATAAAACACCATTGTATTGGACAGGTTTATCTATTATGTGCTATGTGAATGTTCTCCTTTTTTCCAGCTTGAAAGGCTGCCCTCATGCCTGCACAGAAGCTTATGTATATATATATATACAGTGAAATTTTCAAACTTAATTATAAATTATACATACAAAATGCAAAAAACAATAACTATACGTTATTGTCACGTATAGTTATTGTTTTTTGCATTTTGTATGTATAATTTATAATTAAGTTTGAAAATTTCACTGTGACTTATGGGTAAAATGAAGGGGAGAATTGTAACCCCTCCCACTTAAGGAGTATATAAACACGTGTTCTGATTGTTAAAATTGTGGCTTGAGAAAGGGCCTGTGTAGCCCGAAACGTTGCCTGAAATGCACTTGAAGTAAAGTTTTTCACTTTTGCAAAATAACCGGAGTGCTGCTGCTCTTTTTGAAGTATAGTATATGTTAATTACTTTAAAATTAATTTTTTGGTGTTACTGTTCCTTTAATATACTAATTTATTTTCTGTGTGAAAAAAGTAGACAGCATAATCACATCCTTTGGTAATGCTAAAAAAAAATCAAAGATAAACTACATAAAACAAAAACAATTGGAAAACCTTATCCATAACCCTTTATCCAGAAAGCTCCAAGTTCCAGAAGGAGTTCCCATAGACACCATTTTGTACAAATAATACAAAAATTTTAAAAATCATTTTATTTTTCTCTGTAATAATAAGACAGTACCTTGTACTTGATCCAAACTAATATATAATTAATCCTTATTGGAAACAAAGCCAGCCTATTGGGTTTATTTAATGTTTACATGATTTTAGATCCGAATTACGGAATGATCCTTTATACATAAAACCCCAGGTCCCAAGCATTCTGGATTACTGGTCCAATATCTGTATATTAATTGAATCTGGCATATAGCTGTAGAATAGCTTTTAAAGACAATCCAAGTATTTTTCTTAGAAACATAATTGCTTCTGCCATATCCTCCTCCATAGAAGCTTTCAAATCGGATTTGATTTTTTTCAGGGCTTGTATTTAAAGTTTTTAGGAGTTGATTTTGTTACATTTTGGCTACTATGACTCCAGATACTCCAACATCACAGCTCTGGATTCCACATTTCTATCATCATTATTTAATATGCAGATGTTAATAATAAATATTTTACAAAAGTTGAAATCAGCACCAAATACAGAAGCTGCTGTGGCATTATATATTATACCTTTAATTGTTTTTGCTTACAGGTTGATAAAGCTATTGAGTTATGCTCAGAAATGCATGATATTAAAGCAGCTATATATGAGTGTAAGAAGAAGCTGGAAGGCATTGGAGAAGGCTACCAAATTCAGGTACAGTTTATTTAAACTGCATGGACTGTTATTTTTTTTTTATTGTTAATTGTTCAGGGACTACAAATATGGGACAATACCCAGCTCGCAGCAATATTAGTTTTCAGTGACAGATCAATTATCCTGAACATTGCAGAACAAACAAAATAAACAATGTAACAATAACGGCATGGAATGTTATTTTAATATTGCTCATTGTCTTAACAACCTTTCGCCATGTCTATAGTCATTGGTATAGGACAACCCAATTTCTTAACTTTTAATAAAATACATGTCAGCCTAGCAAGTTAAAGGAACAGTAACATATGAAAATGTTTTAAAGTTCCTAATGTACTGTTGCCCTGCACTGGTATAACTGGCGTTTTTGCTTCAGTAACTTTACTATAGTTTATATAATCAAGCTACTCTGTATACATGTGGGCATCCATTCTAGCACAGGACATTCTAGATAACATATACACTGTGTTGTATGCATTGTATACTACAGAGCTTATACGTTATCTGCTGTGTGACCTGTGCCTTTTCTGTTTTTTCAGCTTTAAATTGCTGCCCCCATAGCTACACAGTAACTTGTAATATATAAACTACAGTAGTGTTTCTGAAGCAAACACAATTGTTGTACCAGTGCAGGGCAACCGTACATTATATTTTCATTACTTTAAAACACTATAATTTTTTGGTGTTGCTTTTCCTTCAAATAGTTTTCTTTAGCCATATGTTTAATTTTGCACTGTTCTACTAGCTATGTAATGTAGGACGTACAGTATGTACTGCGACTGAGATTAAAGCTAGCCAGAAATCTTCTGCTTAATAACTAGCTATAAACATGGTCAATGAACATTACTGTTGATGCAGCCAGATTCCTTCTGCTTGGCAAATCTGCAATTTGTCAAGCAGTCATTTTCAATGCAGGTGTTTTCCACCTACTCAAACTATAACCACATTACATACACAACATGGTTAGCTTGCAGTGGCGGGGGCTAATAGGAAGGAAACTGTCTTATCCTGATTCATAACAATCTGTGTACAATGTATAAACAGGACAGACTTGATGTAAACAGTGTCAGGAAGGTGCATTTAACATTTGCTGAATGTGACTTTCTGATGAGTCGTCTTACAGATCCTGAACAGTGTATGTGTCTCCCATACAAACCGTTTGTCATCCAGGAAGCAATGCATTCCAAGAAAGCACTTTTTAGGGAAGTTAATCTCCATTTGTATATCAGGGAATGTGGCATGTAAATAACATTAAGGCACACTGACTTCAGGACCATAAGGCATACTGGTGTTCTATTAGTTATTTTATTTTTAAATTAATCTATAGTATAAACAGTATTGCAGTTTTTTGCCTTTTGTTAAACATTTGCTTGCAACAGGTAGTGAGAACACTTTACAAATGTTTTAAAGTCCATTTAGGATCATTTATCGACAGCTAAAGGTATCTCAGTGAAAGGTATCTTAGGGGAAAAAAAACGCTTCTGTCCACAGGAAAGCATTTATTTAGCCTTTGCTCACCTCACTGACCACATTCATGATCTCATACACCATTTGCTATTTACAAATGTAAATAGACTAAACCTCACCGGAAAGTATCGACATCATGAGCGCACAATAGGTGTAAAGTTGTACGGTTTGCTTTCTTTAGTCTTTCCTGTATACATTTTTGACTAGACAAACAATCCAATATATATAATTTAGTTTTTTACATGTATAGTTATGCTCAGCACAAAATTTACTCTAAGTTTTTATTGCCCTTCCTGGCCAATTGTTTATTCACAATCCTCATATTGATGCAGTGGGAGCTTCAAGCCACCAGATATATTCTAAAACAGCGCTGTCCAACTTCTGTGGCACAGAGGGCCAGAATTTTTATGGCCTACATGGCGGAGGGCTGATAATAGAAGCCAGTGTAGATGACTCCCAGTTTTAAACCACACCCACTTTAAACACACACCCATGTTACCACCAGGACTTTTAAAACCATGTCTACATTAATGGTGATAACACACCAAAAAACTTAATGGTTGCTGCTCACTGAGGATATCACTCATCGTTTATATGTGAAACAATTTTAAGTCATATTAAGACATACCCTTAACTCAATAGGCCCCTTCCTCCCCTATGGATAACACAGCACCCCCAGCATGTGATTAAACACCTTGGGGACCCCTTACAATTATTTCCAAATATTTGAAAATCCCCGCCAGGTTTACCTCTCACAGGCAAAGTAGCATAGGCAGAGCATTTTATACATAAGCGGAGTAGGGCAAACAGAGTATGGCACACACAGAGAGCATAGGGCAGGCAAAGTATGGCACACACAAGGAGCATAAGGCAGGCAGAGTATGGCACACACATGGATCATAGGGCAGGAAGAGTATGGACAAACAATGAGCATTGGTGAAACACTGTATGGCACACACTGGGAGCATAGGGCAGGCAGAGTATGGCACACACTGGGAGCATAGGGCAGGCAGAGTATGGCACACACAGAAGCATAGGGCAGGCAAAGGATGACAGACACATGGAGCATAGGGCAGCAGAGTATGGCACACAGAAGGAGCATAGGGCAGGTAGAGTATGGCACACACAGGGAGCATAAGACAGGCAGAGTATGGCACAAAACAATGTGGGCACTTTCAGTCAGGCTCTGAGATGTGAATAGTACAGATCTTTAGGGGTGTGAACACTTTGGAGACCCCTAACAATTATTTCCAAATATTTGCAAATCCCCGCCAGGTTTACCTCCCACAGGCAAAGTAGTATAGGCAGAGCATTTTATACATAAGCGGAGTAGGGCAGACAGAGTATGGCACACACAGAGAGCATAGGGCAGGCAAAGTATGGCACACACAAGGAGCATAGGGCAGGCAGAGTATGGCACACACACACATGGATCATAGGGCAGGAAGAGTATGGACAAACAATGAGCATTGGAGAAACACTGTATGGCACACACTGGGAGCATAGGGCAGGCAGAGTATGGCACACACTGGGAGCATAGGGCAGACAGAGTATGACACACATAGAGCATAGGGCAGCAGAGTATGGCACACAGAAGGAGCATAGGGCAGGTAGAGTATGGCACACACAGGGAGCAGGCAGAGTATTGCACAAAACAATGTGGGCACTTTCAGTCAGGCTCTGAGATGTGAATATTACAGATCTTTAGGGGTGTGAACAATTGAGGTGTAAACATTGCAGGGGAGATTACAAGTGTGAAGCTTACTGTCTGAATTCGAGGTGTAAACAATGCAGGGGCCAGTTAGTCTCAGTACTGATACATTTTAAAGCTTACACAAGGCAAACAGGCACAGCAGGCAGACTTTCATGTGGGGGCCACACAAGAGGGGTAGGCAGGCTGGATGCGGGCCTCCAGTTCGACAGAACTGTTCTAAAACATGTCAAGGAGCACAAGTCATTAAAATGGGCAGTATATTCCCTTGTCTGGTGTCAAACATACTCAAACTGTTGTTTTAATCATGAAAACTAGAACAAGTCAAATGGGAAAAATTAAACTACTTCATGTTTGGTTAAGATAATTGTATTGCCAGTACTCAGTTAATCCCCCTATGCTTACAAAATAATCACAACAAAAGGTAATGGGAGGGGGTGTGCATTGGTATGATAATCTATTCATCTAATTTGCTTTATGATGCTTTAGGCCAGGGCGACACGAGAAGATTTCAGGGAGATTAGTCGCCTGGCGACTAATCGCCACGTCTAATCTCCCTGAATGGCTTGCTGGTATCTCGCACTCACTAGCGCTAAAGTCGCCTGCGCCTATTCACACGCGGCAATACGTTTTTCAAAGCCGATCGAAATTGCCTCACGAGGCAATTAGTCATCTGGCGACAGTTAGTATTAACAGCTCATAAATTAGTAGTCGTAACCATAGCTGAAGTCTTTAAATCCAGGAACAATCCCAGAACCCACCCATATCTCTTCAGACAATCAGTAACCGGCTCATGGGAAGGCTGTAACATTTTGTTCAAATTTAATTTCAACTGCGCATGTGCACAGCCCAGGACCACACCAAGAGACCCCTGGAACAGGAAACAAGATGGCGTTGCTGCATTTACTAGATTGGAACCAGGGCCAATGCATCTTTCAGGAAAGATTAGCTCTGGTGCAGGATCCAAGGAAAGTGAATTTGATCAGCATTTTGCTAGACACTGCCCCAAAGTTTTACATGTGTATGGAACTGTTGTATGGTTTCAGTTAAGTGAATGTCTGCATGCATTCTCTAATTAAAAGTAAAGCTTTATACAGACAAGTGCTTCCCATTAAAAACATGGATCTAATCTTAAATGTTGTGGTTTTACAATACTTTACCATTCATCAGAGAGTTTGGGAAGCTTCACATATTTCAAAATGCTTGATAAAAAAATTACATCAACAGTTTATGCCACAATCTGCTTTGTGGGATAGTTACATAGTTAAATCTATGTATGCCAGCTTTTCTTAAAAATCACCTTTAGTTCAAGGAACATAATGTTTCTCAAGAAATGTAAGCCTTGCTGCGTTAAATCCCACAAAAGCCCTGTACCGATACCTATTCCCTTCAGGTAAGGGAAATCCAGGGTTTTGACTTGAGCACCATGAAAGATAAAAGCAAAGATAAAAGGGTTACTGTTGCCATCTTGCCTCAGTAAACCTGCTATCTCCAGTTCTGCTGTGCTGCCTGAGCAATCTATGTCTGAAGTAAGGGCCCAAACGTAGATCAGTTGTGACAGGCAGTGAAAGGGTTAAAGAGAACTTTGCATGATGTCAGTGGAAAATTACTTTAGACTTGGCTATAAATTAAATCACGGTAGCTGTTTATTCACTGTGAACATTAGTAATAACATTTTTAAACACATTATCATCTACTTTGGGAATCCAAGATGTGGAAAGAAGTACACCTAGTTAAACATATATGCTAAGTTCTACTTATATAGGTGCTAAATTGCACTATTGAAAATGAAAAGTAATAAAGAAAGCTAAACCTGATTGGTTGCATATATTCCTCATCTGCATGATTGTTATACAATTGCACAGGTACAGTTGAAGCTGAAGCAATTGCAGGTGCCTGGGATTTTGCAACAATCTGCATATGATACCACGGCAACGAAGATCAGTGGGTTGAAAGCCATTACTACTTACCTTACTGCTCCAAACGGTGCACCCATTTATGCACATAATTGTATGTACACTTTTATGGCTAATTCTATCTTGCAGGCATTGTGCGTTCAAGTAGAACATTTTGCATTTCAAGTAGAACATTTTTTGCCTTCCTCTGAATCAGCTAGCAGTTAGGCAGGTTAAAAAAAGTTAAAAGGTTGAACTTGATGGACGTGTGTCTTTTTTCAACTTTATTTATGTTGCTAAGTGTTTAAGACGTGGTAGTTCTTACATTAAAATGAAGGGTCTGTGATTGCTTGTGCATTCTTCTTCTCATTTACTTACATAATAAATGATTGATGTGGGCACCCCTCTGTCTGTCTGTCTATCCATCTATCTATGTACAGTATATGTATGTGTTTATATATACTCCCACATTCAGACACACACCATCTTGTAAATTATATCCTTATAAATGGTTTTTAGTGATGTCATTGGTTATAATTGGAGCTTAGTGATGTCATTTCTGTTACATGACTTACTGAAACTCATGTATTGTAATAAATAAAGTACCCCCAGTTGCAAAATATGTGGATATGCGAAGTCTCCTCAGAGTTCCACGACCTTTATAAAAAACCCTCTGCCTTATAATATCCTTATATTTTATAACAGGGGGTACTTTATTCACTATGGTAAATGGTGTTTAGTGATGTTATTGGTTATAATTGGTGTGTAATTTGTGTCACGCAACTCACTGAAACTTTTTGTAATAAATAATGTACCCCCTATTATAAATTATTAGTATATTATGTCTCCTTGGAGTTCCATAACCTATATAAATATCCTTTATATGGACATGGAACTACTACTGTGCTAGAGAATATTACAGGCAGCAAAAAATTGTTCAGCACTAACAAAACTGGTGTAAATTAACAACCTTTTTTATTTTGGAAAATGAAATCTGACTTTTTAGATATACATACAGTAAGGGAAAAGAAAATCAACCACCAAACTTGATGGGGAACAAGGCATTGATCCATTTCTAACATTGCAAGCAAGACTCTCATTTTGAGCAATAATGCTGTATCCTTACATCAGAGCCTATGTTGCATATTTCTTGTGTGTATTGACCATGTGAATTAAATGCGTGTGTCTTCTTAAATAAAGTGGAAAATTGGTTCAGGATGCTGTGTTTATGTCAATAGCTCTGCCCAGTGATTTCCTATAGAATAACAACCTTTGACCCTGTAAATGCTCACCACCAAGTGAAGCAGAATAAATGTAAGCTATTTGACATCTATGAAATGACTGTCCATTGCCAGTCACAGAGCAGTACATTAAGTAAGTCATATTGCCTTCTTCTTTTACAGGGAAGCTCAACCAAAGAATATTTTCTCAAAGGAACCCTCCATAGTTTGGAGCGATATTTCTATTTAATAGCTTTCAACTATTACCTTCATGAGCAGGTAAGTTGTTACAAATGGCACTTGAAATGCTACTTTATATTTTCTGATTGATTTGAAGTCTGGAATTCTCTGGAAAATAAGGCTTGAATTTTATTGGTAATCATTATAATGTAATGTATGTGATGCAAACAAGAAAGGAGCAGACCTGCATGTTAAATGGCACCAATCATAACTAAAATCATTTACTAAGTAAATACACTATGTGAAAGTTCAAGAAATTCAATTTCTAAAAAGTTAGAATTGTTTGTATAATGTAAATCATCAGCGCACTATACATTCTGCAAAATCTCCCCTATCTCCACTGCAGTTCTAGCTGAGGCAGGCATCTTGGATTTCACTGGCTCCTCCTACCTATATCTTCACAGCCTGAAATCTCGCACATGCTCAGTTGAAATTTCTTGGTTGCCTAATAAACCTTCTAAGCTATTTTCAGATCTGCCAAACTTCTGTGTAAGCTGCTGTTCAGTAGTGATGCCACCTTCTGGAAGTTAGTGTGTGCCCTTCATTTGCATAATGACATCACCAGCAGGGGATAAGATAGGGAAATCTTGTGATACTTCTAGTGGAGGAGTTTACGAAAGCTAGGCATTCTGGGTAGAATACTCAGGGCAGTACTACAATCTAAGCATGCTCCTGAACTCATTTGCATGTTATAGTCACAGTATGGACTCCTTCAGTGAAAGAACCTATTTGACAAAGTATGGGATTTTTTAAAAACTGCAATTTTCTTCAAAAAACTGTATATGTAGTTTGAGTAAACGTGTTTAGGTTGTACTGGTCAGATTGTTAATATGTGTGTGATTTTGGCTGTAATTGGTGCCCTTTAAGTAGTGACCTAAAACGCAGCACTGCCCTTGCTTCTCCTGACTCTATGATGCCATCCCACCGCCTCCACATGGGATGCTGCAAAAGTAGATGACAGCCTAAGGTATCTGTGTGTAGCTATATATTTCCATAGAAAGAAATGGAGTACAGTATGAGATCCCTTATCCGGAAACCCTTTATCCAGAAAACTCCAAATTTCGCAAAAGCTGTCTCCCATAGACTCCATTAATTATTTAAAATAATTTCCCTTTTCTCTGTAATAATAAAACAATACCATGTACTGGATCCCAACTAAGATACACTTATTCCTTATTGGAAGCAAAACCAGCCTACTGGGTTTATTTAATGTTATAGCAGACAGAAGATATGAAGAGCCAAATGATGGAAAGATCAGTTATTCTGAAAACCCCAGGTCCTGAACATTCTGTTTAACAAGTGCCTTACCTGTGTTTATTAACAATTTTCCTTTTTTTTTTGTTCAATCACATTGTCTTTTTTGTTATAATGTTCGAATGAAGATCTAATATTGATATGTCCACATATGTTAAAAAGAAAAACAAAACACTTTAGATATACTGTACTTACCTTTCTATACTTTTTTCACTTTATTCTGTGCTTAGTGATATAATTTGAGTCATGTGACTCGCTGAAGCATTTGTGTATTAATAATGTATGCCTTGTAGTAATATATACAAGTATTAGTAGTCACCTTTGTGTGTGTGTTCACATTGACTTACAACTAAAGAATAAAAACCAATGTTTCAGCCAACTTGTACGCCTTCATCAGGGTTACAGTGTTACAATATGATACAAGTTGAGCCAAAATTGAATCTTTAACAAACTGAGGAATGGATCTGGATCTAGTACCCCAGGCTAGTGTCCTTCATTTCTAGAAGATGTTAGAAAAATGTTAAATATCTGGTGTTTTGTCTCCACCACAATCACCTTTCTCATCCACATCATCTAGTCTCCCAATATAAATAAATGTAAGTTTTGTATGATTTTTAAAAGCGATATAAATGATCTGTTAGTTAAGTATTTGTTATGATGGTATTGTTTTCCTTTAAAGCTATTTTTTATTACGCTTTAAATATTTAACAACATTATTTGTACTTAAAGGAAGTGATATAAATATAAAACTGAGTAAATAGATAGTCTGTGCAAAATAAAACATGCTTCTAATATAGTTAGTTAGCCAGAAATGTAATGAATAAAGGCTGGAGTGACTGGATGTGGAACAGAACAGAACACTACGTCCTGCTTTTCAGCTCAATTGGTTTACACTGGTTGGTTACCAGGCAGTAACCAATCAGTGACTTGAGGAGATTCCACATGGGACATAACTGTTGCTTTTGAATCTGAGCTGAATGATAAGGATCAATTGCAAACTCACTGAACAGTTATGTCCCATGTGGCCCCCCTTCAACTCACTGACTAACTCAGAGGTAGAGAGCTGCAAAGCAGAAAGTAGTGTTCTGTTATGTTATGTTAGACATCGAGTCATTCCAGCCTTTATACATTACATTTTTGCCTAACTATATTGAAAACATTCTGTATTTTGCACAGCCTATCTACCCAGTTTTAATTTTTACACTGAACTATTCCTTTAAAACATATTTAAAAATGAGAAAGATTTAAATGGGGTATGATGTAGACTGCAGAACTGTTGGAAGAATTGCAATTTTCAGAGGGGAGGTTGAAAAGATATAAATAATAAAAAAAAACAGTTACAGAAGTGCTTAGAAGCATGCTCTGAACAATTTTATATTAGTTTGTTTGAGTATGCTTACTAGTTATTTAAGTACTGCCACATTTCAATTTGGAAAGTGTAAAAAGGCAATTTATTCTATAAATGGAAATCTATATTTTCTTAAAATCTTGCTATCTGTCATACTAATAATCATTATGTGCTTTAGGATATTTTAGATGATTGTATGCTGGGTTTCTATATCTCATGTTGGTAAACTTTCTGTGTGTTCCTGCTTGCAGTATCCCTTGGCTTTTGCAATGACTTTCAGCAAGTGGATGTGTACACAACCGTGGATTTATAGACTGCAAGCAAACCTCAATCTGTCTGAGCTCACTTTATCAGGAGAACTCATAACAAAGGGAACCCGTGTTTTAGTAAGTATTGTTGCGTCTTTCATGATCATTTCCTAATAAAACTGAAAGAGTTTTAGATAAAACAGTATTCAATAATTACATTCTGCAAATTATTTGGATTTACTGTAGGCATTGGCAGCTGATATATTGTTGAAAAACATTCTACCAACCATTCTTTCAGTACAGCAGAAGCATGAACATGCATATATCTATTATACCATTTATATAGCCCTGTCATCTCCTGCAGTGTTTTACAAGGTGCATTAGGTTAAAACAGTGATCCCCAACCAGTAGCTTGTGAGCAACATGTTGCTCTCCAACCCCTTGGATGTTGCTCTTAGGGTCCTCAAAGCAGGTGCTTATTTTTGAATTCCAAGCTTGAAAGCAATTTTCAATTGCATGAAAACTAAATATAGTGTCAAGTAGAGCCTTTTGTGTGATGCCAGTCCACACATGGGCTACCCTTATTTGCCACCCCAAGGCACTTTTCATGTTTGTGTAGCTCTCCAACTCTTTGCACATTTGAATGTGGCTCACGGGTAAAAAAAAGGTTAGGGACCGATGGGTTAAAACAAAAGACATAGCAGTTTACACATACAAACTGACAGAATTACTTCATTAAATTAGTTGCACATAGTTACAATTGCATATTGTTAGACGTCAATATGGGCGTGCAATCTAACATGCAAATGTGGTCACGGTGTGCTTGTACAATGCATTTTAAAATATTGATAGCCTTAGTATTAATTATAATGTAATACATTCTAGAAAGTTGTGCCCATTTACAAAAATGTATTTGCAGAGCAATGGACTGGAAACGTTTGGGAGAACTGTAACATTTTATGCAATGTATGACTGTCACACAGGTGTGAATGCTAATATTAACAGATATTTTATGTTGCAATATTGCAGGTACTGGATGATCGATTCTCTCCTGATGTGCTAAGCACCCTCAAAGAGATGAATGTAGCCAATTTTAGAAGAGTGCCCAAAATGCCTATTTATGGTACGGCACAGCCAAACTCAAAGGTGGGAGAGATTTGGTGCATTTTGTAGCTAAATATGCAAACTGTTGTGTAAATATGCATCACTGGGCCTATAACTAAAACATGCATAATGCCTAGAATAGCGTATCATTTACAAGCACATGTGCAAATCTGTGCAAAATGTTTTGTCTGAGGATGCTATTCACAACAGCACTTTTCTCCCATACATGCTCCTTACAACATGCACATGCCATGAATTTGGACATTCAACCTGTTCTGATGAATAATGCACAAGTGCAAAGTACAGGGTGTAATGGATGCAAGAAAGCCCTGGATTAAACACCTGATACAATGTGCCCCAGATTGACTGCAGCATTGGTATTTGTAGTACATTGTATTTTATAACAGGAAGGGACAATCTAAAGAGGAAAAATTTTGATAACTTTGTAAAAATCACCTTATTGCTAATTATATTTCTTGCTTATTATTGTTAACATGTATTTATAGAGGGCCAACATATTTCACAGTGCTGATTATATTGTAGATAGCTTGTGGCTGTAATATAATTGCTTGCTCTTTTATATTCCACTAGGCTACAGGTAGTGTACTCAGTTATCTGACAGATGCAAAGCGGAAATATTCCAACATTCTGTGGGTGAACCTTCGCGAAGAAATTGTACTGGAAGGAAATGAACAAATATTTACCCCACGTGAACCAGATCATTTAGAGCAACAAATTGCAGTGCCTGCAGCTTCACCAGAGCAACTGGAGGTACAGTAATAGTCACTAAATTACATACTGCTGCACTGTGGAAATGTACATTTTCACTTTATTTTTCACTAAATGTTAAGTAAAAGTTCATAGGTAATTCATGCATGTGTGTTACTGTCTTTTAAGAAAATATCTTTGACCAAAAAACTCTTTCATGCTTAAAGTTTAAAAGGAACAAAAAGTGTTTCCTCCACCAGAGGTGTGGTGGTCTACAATGGCTGTTCACAGAGTAAGTGCCCCAGTCATGTGCCTGTGTGTATCCAATAAGTATCTACTTGCTGGATATGCACACACCTGTGGCTGCATGAACCAGGATGTTATGCCTCTTGTTTCTTCCATCCAGCAGGTTTTGTCAGGCCACATCTCCAGTGGGGTACATTTTTTGTCAGTGATAGTTGTCCATGAGAACTAAACCCCTACTGAGTCAAAATCACCCTTGCACTGCTCTCCATTGTCCACCCCATTCCTGCTCCCTCCCTGCAGAGTCTTTTACGCCAGTCCCTGAAGTAGAGCAGCAGAGCTCATAGGCACCATCTTCTGTATGTTTGGGTCCTCTTCTTTCCCTTGATTTATGGAGCTTACCAGTGCATGTGCAGTTGGAGCTAATACTGAACTGGGCATGTGCCAGAAAGCTCAGTGTCGATGAACCCTTAGGAAAAAAAATCCAAAGACACAGAAGAGGACACTTGAGAACTCAGCTGTCCTACTCAGCATTAATAGGTCAACTTTACAAACAGGGACACTATTTCAAGTAAAGGACTTGTGACATTGTGGCACATTGCATGGGGGCTTTTGTCTCTACAGGGGTTTAGGTCTCTTTTAAAGTGGTGGTTGACCTTTAAGTTAACTTTTAGAATGTTATGGAATGGCTACATCTAAGCAACTTTTCACTTGGCCATCTTATTCTTTATAGTTTTTGAATTATTTGCCATCTTTTTCTGACTCATTCCAGCTTTCAAATGGGAGTTCACTGACCCTATTTAAAAAAAAAAAAAAAACGAAATACTTTTTAAGGCTACACATGTATTGTTATTGCCAGTTTTTATTCAGTTTTCTGTTTACGTAGGTCCTCTTCAACTCATATTGCAGTCAAAGTCATTCCAGTCGTGCAAATCAATGCAAATTGTGTTCGAATATCACTCTCTACGTCATAATAAAGACTAAGGGGCAGAAATTAAAAACTCTCGAATTCGACCATAAAATTTTAAGGGAATAAAAATCCTTTGAATTCCAATATCGACTTCGAAGGATTTTACCACAATTCGATTGGTTGAACGATCGAACAGGAAATATTGGAACGATTTTAACCATTCGATCAAATTTTTTTATTCGATCTAAAATAATGAAAACCAGTTAGGTAGGTTGAAACTGGCGAACTAGGCAGTCGAATAAAAATTTAAAGGGCAAGTTATTCGACTGTCGAATATTTGAATAGATTTTTATTTGAATTATTCGAATCATTGAATTCGATCGAATTTTAAAAATCAGATGGTCGAAGTGGTCTTCAAAAACATTAGAAAATTCGAATTCAAATCTTTTTGAAAATTCGAGCGAATTTCGAATCATTCATGTGAATTTGATAAATTTGCCCCTTAATTTAAAGGTGAGCAACCCCTTTAATTTCCCCTTAAACTGCTTAGAATATTCACACTGTGCATATTTGTAGATATACATAAAACTGGCAGCCAGTGTAATGCTTACCCCATACTATATTTAGCTGAAAAGTGAAAAAAAAAACCCATATACAAACAGTAAATGGAGAATGGCTTTGCAGCTCCTATATGAATGTATAAAGATACTGGGAAGGCATGATCTAATCAGACAATAATATGCCATTGCATACCCACTGCTGAATACACAGAAAGTGTTGCCTGCACAAACATGATCTGTATCCGCATCACAAATTCAGTGTCTGAGGTATACAAATCAGCATCTAGACAGGCCAGAACCTTTTGGAAACAAATGCTTTGGGACTGATACAGAACTCTTTAATCACAATCACCAAAGGTTTTTTTTCAATAAAAAAGGAGCAGCATTTGATGAACAAATACCTTGCCAACTTTTCGGGCAGTGACACATGCTGCATTTTGCTGTATGTTCAAAAAGCCAGAGAACACTTTGTCCATAGGGGATAGTGAGATACACTAAAGTCACATAATCTAAGTTTGAATCAAGTACAAGGTACTGTATTAT
The DNA here is from genome assembly GCA_024363595.1 of Xenopus borealis. Classification (NCBI taxonomy): domain Eukaryota; kingdom Metazoa; phylum Chordata; class Amphibia; order Anura; family Pipidae; genus Xenopus; species Xenopus borealis. The sequence continues at coordinate 39,547,954 of CM044443.1, forward strand.
TAAAGAGAAAAAGGAGATCATATTTAAACATTTCCTATTTATTAATAATTCTAAGCTTTCTAGATAATGGTTTTCCAGATAAGGGATCCTATAACTGTACAAAGCATTTATGCCCACACATTAGCTTTGCAATGAAATAGACCTGACATATTGACTTTGGGGGAAGTTAAATGAGGTGAAATTTGCTCTTTAATGAAAATGATCCTATACACCTTAGAATTACAAAAATGTGAACTGTAAAACTTTCTGTAACCACAAGGTGGTAGTATTCATCACACAATAAAGGCATGCAAAAGGATAAAGAGGGCTTTGTATACTATGGAAAGATATTTTCAAGCTTTATCAAATTTAATAGACCATTCACCCTGAAATGTCAGCAAAGTTTACTAAGGGATTTTGTGCACTTTTTCACGTTTGACATTTCTGACGTAATTGAGCTAGATGGGAAAGTTCATAATTTCTACCTGTAAAATTTTAGCACTTAAAGGAAAACAATACCCCGAAAATGAATACTTGAGCAACAGATAGTTTATATCAAATTAAGTGACATATTAAAGAATCTTACTACCTGGTATATATATTTAATTAAATATTGCCCTTTTACATCTCTTGCCTTGAACCACCATTGCGTGATGGTCTGTGTGCTGCCTCAGAGATCACCTGACCAGAAATATTTAAACTCTAACTGTAACAGGAAGAAGTGTGGAAGCAAAAGACACAACTCTGTCTGTTAATTGGCTCATGTGACCTAACTTTATAGTTTGTTTGGTATGTTTGTGTGCACTGTTGAATCATAAGATCCCAGCAGGCTGTCCTTATTTTTTAAAATGGCTATTTTCTATTTATGATTACCCAATGGCACATGCTACTAAAAAAGTGTATTATTATGAAAATGGTTTATTTACATGAAGCAGGGTTTTACATGAGTTGTTTTATGCAATATCTGTTTATAGAGACCTACATTATCATGACATAGTTTTCCTTTAATACAATCTGGGAATATAATTAAAATGTTCACAGTTCATGGTGGAGTAGGTTCTCATTTTATAGTGATAATCACCTTTGCATTGCACCACTTCCAGTAATTGGTAGCAAGAACAAGCGTGATATTACACTTAAAGGGGTAGTTCAACTTTTAGTATGTTGTAGAATGGCCTGTGCTCTCAGTATGTCTGTGTCTAGGCCAACACATGCATGTAGGTGCAGTAACATCTCAGAGTAGCGGTGAGCAGACAGGTTGTTTCTAGGCCTGCATATAAATGCCCACTACTGGCTAAAGCCTTCAGCTGGTTTTCACTTTTTTTCTTTTAAGCTTTCAGTAGCGGACCTCTCCTATTTGTCTTCTCTTATTCAAATAACTACCCAGTTGCTACATTAAACCAGTCCCTAGCGACTAGATTGTTGGCAAAAATCCAAAACTGGTGAATAAAATGCTGAATAATGAAAAAATCACTAACCATAAAAAAAATAAGTCCTAACTGCAGTCTTTGTCTCTGTATCATACAAATAACCCTTTAAAGAAGAACAATGTGTCATTAAGTGATTATGTTTCTCTTTTCCTTCCCATTTAGAAATTGGAGGCCACAGTAGCAAATCATGTCCTGACTTCCCAGAAGTGGCTTGAAGTCTACCTAGAACAAGAGAAGCAAATGAAAATGTTCAAAACATGTCGGACTATGCAGGAGATTTTCAACCAACACAGAAGCACCTATACAGGTTTGGTGTACAGAAGAATACCCATTCCAGATTTCTGTGCTCCTAGGGAACAGGTAAGTTCCAGCTGGTAATACCGATAGGTCGTGAAACAATCAAAGGGCTTGGGATGTCTAAAATTTGTTCAATAATGATATATAAATACAGCCTGACCATAAGAGATAACAGGTGATTGTTTCGGAAGACCAGTCAAACTGTGAGTTTGTGTGTTTTTTCTTTGCAGGATTTTGACATGCTTTTGCAGTCCATGAAAAGCACGCTAGCAGAAGACTCCAGTGCTGCCTTTGTATTTAACTGTCATGGCGGCAAAGGAAGGACAACTACTGCTATGGTTATCTCTGTACTTACCCTTTGGCATTTTAATGTAAGTTTTTTTAAAGCTATGTGTTTGTTCATATGAGTGGAATCTACCATGCAAGAAGTCATAACAAGTACATTAGGGTTAGGGATGATTTAAATTAATCACCATTGCACTAATTCTGGCCTTTTTTCTTTTGAATCTGCATTTGCTGCTGTTTACTAGACACTTTCATTATAATATTTCATTCCACGATTTGCCTTTATATGCTCCCTAAAGGGCTACTAACCCAGGAATTTTTACATTTTTCATCTGGATTTGTGGTTGTGTTTACTGAAAGCTGGTGATCACGAAGATCTGTTGAATTGTATAAGGAAAGAATTTGACTCCTCCTAATGCTCGGTACAGTAAATTGAAGCTATTTTTGGTTTGGCCATACAGTGGTTTACCATCTGCTGTGTCATGATGCACTTTTACTGGGTTCCTTGTGCATAGCATAGGGGTTATACTTGAAACACAGAAAGGAATCACCAGCACTCTGTCTAACCTATGCTGTGGCATTGCCCAGCAGCTAGAAGCACCCTTGTTTTAGTAAACAGTATAAGCCCCCATTCTGGCATTGACTAGATACTCTTTATTGGAGGCAGACAATATAAAGGGAAGTGATAGGTGGCTGATTCATGGCAGAAAACTAGTGTATTCTACATTCTTATCCATGTTTGAGGGAGCTGCTGAGTGAACATAGTGTTAACCAGCATAGAGGAGGGGCAGACAATGTTTGATTGACAGCTGAGATTTTTAAATGACCTTATAACAGCTATGAATGCTTTAATTAAAAATAAAAATTGTATTTCATGTTTAACTTGAAAAGGACTTTTATTATACAGATTTTTGTGTCTGGGTGACGGGTCCACTTTAAAGGGTTCTCTGTTTGTGGGTAGTGATGGGCGAATTTATTCGCCAGGGGCGAATTCGCAGCGAATTCCCGCGATTCGCTAAACGGCAGTGAAAATTCGCAAAAAAATGAGTCGCGGGACGTTTTTGACGCGACGCAATGAAAATGATGCGTCGAAGTTGACGATACGCGCATCAAAAATGTGCCACGGCTTGTTTCGCAAATCTTTTCGCCAATTTGCGAATTTCGATGGAAATTCGCGAATTTTTCGGCGAAGCTAAACTGAGTAGATTTGCCCATCACTATTTGTTGGTAGATATCCCCATAAACAATAAAAAGGCCCTTTTATTTGTTATCATGTACTGGAATATACAATTATTACTGGCACCATTTTAGTTTGTTGTCCAGGCACACATCATCAGGATGTGAATTATCAGCAGTAGCTTTCCCTACAGATCCATATAGGGCCTCTTCTCCTATTTGTGAATCTGATGGAAAAGATGGGTAAGAAGGTAGATTTAAGTGGACTAGCCTAGCAAGTAGCTTGAAGGGAGGCTAAGAATTTTGCATAATAAAAATATGCATGGTTGACACCACAGGGTGCAAATACGGGTTGGTGTCTCATACTATCAGGCCAATTAGTTATTGCACTCTCATTTGGCATACAGCCTCCTGTGTTTGCATTTGTCCCTTATCACTCAGGTGAAACACAGCAGAATGTGGTCATGAAAAAATGGAGACAATAAAAAGACGCTGTCCTTGCTTTTGTGTAATAGTGAACCTAGTAGAGCAGGCATGTTGTGCACTCGTCATGGATATGAAGTACATAAACTAATATTGATCCCTTTGAAGTCTCTGGAAATGTCATACACCCAAAAAAGAGTTAACCCCCCCCCC
>CM044443.1:39566884-39577567 GCA_024363595.1 Xenopus borealis
ATGTGTAGTGGCTGTAACATACACTTCTTTTTCAGACTATCACTCACAATGGTAAAACACCCCACAGCATTTTTTGGGACTTAGAAAAATTTTTCAACCTCCTATCTATTGTATTCTATCTACTTCGCTAGCGTTAATTCGCCAGGCGTAAAGTCATGCTGGCAATTTGCGCTAGCGTTAGACGCTTCGCGCTGGCTGTCCGTGGGGCACATGCGCAGTAGCGCAATTCCACGGACGCAGGGACTGGACGCAGAGACACTTGAACTTTATTATATAGTATACCAGTAGTCTTTTCAGAAATATGTAAAATATTCTTATGTCTTGGTAGAATATGATGAGACTGGTCACACAAGGGCACACTTTCCATACATTCATTGTTCCCAAATCCGATCAGTATGATGTGTGCTGCTGTGCAATGCAGTTACACACATGAATGATCAATTTGCACTGATCTGATTGATGTAAAGTAGTGATGGGCGAATCTGGGGCGCTTTGACAAATTTACTTTGTCTTGTTTTGGACCATTTTTGGACACCAGTGCCCATTGATGGCGTCGAAAAAAAAACGACGGCGGTGTCCGTTTTTTTTACTCTGAAAATGGGCGTAGTCGTCCAAAAACTGACGCCCGTGTCCAAAACGAGATGGCTGAATTTTCGGCAGGTGAATTTTTTATGGCGTTTCGTGAATTTATTCACCGACAGCGAATCATGGGGGATTCACAGCGTCACCCATCATTAATGTAAACAACAGCATTACACTGTTCTGTCTAGGTCAGTTGATAACCCCATATGTGCAGTAGTGGGGTAACATTTAACACTGCTCTTAACCAATGTCCTTGTTCAAAGACCCCACACACTGGCAGATGTTAGAATAACAATATTTTATCAAAATATCATTTTTACATACTTATATTTTTACATTTGCAAGGCCACCATCAGTAACCACAGGCACAGGTTAACATTTAAGTTAACAGGGCCCTCAACAAAGATGGTTTGAATTATTAACCCAGTGTTCATGTGGGCACCCTGGGTGGTGGGACCTGCCAACAAATAAAAAGAGGGCCCCAATGTACAAAAAAATGCCCCTTACATGCATTGTACTGATGTACATTTGCCACCTACCCACTCCCCAGTTATGCCATGACCCAACCAAACACTGTCTCATCTCCTTCAAGCACCACTCCTTTCACTACCCATGAACCATGCTTTTCCGTCTTTGTGCTCCCCCCCCCCGCCATGGGCCTGTGACAACAGCACCCCCTCTACCCTATTGATGATGGCTATGTCTATGTATGGAGAGATTGCATTATATTGCTTTATGTGGTAGCAAGTTATATATTATGTTATATATATATAAATATAAATATATATATATATATATATATATATATATATATATATATATATATATATAGCTTTTTTTAATATGCTAGCTGTTTGCAGGCATTCTGTCTTTACTTCAGGGAACTCAAATCGGTGCTTTCAGGTCTCTGGCATGCCCTTATCAGCTTAAGCAAAGGAAGGAAAAAGATGACCCTTGTCATTTTGGTCCTTTAACTTTCCTCCCTGCAACCTGAACAACTGCTCTATGATAGCAAAGCCCTTATTCTTTCACCAGTTACTGGCGGTCTGATCACAGTCCTTTGCAGACCTCTTATTCTGATAAAAAGCCTGATGTACGTCTAGGGTACAATGAGGCATTATTTCCTTTATTACATCCGTTCCTCATTTGGCTCTGCTTCTTTCCTTGTAGATCACATATAACAGAGATATCATGTCTCAAAGGTAAATGGGAAACAAACCGGTTTAGCAAAGGGAGCTCTGACTGGCTCACATTGTAAGAGTCCACTCAGGTTATGTATAGCTTAGGAATATTTTGAATGGGATACACTCACACCGTCCTCTTGATTAAGTTCTATTATCCAAGTGTTCCGGTAGATTATTTTCAGTGAACCAATTAACTCATTTCCTATTCAGCCCCTTATTTGACTTATACTTATTGTATCATACACAGAGGTCTTGTGAATTGTTTTCTGTATATACAGAACAGAGAATCCTGATCTTCTTTGAGTTTGTGCAAATAATGTACAATTAACTTTTAGTATTTTTTATTGCGTTGTGCCTGCTTAGGCTGGAGATACAGCCATCCTTGAAGTTGTCCTGGGCTCTGCACAGGCCCTTGTATAACCAAATATAACTTGTTGTGCATTTCCATGGTGCAGAGCCTAGTGCTCATACCTTCATGACATACAGTCCCCTTGTTGTACGTAGCATAAACACTCCCCATTTTTTGCACAACTTTAGCAAAGCCTGATCATCTCTGATATACCTGCATGTATGTTAAAGTAGGTTCCTATAATGGCCACAAGATGATGCTGTAGGGACGGTATACATTGTATGTATACAGTACTGTATGTGGCTCTTTAGAAACAGTAGGATTTAAATTTGCCAGCATTATGTTGTTTTTCAGTCACATGCTCATACATTAATGATACAATCTGTTGAAATTTGCACAGTAAATAATCCAGAGTGAGCATGTCATGAATAATGTTGTCACCACCTGATAACTTCTTTACTAGAAGTAAAATGTAATGTGCATGGTACAAATAGAACAGCCTGTCCCTCAGTGATTCCTTCTATCTGTCAAATAGTAGGCAAACCAAATGAATTAAAATGGTGTGTATGTCAAGTTACCCTCACTAAGAATTTTATGCACCAAAATGTCACACTCAAGAGTTGTGAAAAGACCAACAATGCATTATTTAGCAATAATTGTAAGGCAGCAGTCATTTTTAAATGTGTATTTTATTTTATTTTATTTGTAGACCTGCCTTGCTAATTTCCATTTACACAGTACAGAACATCTCTAAACATTTCCTATTACAGGTATGGGACCTATTATCCTGAATGCTCTGGACCTGGGGTTTTCCACAAAGAGAAAATACCTTAAATTAAAAAAAAAAAAGTAAACCTTAAACCCAATAGGATAGTTTTGCCTCCAATAAGGATTAGTTATATCTTAGTTGGGATCAAGTACAATGTACTGTTTTATTATTACAGAAAAGAAGGGAATCGTTTTTAAAAGTAAAATATTTGATGAAAATGAAGGGGAGATGGCCTTACTGTAATTTTTTAATATGCCTTCCTGCAATTCGGCTCTTTCTGTATAATGATAACTGATCCCATACCTGCACAACTAGGATTTACTTTTAGAAGAATGTTCGCTTATTTCCAGTAATGCTTGCTTCCAGCTTTTTCTGTAAATTTGTGTTCTCTGTTTTTTCCATAAAATCTCTGTTTGGGCATTTAATAAGGCCTGATCTCTTGTGCCACCACAAAGTGTTCGTCAGCACAGTTGTATTATATTTTTATGTAAATCCGAAGAATGAAAAGAAAGCAGACTTTCCTGGATTTAATGTGTAATTTTGCAGCTTCTCAAAGAACGATTCACAATCTGTGTGTCTTGTCCAGTCCTTAGGGAATCCAAAAGGACAATATCTTTAATTACTGTATATTTAAATATAATTATTTGGCAGATAATAACAAGCACAGTCAGAAAAAGTAGGGTTTCAGCTAATGGCTAGCAATAGCAGTCATCAGCCTATCTGAGAATCTCTGTTATAACAGCCTCCCTGTTGTCAAGGCCCCAGGCCACCTGAAATAGTGTGCGAGGAAGCAGTTTAAGTAACAACGATATGTCTGTAAAGCATTATATACCAAATGGTTGGTGCTCAACAGATGCATGTGCTGGAAGAAAAGCCGTTTCTTCCGTAGTTAAATAAAGTGCACTTTAAAGAGATACTGACACCAGAAATTAAACATGTTTTTACATCTATAATGATATTGTCTTTGCATGTTATCAATAATTTTGCGATAGAAGTATTTGCAGATGCTTTAACACTACCCATCTGATCCCCCATGTTCATCTATGAGGGGGCTGCCATATTTGAGCTACAGTAGTCTTGTCTAACTGACATGTTGAGAAGGGACAGTCGGATTTAGGAACTTCAAGAGCACTTACAGAACAAAAGAAGGCCTATCAGTGAAAAACGATCAATATGAGCTATTGGTGACTTTTAGGGGCTTATTTATTTATTTGTTTTTTTAATTTGAGCTTTTCACGGGTAGTTTCAGTAAAAAAAACTCAATTTTTGGGGGGGGGGGAAACTCAAATTTTCCAGATTAATTATGCCCCGAAGCTGCTAACAGCCTGAATCCTCAAACACTCCAGCTAAAACCAATCGAAATTCATGCAAAAATCTTCGGCAGAGGTCTCTTTAACCATTCAACAATGTTTTTTGCCTTCGTGATTTTTAGTTGTTTTACACTGGCATTATTCAAGGTTTTTTAGCCTATAAACTCAATAAATTTAAGGTATTTGAGTATTTTCCCTTATTGCATTCAATCGAGATTTTTTTCATTCAGATTTTTTCATAAATAAGCAAAAATTCGAGTTGTGATTTTATTTGAGGTAGAAAAAACCTCACAAACTCGATCTTTGATACATAACAATATTTTGAAGAATCATTTTTTTTGTGTCAGGATCACTTTAAGATACTCAGCCAAGCATGTGTTGCTGGTAAATTCCACCATGTGGTCCCTAAAATTTTAATTTAGAGATTCATCATATAACCTCATCTACTGTACCTATCCACATTTGTATCCAATCCTCTTCAGTGCAGGCTGCTTTGGAATTCATTTTACATTGGGGCAAATTATATAACTGTAATGGTTGTACAAATTTCTCTACTCCCTTTTCTTCACCACGTTTGGAAGATGGAAAAAAAAATAAAATTGGTTCCATGCTTAGGAAACTGCTGTGTGGATGTTCTAAAAGACAAAGAGCAGAAGAATGAATGTTATGTGTATGGTCTGTGTGTACTGCCAGCAGAACTGATAATAAGTACAAGTTTGTTATCGTTAATAAGATGGGCGGCCTGGTATAGATTTTAGTACTATTTGTTTTAAACCATATATATGTATACATTTTCATTAGATGCAGATGATGCACTATATTGCACTTATGAAAAGAAACATTCTCTGCCTTCCTTCTGTAAATCATTCCTGGAGACAGACCCCGTAAGTTTGTTGGTCACCATCCCAGCCATGAAGTCCCCTCACCACCTTCATGAGCTGCCCCATCTGTACCTCTAAAAATGCTAATGGTCCACCCAGGACTGCATGACTAATAGATTGATAATATACACAATACTTTTTTTTTGCTTTGCTTTTTTGAGTAACTTCTCAGAAAGTAGTATTAAGCCTGTGCACGGAAATGCAACATTTACAGTTTTAGCACAGTACATATTAATGTGAATATATGTTTATACGGAATGCAGTGTGACTTTAAATGGCATGTTATTCCTCAATGGATAAAAGACTGATCCATAATAAATTCTAAGGCTGGGGTTTCATTCATATGACCCTTTCACCCTCCCATGGCAGTAATTGACAGCATATGTGCGTATTTATGAGCATCCTGCTCTCTTCCTGTGTTAAACCAGCCATGCATCAAAAGCATCATTCTCAAAATGTTGTCTACAGGAAACAAAAAGGTACACACCTCTCACTCTTTAATTTCCTTAGTGAAATTTGGTGTTAAATTATCATTGTGACAAACAAAAGTCTCTTTCATATAACTGCGGACATGGAGTGTGAGACAGCCATTACTAATATTACCATTGCATTTATATATCCCTATATTCCATATACCAACAATATTCACATCAAAATAGGACTTGTACCTATACAGTATTACTATAAATGGTGACTTATTTAAAACAAGCACCCCCTATTGCTAGGTATAACAGTAGAGAAAGCAGACCCAGAAATTGCTGGGTGCCCCAGGAGTATAGTGCTTGTGGGGCTTCTAAATGTAGTTTCAATATAAGTTTGTGAAAAATAGATCATCTTTCCAAATGATTATGGGGTAACCCATAGCCAATAAGCCATATAAGTCCCAAATATGTCCTAACCTTGGTGCTCTATTGATAAATGTAAATGTACATTTGACTATAGGTAGTGAACATAAAATGTTAGCATTACTACAATGTCATGAATAACTTTTAGTTAGAAACCTTGTTGAATGTAAGCATGGTTATTTCCCACACTACACTGTTTAAAATGCATTTATTACTGTGGACATTCCTTGTAAATGCCCAGTAGATTTGGTTATTATTAACAAATGATGTTACAATCTTAATGCATTGAGGGAAGTCAAATGTTTTGGCAAGTTCTGAATTTTGGCACTTTGCAGTTTCAAAATTTTTGAAGACCTGACTGCTTAACAAAAAGGCAGTTTGAGATTGATACTTGGTTCTAACATCATATTAAGTGAACTAATACTTGAGCAGCTCTGTCACCAGTTGAGAAAGTGACCTGAACCTCAAATTTAGGGTTATTGCATAGCTGGTCCTTATTCTCTATGCACACTGAAAACCACCACAAACTGCCTCCTGTTGCTTTATTTTAATACAATACATTTTAATACAAAATGCTTGATGATTATTCACAAACAGTGTCTGTACTGGTGGTTGCCTACATTTCTCTTCAAATACATCGGTGGTTTAGGCAGTTTGTGTTGCTTTTCAACAAACAGGTTCAGAAGCCCCATTTGTGCTGTCATACAATGTTCTTCTGGGAATCCTAGTAGACAGGGCACTATCTAGAAGTCTGTATGCTTTCCCCATGTCTCTGTGTACTTTGGTTTCCTCATACACTCCATAAACATGTAGGCATGTTAACTGGCTTCTGATGAAACTTACCATAGTGTGTGCAAATTTGATTGGGACCTTAGATTGTCAACTTCACTAGGGAAGAGACGTATGTGAATGATGTATTATCTCTATAAATGTTTCAACATTATATACAGTAAGTATGTATGTATGAATGTATGATTATTTTTATAGTGCTCCTTGCGCAGCAAAACAATAAATTAATAGCAATACACAAGTGGTCCCTGCAGTAATAAGTAACAATATGTGCATTATTAGAAATACAATTCACATAAATATAAAATATAATTACACTACAGATTAAGTGCTCAGCGTCAAGGAGACAAAAGGCTGGAGGACCCCACCATGTAGGCCTTACATTATAAAGTCATGTTATAGGGCAACCCTTTTGAAATAACAGTGTTATAAAGGTGATTTTATTGGCCTTTATTGGCTAACTAATATAATCATAGCAAGCTTTCAAGCTGATTACAATGAAGTTGTGGTGTTCTCTGGTATATATACAACATTTTGAAAATGGAACTAATAGGTTCTGAAAGCTTGCTATGATTATAATAGTTAGCCAACAAAGGTATCACCTTTATACCACTTAGTTATTTTTTATTTCAAAAGGGTTGCCCTATAACATTTTTACTAGCTAACACGGTACAGCAACTTTACCTACAACATTCAGCTGATTGGTCAAATGACCAACAAAAGGGAATATCAATCTATGTGTAAGGTGTCAAAGTCATTTACTAGGGGATCTGCAAGAGACAGGCAGATAAGGAACAAGATAATGCGAGTCAAATAGGCTGAGTATTATTGGAGTGTAGAATCAAAGGAATTCGATATGATCTCTTAGTCCAGATCCAGACATGTTGGTATTCCTGACCTGGTGAAGTCCTTTCTTAGTCAACATAATTAAGCTGGCCATAGACACAAAGACACTTCCCCATCTCCCGACCTGCCACTAACCTTCAGATCAAATAAAGTAGTAAAAAGCACAGATTAGCCGATGTTCTGCCGATGTTCCTCTACAGGGGTCGTACGAAAGTTGTGTCCGACAAAACCTAGTGACAGTCTCCCACTGAAAATCGTATGATCGGCAATACACACAGAGATATTATCAGCAGCCAACAGAAATGTTCTAACCTGTACGATTGACCAAACGACCGATCTCCGCCGGATGAAAAATGTTGGGACTCTCCACACATGGTCCAAAAATCGGAGGACTCCTCGATTCGTACGATCGTATCGTTGCTCCTATGGCCAGCTTTAGCCATAAATCCAAGAGAATTGAAAGTTTCCATTCATTTGTAACTTATAATAATGAGAAACTGTTGTATCACTTCTTAACTGACCAAAGATGTTCCAAGATGAAAAGCATTTTGTGTTCTGAAGCCTTTAAAGGACAAGGACCCTGATTATAAATGCTGACATCCAGATAAGGCACATACAAAATAATGAATACCTTCTTGCCAAGTATTTCCAGCATGAACGATTTCCCCAGTATCTTTGAATCAAACGCCACTGCATTTACACACTGCGAGCATGGCACTTCCATCAAAGCTGAGCTCCTGGACTAAGACCAAGACCGGGTGCATGCAGAGAAGGACCAGTGTGAAGCTATCACAAGTGCATAAAGCTCTCTAATGAATATTGATATGGGCACTGACTAGCAGTACATGCACAGAGGATGTTTGGCGATCCCCGTGAAACATGTCAACAGATCAAAATGGTGCCTGCAAGCAGTGACCCAAGAAAGACTATATTGAGCTGCATAAATAAACAAATAAAGCTTTTTATACTAAAAAAAAATGGAGTTTGCAAGGAGCAAGGGAGTTCTACTGATGGGCAAATAGATGCTTTAGGGACTCGCCTTGCTCTTTAAGACCGCCATTGTTGTAGAGAATGCTTCTAGATAGACTGTATGCATTAATATGTGTAAAGACATTCAGTAAATATTTTGGTGAATTCCTCTTACAGGGGAAAATAAATAATTGTTAATAATCAGGGGTCATGTATTCTACATAAACTTGTACATATTGATTTGTTCTACTTCTAACATAGATGTATACATAACAAGTGTGAACTAAAATGCATTATTTGGCAGAGTGCAGAAAAACTAAAAGTGATGTCCGTATCTCCATATACTACTCTTAGGATTAGGGTATAATATGAATATTTTTTTTGGAGAGAAAATTGATTTGTACGAATCTAAAACGATTCAGGATGGAACCATTTGATCGAATATTGGACATTCAAATTTTATCTTAAGTAACCTTCCAGTCGAATTGTGAATATATTAGAATTAAAAAAAATTCACATGAATTCAAAAGTCAACCGTTAATAAATGGGCCGCTATGTTTTGATCTTAGTTAGATGTAGCATTTTTTTAAGAGATCTTGTCTGCAGTTTGTTTAGTTGTAGCCAAAATATCTTCCCAACCTTCTTCAAAATCCAAAGAATTTTTGTTTCCTATAATCACATTGTGGTGTTTTATTGGGATTATATAGGTATAACAGGACAATTACAGTAATGCATAGTTTTTTGGTTGTCAGTATGGTTTTAGAACATTTTCATAACTGCATGAGGATGTAGAATTGTACGTATGCCATTATATCATTTATCTGCTGACTAGGGATCACTTAGGGGTTAGGTTATTATTGGGTTTTAACAGCTGAGACATCTTGACTGTTTTTTTGTTCTTTCATTTGTAGGATTTAAGTGCATATTGTTGGCTGTGCTGTATCACTTTTATAGAATCATTTTGGTTTGTAATGAATATCCTTAAAAGAAATGACTCAACAGAAAACAGTTACACGTGTAAACAATATAATACATTGTGATTTCAACTTCATTCTATTTATTAAATGGGTAATCCCTTAATTTTCTATTTTACTAAGGTAGGATTACATCCATATGTCATAAAAATAGGCTCCCTTTAGGCATCTTTGGCTTACACAGACATACATATAATTTAATGGCATCGCTAATAAACAGAGCCCATATTTCTTAGTGGAATAATTGTTTGATGGTAGTATGATCTCCTTACATTGTCTCAAAGGGGGTTGCAGGATGTCAGCTGTAATGTGCCCAAAAGAAAGGGATTGCTAAACTCAGAGGGAAAGTTTATATGATTTGGTGAATGTTGTCTTGCCTCATGTTGGTCCCTTTCCATTACAGTGTATGTACATTAATTGATGTTAAATAAGCTGTTTTGATTGATTGTGGTAGATAATGTAATTTCGTCTGTTGATGTAAATCCACTGGACTTGGATCACCTTTAATACATAGAACCAGGGTTGGATCCTTTGAGGATGTTCTATCATATTCAACACTTTATCAGTGAACATAGGAAGAGCCATTAAATAGAGCCCCATATGAGCAGATGTAGCCTTTTGAAAGAATGTGCTTCAATAACTGCCTGTTATTGAAGGTTGAAGGTACACAGACAATAAACCCCACTTGCTCTGTTCCAGAGGCTTGAAAAAAACTTTAGATGTTTGTATCAAAGTTCTCCATGACTTGACATTGAGCTGAAGTTCCAATAGCAGACAAAGGATGCCGTCTCAATTTATATTTACTCTCACTTGTCTGCCTTGTTCCAGTCTCCCATTGAACCCAGAGATTTACATAATTCCCAACACCAGGAAGGTTTTTTAACACGTCTAACCCAGCATAGTCTAACAGCATCGTCTAACCCAGCATCGGTCTGCCACAGCCCTCATTTAGGGAATATCTGCACCATTTTAACCATAAACTTAAGACTGTCCCCTGAATGCCAGGGCAGTTGGCAGGTGTTGGCTTCTCACCCACATCTGTTTGGAGCTGGAATAGGGTAGTATCGGGTAAAGGGTAAATATGAAGTATATGCACAGTAATAGGCAGATTTAATAAAATTTGATTTTTTCCAAGCTTAAATTTTTAAGATTTATCAACTGGAATCATTTCAAATTCGAATAAAA
>CM044443.1:39595424-39631505 GCA_024363595.1 Xenopus borealis
TAAAAGTGCTTTGCGTTTTAAATTGTCTTTCAGGTGTCATATTTTCATTCAAGAGTGAGCATAAATCTTGTAGAGCAGAATTAAAGATCCTCTCTTCCTCATTGTGGATCTGTTGTGGTGTAAACAGATCGAAAGGATTGTCACTCCTAGTAATTTGAGATAAGGGATTATGGTAATCTCCCATAGTCTGTTCATTAGCCGAAAAATGTTTTTTCAGAAGTAACTTTCTACAGAACAGAAAAAGGTCTTTATATAAGGTGAACTTGTCTACACTCCGGCTAGGGGAGAAAGATAAACCTTTCTGCAATATTTCCAATTGTGTCCTGCTAAGAATATGCTCACTGAGATTAATCACTTCTAGTTCTTCTGTTATTTCCTGTGTCTCCAATAACCCCTTCCTCTGTTTTGTTCCCAGGGGTTTTGTCTGGGATACCCCCATTTCTCCCTGTTTCTTAGTTTTCTTGCCTCCCCTTCGAATCCGCTTATACCCCTTTGTCCTAAAAAAGTAGCGCCTTCTAATGGAAGGATAGGAGTGGACTGAGGGTGAGTGGGGTTAGCAGTGTTGGTTCTAGTGATCTCATCCAATTCTGTATCTGAAATGTCAGTATTGGTGTTATCATTATCAGAATTAAATGGATTACTCACTATTCTTTCACTCTTTTTGCCCCATTTGTAGATATTGCCTGATCTGAAGTCCTGCAAATCTCTCATGAATTTTTGTCTTTTTTTGGAGATAGTGTCCTGTTCCAATTTGTCTAACTGATCATTCATCTTAGAGATGAATGAATTGTATTCTACACAATCTTTATATTCTTGTAATTGAGATTCCTTGTGTTTAATTTTCTCAGTCAATTCTCTCACCAGTGTATCTTCATATTCACAGAGTATTTTAATTAAGTCCAAAGAACATTTGGACAAGGTGTCCTCCCATCTCTTTTTAAATTCTGGAATGTTCGTAATAAATGTTGGGAATACTTTAATTCTTAACCCTCTAGGGACAATGTTCTCTTCCAAATATTTAGTATACGTGGATTTAAAAAGTTAACTTTTATTATATTGTAGAAGAGCCAATTCTAAGAAACTTTTCAATTGGTATTCAATATTTATTTTTCATAGTTTTTTAATGATTTGCAATTTTCGTCTGTTTCTTTGCAGCTTTCAAATGGGGGTCACTGACACCATTTAAAAACAAATGCTCTGTAAGGCTACAAATGTATTGTTATTGCCACTTTTTATTACTTAGCATTCTATTCAGTCCTATTCATATTCCAGTCTCTTATTCAAATCAATGCAGTGTTGTTAGGGTAATTTGTACCCTAGAAACCAAATTTCTGACACTGCAAACTAGAGAGCTGCTGAATAAAAAGCGTAATAACTATAAAACCACAAACAATAAAAAATGAAAACCAATTGCAAATTGTCTCGGAATATCACTCTCTACATTATACTAAAAGTTAACTCAAAGGTGAACAACCCCTTTAAAGCCAATTAGTCGGGTCTCTTGGATGTATTTTCTAAAATGACACAGAATATAATATACCAGGTAAGATATTACATGTCAAAAACACTGACAAAACGATGAAATAAAAAGCAAGGTTACTTTTCCTTAGAAAGCAGTCTTGTGTTCACAGCATAGAAAAAAAATAGTTTGGTTAAGTAACATTCAATTACTGATCCGGTAATAACAACTTTTGGGTATCCCCTGAGGAAGCTCTTAGAATACAGTTTTAGGAAGATTACAGGTGTATAAAGAAAGCTTAATTTTGTCTATCGACAAAGTTCACCCTTCGCTCAATTAATTTTAACAAATCGGATGCACTTTGGCTGGACGATTGCATATAGAAATGCATTATGGTAAAAAAGGATGGCAATGGCACTCGAAATTGCATTTTGCTCAGTGTATCAAGGTAAGTGAATGTGCCCTATGGAGTATCAATTCAAGCAGTGGGCCATTCATTTAGGCACTATTTAGTGAAGAAAGAGAGGCTGGATAGCCTGTATACAGGTATGGGATCCGTTATCCGAACCCCATTATCCAAGAAGGTTACGAATTACGGAAAGGCCTTAGGCCCAAAGATGCCATTTTAACCAAAAAATCCAAATTTTGAAAAATTATTTCCTTTTTTTTCTGTTATAATGAAATAGTACCTTGTACTTAATCCAAACTAAAATATAATAAATCCCAACTGAAAGCAGTACCAGCCCATTGGGCTTATTTAATGCTTATATCATTTTCTAACGGTATGAAGATTCAAATTACAGAAAGGTCCATTATCCGGTGAGCCCCAGGTCCCAAACATTCTAAATAGGAGGTCCCAAACATGTATTTTATTTTGTATTCATTGTTATACCCACCATTGACAGCTGCTGCCAATTTCAAAATAATAATTGGATTGAAACTCAAAATGTAAAGTTTTCATTCATTTTCCAACTAACATCATACATCGACTTCTTTTTTTATTTTGTCTTTCCCTAAATACAGTTAAGTATAAAACTCCCATTGGCTTGTGTGTCTCTGATTTAAAATCAGGTAGTAACGTTTGTCTGCTGGCAAAATGCCCACACTGAAGCCTGAGGGGCTGAATGGAAGATCTCGCCGCAAAAACTAATGAAACATTACATGGGGGGAGGAAATAAATCCTTTTAAAATTTTGCTCTTGTTTGCAAATTCCTTACTTTCTACGTATGCAGAGGCTTATGCAGAGCTCTAGGAAACCATGCAAAGCCTATTCTCTAAGCATCAAATGTTTGTATCCACTTACACATTTGTAACTGCCAAAAGTGCTGGTCAGTGTTCTGTGTAAAGCCTTGTCTGTAATCTACAGATGTAAACTGGTACCAGCTGGTGCATTCCTCTGGCTTCTGGTATTATTTAGAAATGCATGCAGTCTTTCCCTGCACTACAAGAATCATCATTATATTTCTTAGTTTCTGTCCTGGAAAGGTAAGTGCTATATCTCTAATCACGTGTTAATCACATCCCATTTACCTTAACTCTCAGTTCTGTTGGCCTATACGTTTCTTTTCTTCATGCATGCGAGAAACAGTATTTTTCAGCCCATTAGTCATGTCTCCACATTGCATAAAGACTTGCAATTAACTACGAACTGAATGTAGACATTGACTAAGCCAAATAAGGAGGACAGTTACTTTTATGACTGTATGGAGTTTGCAGTGCAAAGGAAAATGTGGGGTTAAAATAAAAAAAAAATACAATAGTTAGTGCAGCAGAATATAATCAGAACATTTGGAAAGACATAACATCATGCAGTACCGTACAAACTTTCTTTGCCTCATTTAAATAGGTATACATTTCCTCCCAGTAACACCACTGGCTAGTAATGGGCAAATTTATTCGCCACTGACTAATAAATTCACGAAATGCCTGCGAAAATTAGCTTGGCGAAAATTCACTGGCGTAAAAAAAGACGGACGCCGGCACCCAAAACAAGACGCCACCGCCCAAAACAAAATGCCCCAAATTGTTAAGAGTAAAAAAAAAAACTAGATAGGATGTGCAAAATAAAAGATGTTTCTAATATAGTTAGGCAAGAATGTAATGTGTAAAGGCTGAACTGACTGGATGTGTAACATAATAGCCAGAACAGTACTTCCTGCTTTTCAGCTCTCTTGGGTGCAAATTCACTAAAGCGCGAAGCGTCTAACACTAGCGCTAATTCGCCAGCGTGATGTCAATTCGCAACTTTGCCGATTCACTCACAGTGTCCCTGGCACTAACAGTGTCCCCCTCCTTCCCCACCCTACATATGGCAACTCAACTATACAGGGGGCACATGTTTAGGGCAATAGGACAACTTTATTTTATTTATTAAAGGTTTCCTGTGCTTGTGTAGTGTAATGTAGTGGCTGTAACATACACCTCTATTATACGCTTAAGTTTGCGCCGTATGCAAATTAGGCATCGCTGGAATAAATGCTCTTTGCCTGGTGAAGCAACAGTAGCGCTACTTCACTACCGTCGCCATCCTGAGTGCAAATTCGCATCTTAGTGAATTTGCGTAGCGCTGGCGAAAATTCGCCTGGCGAAGTGCGGCGAATGCTAGCACATTTTCGCACTTTAGTGAATTTGCCCCTTGGTTTCCACTCATTGGTTACCAGGCAGTGACCAATCAGTGACTTGAGCGGGGGCCACATGGGTCATAACTGTTGCTTTTGAATCTGAGCTGAATGCTGAGGATCAATTGCAAACTCACTGTTGCAAACAGTTATGTCCCATGTGGACCCCCTTCAAGTCACTGACTAACTCAGAGTTAGAGAGCTGAAAAGCAGGAAGTTGGTTTCTGGCTATTATGTTAGACATCCAGTTGCTCCAGCCTTTATACATTACATTTCTGACTAACTAACTATAGTGGAAACATTTTTTATTTTGCACAGGCTATCTATTTTCCCAGTCTTTATTTTCACACTGAACTGTTCCTTTAATAGTGCCTAGCCAGTGCAAAGTAGTTATTGTGTATACATCTCACTGAAACTAAATTGTAATAAATTATATACCCACTGTAAATATGAGGATATCAGAAATCACCTTGGAGTTCCAGGACCTGTATAAAAGCTCACTGAAACTTGTGTATTATAATACCCAGAGGCATATTTATTATGTTGTGTAAATTAAATTTGCATAAAAAATTGTATAAAAAGCTGTGCAAAATAAACATTGAATTTATCAAGGAGTGTTGTATTTTATGCCATGCAAACGCCAAATTTGCCTCCATTATTTTACATGGCTTCATACCTTTGTAAGAAAGTTCCGGCCGAAATCACGGCGAAGCCTGGTGAATTATCCCGCTGTTTTTTATACCACATAATAAATCTGTCCCCTAATGTATCCCCTTCAGCTTTGTGTTTTTATATGGTCATGGAACGCTTCAGTGACGTAAATATTAAAATATAGGGTCAAAGAAGTCCGTACTCAAAGGAGCATATTTATTATGCGTATAAAAAATGGCGGAATAATTTGCCACACATAACCAGGCATCATAGCGTAAAAATGGCATTCTTTTTCTTTGAGAAACTTGAACTGGAACTCACATGGTGTAAAATAAAACACAGCTTGATAAATTTGCCATTTTCACAGCTTTTTTTGCAGCAAATCTCAATTTACACAGCATAAAAAATAGGCTTCATAGTGTCTCCATGAGGGTGTGTTATGAGGGAAGTGATATAAAGGATAGAAGGCCCAGAACTCCTGCATTGGTAAGTAAAAAATATGTTTATTATACCCTTTCTCAATGTTTCCTGTGATTTCAATGTTTCTGTCCCACTTGAGGATTTATAAGGTTCCCCATGTGGGACTGAATCCTTTTATCACAGAGATAATAAACATATTATAATTTGTGAATACAGGAGTGCTGCTTCTTTATATTATATAAATGTTTATTATGGGATATCTGAAAACCATACTTCCCTTCTTCGTCACTATTTTGGACTTAATTTCTGTGAATGTTGTCACACATACAGTTGTTAGATATAGGTATACAGTAATATATATTTTTAAGAAACAGTTGGCTGGAAACAATTAACTGAAACAGAACTTGATCAAATTATCCAAAAACAGCTAGTAACAAATTCACTGAATGAATTGATTTTTGTATTGAAATATTTGAATCTAGTTGAAGTCCGTAATGAACTTGTCCATATAAAGAGAGAATAAAAATGCCTGGCAGCTGTACCATACACCCCCAGCCTTGGTACTTCGCACAGTCAGTGTTTTTCATGGCAACACCATTTCCTGCAGTCCCTGTGGTTCAAAGCCTACATGGTTATGTTATTTGGTATCCATAGTGATGATAACATTGGCACATAAAAATTCCATAGATCAAGATTCTTTAACTCAGGTGGGACCACTGCGCCAGCCAACTAGCTCTTGTTCGCTAGGAAAAGGCATGAGCCAGTTTTCTGGTTTCACTCTGACACGAACATTGGCGATTCACCAAAAGCGCATGTTAAAAAAAAATTAGTTTACAGTTTCTCTGCTTTTGATGAAGCAAACATGACAATGCTGTTGAAAGCAGGACTTTTTAAAGGAAAGCTATTGCTTCAGAATTCACACTTAGCAAACAGATCCTATTAAGTAACCTATTAAATACCAAATTGGACTATATATATATATATATATATATATATATATATATACACACAGAGAATGGAGGCACTCACTGATATTCGTGCTTAAAGTGTTTATTGGATCAACACATAATCCCCCACATCTACGCGTTTTGATTCCTTAGAACCGCCCTTATTTCTGATACTGATATCCTGGTTTTTGATCTCTGCCTGTTCCTGGACCTCACTGTTTTCCGCCTGCCTTTGACCTCGGACCTGTTTCTTCGTTTACGAACCTGATTCTGGCTTCCCTGACCTCGGCCTGTCTGACCATTCTTCTGGATTTTCCTCGGCACTCCTGCCTATTTGCACATCACCTCTCCTGTTCCCATTCCAGGGGTAGGCGCTGTGAGATCTGAAGGTGCTGCCAAATCATCTGATCGATCCTCCTGTCGAAACCGTTAAAGTATCAATTAGCCACAATGGATTCTGGTCAGGATGATGCACCTATTACTTCGCTGTCACAGCAAATTGCTGCCTTAACCCAAGCGGTCCAAGAGTTGCAAAGTGGTTATCAACAACTCCAAGCCTGTATGCAGAATCTGCCTGTGGAAGATCCTGCTGCCTCTTCGTCCGCTGCTGCTTCGGTGTCCACGCCTTCCACTTCTTCTGCCACACTAGAACCCAAAGTCTGCATGCCTGATTTATTCTCTGGAGACAGATCCATGTTTCGCTCCTTCATGAACTCTTGCCAGTTAATGTTTACTTTAAAGCCTCATACTTATTCATCTGATCAAGTGAAAGTAGGGGTGGTGATTTCGTTATTACGTGGCGAACCTCAAGCCTGGGCTCATCGTCTGATGGAAAGACAAAACCGAATTTTACACAATCTATCTATGTTCTTTCAAGCCATGGCCTCCTTATACGATGACCCCAGACGTTCCTGTACTGCTGAAGCTGCTATTACTGCCCTGCGTCAAGGACATCGAACAGTGGAAGATTATGTTGCCGAGTTTAGGCATTGGGCTATGGAGACGGAATGGAATGATAAAGCTCTCCGATATCAATTTCGTTTGGGGTTATCTGAGGCCCTTAGAGATGAACTGGCTCGGGTAGGTGTTCCTGAGTCCTTACAAGAACTGTTCACGCTGGTGATTCAAATTGATCGCAGATTACGTGAGTGACGCTCTGAGAAATCTGCCTCTCCATATTGGGTTACACCAAAAGCATCCCTAGTCCCAGAGTCCCCTGCGTCGGCAGGCTCCTCTGAACCTATGCAGATTGGGGTTATTCGTCCTTCTATTTCCCCTGAAGAAAGGGCAAGAAGAAGACAAATGAATTTATGTCTGTATTGTGGCAATTCTGGCCATCTCCTCAGATCCTGTCCAATACGTCCTGAGGGTAGGTCTCGTGATTCTGTGGTGTTGGGTCCCTACTCCAGAAAATTTGATTCTCATTTTTCTATCCCATTGTCCCTTCAGCTCCACAAAAGAAAGATTGAGGTTTCCTCTATCATTGACTCCGGAGCTGGTGGGTGTTTCGTGGATAAAGAGTTCTCAAGGGTTCAAGGTCTTCCAATCAGGGGCAAAGACACTCCCTTGGGGCTTCGTTTAGCTGATGGAATGTCTCCGTCTTCGGGACCTATCACTTCTGAGACTCTCCCTTTAAAAATGTCCTGTTTTGATTTACATGAAGAAATAATGATCTTCGATGTTGTTTCCTCACCTATGTTCCCTATTATTTTGGGTTTGCCCTGGTTAATTAAACACAACCCATCTATCAATTGGGTGTCTAAAGAAATTTTGTTTTCCTCCTCTTTTTGTCGCAAACAATGCCTAAAATACTCTGCTTCTACAAAGTTGGTTACCCCTTTGGCCATAATTAAGGAAACTTCCTTGCTACCATCTTTCTATCAAGAATTTTCAGATGTGTTTGATGAAAAAGGCATTGACATTCTTCCCCCTCATCGGACTTACGACTGTCCCATTGAACTCTTTCCAGGGGCTCCGATTCCTTTTGGCAGAATTTACCCGCTCTCTCAACCCGAGTTAAAGGTTTTGAAAGATTACTTGGATGAAAACCTTGAGAAAGGTTTTATTCGTCATTCTACATCTCCTGCTGGCACAGGAATATTTTTTGTGGAAAAGAAAGATAAGTCTTTAAGACCCTGCATTGATTATAGAGACCTAAACAAAGTAACGATTAAAAATCGATATCCTCTGCCGTTAATCCCGGAACTCTTCCAAAATCTCCGCTCTGCTGAGGTTTTTCCGAAATTGGATCTGAGAGGAGCGTACAACTTAATTCGGATTCGAAAGGGAGATGAGTGGAAAACCGCCTTCAGGACAAGATATGGACATTTTGAATACCTAGTTATGCCTTTCGGCCTTTGTAACGTACCCGCTACTTTCCAACACTTTCTCAATGACATTTTTAGGGATTTTCTTGATGTTTTTGTTGTTGTTTATTTGGATGACATTTTAGTCTTCTCTGAATCCCTTGCTGAACATCGCATTCATATGAAGAAGGTGTTGTCTCGTCTACGTTTGCACAAGCTTTTTGCAAAACTGGAAAAGTGTGAATTTGAAAAGGAAGAGATTGAATTTTTGGGATTCCGAATATCTAGCGGGGGTATATTGATGGACTCTAAGAAGGTGGAAGTTATCAAGAATTGGCCTGTTCCTTCCAATCGTAAGGCGGTCCAGCGATTTGTGGGATTTGCTAACTTCTACCGGAAATTTATTATTAACTTTTCTGCAGCTGTACGTCCCATTACTGATTTGACGTCTGTCAAGAAGGAGTTTGAATGGTCCCCAGAAGCTCAAATTGCTTTTGAGCATTTGAAGAATCTTTTTACTTCTGCGCCAATTCTTCTTCACCCGGATCCATCTTTGCCTTTTGTCTTAGAGGCTGATGCATCTGATTACGCTGTGGGTGCGGTGTTATCCCAAAGACCGTGCTTCAAGGAAAGTCTTCATCCTATTGCCTATTTTTCTAAAAAACTTTCCATTTCCCGAAAGAAATTACTCAGTGGGGGATAAGGAATTATTCGCAATTAAATTAACACTCGAAGAATGGAGACATTTTCTTGAAGGGGCTCTTCATCCAATACTAATATTCTCAGATCACAAAAACCTTGAATATCTGTGTTCAGCCAAGAGACTCAATCCTAGACAAGCCCACTGGGCTCTTTTCTTTTCCCGTTTCGACTTTTTAATTTAGTTTCATCCTGGGTCCAAGAATGGTAAAGCCGATGCCTTGTCCCGTCTATTTTCCACTGAGTCGGCTCCTCCTTCTCCCAGTTCTGAAGACACCATTCTTTCCTCTAAGAACTTTTTGCTCTTCCAGACGGATTTTGTGAGTCAACTTAAAACTTGTAAGGAGCAAGTTATCACCGAGCTTCCTCACAACTTTGTGTTTCTCTGTAAAGATGATCTGGTACTGACAGAAGGAAGGATTTGTGTCCCTAAAACTCTTCAATATGAGGCTTTGAGACTTGTACATGATTCTCCTCTGGCTGGCCACTTGGGAATTTCAAAAACTTTACATTTGGCGCAAAGACTCTTTTATTGGTCGGGAATTTCCAAAGACTGCAAAGCATATGTATTGTCATGTGAAGTGTGTGCTCGAGCCAAAAACCCTCGTTTACGCCCTCTGGGGTTACTTTATCCTCTGCCCATTCCCAGCGGACCTTGGCGTTCTATTTCTTTGGATTTCATTGTGGAACTCCCATTATCATCTGGCTGCAATACTATCTTTGTAGTGGTGGACAGATTAACCAAGATGGCTCACTTCATTGCACTTCCCTGTCTTCCCTCTGCTGCTCAAACTGCTGATGTTTTTATTAAAGAAATTGTTAGGTTACACGGTCTTCCCCAAGAGATAGTGTCGGATCGAGGAACCCAGTTCACTTCCAAATTCTGGAGAACTCTGTGTACCAGTCTGAATATCAAGACATCTTTCACCTCTGCCTTTCATCCACAATCCAATGGACAGAAGGAACGCACCAATCAAACTTTGGAACAATACATCAGATGTTTTTCCACTTTTCTTCAAGATAATTGGGTTTCTCTACTTCGGTTTGCTGAATTTTCATATAATAACTCTCACCATAGCTCCTCAGGTCAAACTCCGTTCTTTGCTAACTTTGGTTTTCACCCGATTTTACTACCTGATCTTCCTCCCGATCTGCTCCTGCCTTCGGTCGAAGACCGGCTGAAGTTTTTGAAAGATAATATTCCAATTCTCCAGCAGTCCATGAGTAAACTTCAAGTTCTATGCTGTTAGACATCGTAGACCTGATCCGGAGTTTGAGGTTGGGGATCTTGTCTGGCTCTCTACTAGGCATCTTAAGTTGCAATGTCCTTTCAAGAAACTGGGAGCTCGTTTTTTAGGTCCTTTTCCTGTGATTCAGAAAATCAACGACGTTGCTTTCAAACTAAAGTTGCCGGCCACTTTCAAGGTTTACCCTGTGTTTCATTCCGCCTTATTGAAGCCTGTCCACCGTAATCCATTCCCTGAACGGAAGTCTGCCCCTCCTGATCCTGTTTTGGTTGATGGGGAGCCAGAATTTGAAGTCGGGGATATTCTGGATTCTTGCATCCGACGTTCTTCACTTCAATATTTGGTTCGTTGGAAAGGCTATGGTCCGAAAGAGGATTCCTGGGAACCTGCTTCTCATTTCCATGCTCCGAGGATTGTTCAACGTTTCCATTTTCGTCATCCGGAGAAGCCTGCTGCAGATGTCGTCCAGAGGCCGTCCGTGAGAAGGGGGCAATGTCACGCTACTTACCTGGGTCCTCGGCGGGTTGTGCGGCGCAGGCGTCGGGAGGCGTGCCCCGCACATTTTCGCGCGTGCGTCGGGGCGTGCGTCGATCTTTGCGCAGGTGCAATGCCTATTTATGGACGCCAGCGTTCTTTCCTCCTTGCTAATTGTTCTTGTTAGCTTACTGGACTTAAGCCTTATTTCTGATACTGATATCCTGGTTTTTGATCTCTGCCTGTTCCTGGACCTCGCTGTTTTCCGCCTGCCTTTGACCTCAGACCTGTTTCTTCGTTTACGAACCTGATTCTGGCTTCCCTGACCTCGGCCTGTCTGACCATTCTTCTGGATTTTCCTCGGCACTCCTGCCTATTTACATATCACCTCTCCTGTTCCCATTCCAGGGGTAGGCGCTGTGAGATCTGAAGGTGCTGCCAAATCATCTGATCGATCCTCCTGTCGAAACCGTTAAAAAAATATGGCAATGTTATTTCTCATAGGACTCTGATTTAAGAAATTAAAACATTTTTTTTTATTTCTAACTGATTTGTTTTCAGTACATTGTACTCTCACTAAGATAGCACAATCCATGCTAATTACACCACAGTTCTACTGGGTTTTTAATGTGGCCCACAGTTATTTTAACATTTTATTAACTCACATTACTGTGATCTGTAAAAACCTTTTTGTATAACATACCATGTACCTGTAATAAGAATCCATTGCAGACTGTAAATTATATATCCAATGCAAGTTCCTTGCAGGAAGTATTCAGTCCCTTGACCGATCCTACACTGATTGTTCTTGTTTTTTGTTTCAAAGAGCCAAATACTAAAATAAAGGGAAGATTAAAGATTGTATTGAGGAATCCAGATATAAAAACACAGACCTTTCCCTGATGTACTTTTAACATAGCTTTTGTATAGTTCCCTATCTGCAGCCCAGTTTGTAGTAGAAATACAGTTAAAATGGAGCCTCAAAAAAATAGTAAAAATCCTATTTTATCTCATTAGTCAAGCAAAACGAACTTTTAATATATAAATTATTTGAATCTGTTTCCTTCAGTCTGGGAATTCATAACTGAATCAAGCAGGCAAGAGCAATTTTGTGGACACTGTTATTCGGATTCGCCCGAATTCTTGTGCCTGGCCGAATCCTTAAAATCATGTGACTTTTCAAAACAAAACAAAGAAGTAAAATAAATTTTGCCGCTCACTTCATGCATGGCTGGCTTTTACCCTTCCTCTCACTAATTTGCATATGCAAATTAGGGTTCTGTTCGGTATTCGGCCAAATCTTTCACAGTGGATTCGGGGGTTCGGCCGAATCCAAAATACTGGATTCAGTGCATCCCTACGTTTTACCACTAAGTAATCAATTTGTCCAAGTAATCGATTTGTCTGATTTGTCGCCTGTGTTTTGTCGCCGGGTGTTGATCCGACGAGAAACACTGATATGGGAAGGTTGAGAAGAGACCAGGTCAAATGTTCTGACCATGGTGAACTCTGTGCCTAGTTGTTATGATCAGCAAATTTTTATATCCATATTGTCTCATCAATTCAAATACCTGGGTATCTACTGGAATTTCAACATTAACAAAATTAATGAAGGCTAATCGCTTCTTGATTCTAAATGGCCCTGAAAATATTGTTGTCTTGATCCTCTGTATCTCCTAGTTCATGTATGTGGCTGAACAAAAGCCCCCTGACCAATACCTCATTCTGCTCAGATAACAGATGGAAAGGTTAAAAAAAATGCATTGGACAGTGACTGCCGTAGGTCACATTGGCTTTTGCCACATTGTTTTGGCTGCAAAAGATTGATCAGAGATTTCTATGAAGAATTTGTTAATGGGTTTTATTTCAGAATTAAATTATGGGGTCTATTTATTATGCTGTGTAAAAAGTGGTGTGCATCATTATTGGTGATCAGAGCAACCAATCAGATCTTTGCTTTTGCTTTCTAACTGTTGAAATCTAATTGATTGTTCCTTTGGGCAACATCATTGGTAATGATTCACTTCACTTTTTTCACAACATGATCAATAGACCCCCTATGTATAGTTTTGTTATTTAGTGGTTCCACTGCAACTCCCTTGTAGTAAGAATCACTTCTACCAGTGGAGCTAAATGTCCTATGGTAATAACCCTTTTATTAGGTGGAATTTTAATACTGCAGAAAAATTTTACTAGGAAATTCCCCTTGCTGCATTGTAGATTTCCATCCAGAGAGATAAAATGAGGCAAACCTTGGCATCCCAAGGTTTACGTTGCAGCCAAATGCTGAAAGAGCTATTTAGTGAGACATTTTTAATTTTCCCATTCGGTTACAGATCCAAAACTTATTTGGAAACGGTAAATCTCTTGAGAGGGTTTCTGCCTACTTTTAAAAGAGTCATTACAAGTCAAAAACAATAAAGACTATACTTGCTTTTGCTGCTTAGTAAAACAACAGTACCCCCAAGTCATAGGCAATGGCACATTCTGGCACGATTCTCTGTGAAAATCACCTGAAGTTCATGTTCTACATGATTCCAGGCAATTACCATTCAAATCGATAGTGAGTTCTTTTTATTATGAGGCACAATGATGAAACACCCAGAATGTTCCTGGGTAATGGTGGAGTAAGCCCTAGCGACCAATAAAGTTTTGCTTTTAAACAGGTGGCCTGTAAATGCTACCTACCTTCTGACTGGTTACTATAGGTGATTATACGAATAAAAAACTTTGTTCCTTTTAATTTAATTTGCTTATATTTTTTTCAAGCCTCAAAATAGCCACTCTGTTACACAGATAGTTCATGGGGGGGCTCTAATTTTCAAACATTCTAGCTTTTTTTTTTTTTTTTTTAAATGACATACTTTGTTTTTAATTAGTGATGGGCGAATTTATTCGCCAGGGGCGAATTCGCCGCGAACGCGGAAGCGACGCGCGTCAAAAACGACGCGCGTCAAAAACGACGCGACGCGCGTCAAAAACGACGCGACGCGCGTCAAAAACGATGCGCGGCTCGTTTCGCGAAACTGCGAAAAATTTGCGAATTTCTCTGGAAATTCGTGAATTTTTCGGCGAAGCGAAACGCGGCCGTTTCGCCCATCACTATTTTTAATGTATCTGCCCCATTTCCCTCTTCACAATTTCCCAAGTCTTCTTTCCTTATATATTAAATGCAAAGCTAAACTTTCCATTTGACTGCTGGATTATGGTTTGGAGCTAACACTTTCTTCCAGTAAAGTGAAAGTTAAAGTGCGGGTATGGGATCCATTATCCATAAATCCATTATCCATGAAACTCAGAATTAAAGGAAGTCTATGAAAGACCTGACTGTATATACTGTATTAGGAAATCATAGCCTCCAGGAGATTCTATTTTGTATTGATTTTTAGTATTTTTAATAAGTTGCTTAGAATTGCAATTTACAACTACCTAATGCTATTTAAAACAAATCCAGCATTATATTACTGCTTTACTGGAACCAAGAAAATGAAAAATTGGCATTAAAACCTCTGAGTCAGCTTTCTTTTACACACGGTCATTAAAAGACCATCTGTAGCCCTACAATCAACTATATTCTTCTATCATTACAATTGTTCTCTGGTTAGTTTTGTCCACTGACTCCACCGAACTAGAATCTCTTTTTACTTTTCTTTTGCAGATTAAAACAGCTAAGAATGCAAAGGAAATGAGACTTCTCCAGCTTAGAAGCCTTCAGTACTTGGAAAGATACATCTACCTGATCCTTTTTAATGCCTATCTACACTTGGAGAAGAAGGACACTTGGCAAAGGCCTTTTAGCACCTGGATGCATGAGGTTGGTAGAGTTCACTGTTACAAGCTGCATGTTATAATCAGTATAATGTTCTGACATTTTGGACTATATAAAGTGTTTACTATTAAGGTGGATGAGATAAGGATCTTTGTCTATAGCAAATTAACAAGTACACTAAACTATTCTCTTCATATAATACTGAATTATGGAAAAATAATACTAAAGGTATTCTATTATATCTATAAACATAAGATATCCCCATCTGGTGAATGGTTGGGGCATGCCCGGTAACCTGTGCTGGGGTCCATTTGAAATTTCCATCTGGGCCCAGATATCGTCCTGCCTGTCTGGAAGTTGGAGCCCCCTGGGAATAAAATTCAGCAGGCTTTCAAATAGCTACACCCCTGCCACCACAGAATGCTCTGCATATAATACCCAGATTCTATATTTTAATGCACGAAGTAGGACGGCGCACGCAAGATACAAATGCTGTTTCAGTTTGGCAGGAGTCAGGGAAACATTCTTTGAGGATGTTTGGCATCCTGTTCCCAGCAGAGGAACTTCTACTTTATTTGCTATTTGCTCAAAATGATCTAAATTACCATACCTTATTGAACCAAGGCTCTATACTGCCATTATCTTATCTTCTTTGTTTAAATAAATCATGAGCATAATTATTTCTGCCCTGCTTTGTATGTGTGGATTCTATCCAAAATCCAAATCGCAGTGGATCACAGAACCTGACAAAACGACACATGTTACATTAGCCAAAGCAATAAGAATAATAATGTAAATAGGCAGAATAGGAAGGCTATCAATTTTTACAGTTCTTATGGTTAACTTGCCTTTTTAGCATCAGCGAGAACAGATGTTGATGGACAGTAGGGGCTCAAGTCCTTTCTTCTGATAAACCCCTGATAACACACTGCTCAAATGTGCGCAGAATTGTAGCTGGGTCTGAGCAAACTACCCACTGCTGTAGTTGATAGGAAACATTTCTGCACATTCCACAATGTTTTTGTTTATTCTGATTTCTTAATGTCCACATATGAGCATAGACAGTGTCAGAACTAGGGGGGGCCACATTAGGGGCCTGCACCCCGCCCCCTATGCTACCTCTATGGACCCCCACACCAGCAGCAAATCCCCCTCTGTCCCTCCTTCCCACCCATCTAGCTTGTGCCTTATTAATGGCTGATGCACATTATTTTGGCTGCAATCAAGTGGGGGAGGCAAGGAAGGAGCTTAAGTGGCTCAGCCAGTCGTGGGCAGTGGGTGTGGGCCAGCAGGGCAAGAAAATCACTGGCACAACAAGTATAATGCTAGCAGGGCAGGCCGTTGCTCGTTTATTGCGGATCCGCAATAAACGAGCAAGGGCCTGCCCTGCTAGCATTATCCTTGTTGTGCCGGTGATTTTCTTGCTTTGTTAAATTGTTGGGGGTCGCCAATCCCTCCGTCATCAAGCACCAGGGAGTTGCATCACGTGGATGGCCAGGGTGTGCGAGGGTAATTGTCTTTATTTCTGTGGGCCAGCAGCAGGGTAGTTTGGCACCCTAGGCAAGGGGTACAATCAGTGCCCCCCCACCCCTGTTCCGTATGACCATTTCCTACATATTCACTTTTTCTTAAATAAAGAAACCTTATAACACATTAATGAATCAAATTGTACGTGTGCCAGCCAGTAGCACCCAAAATATTGTCCCCAATCTGTATTTGTGACAGCAACACCCAAAATATTGCTCCCAATCTGTACCTGTGCTAGCAAGCCAAAATATTGCCCCAAATCTGTACCTGTGCTGCCAGCATTGCCCCCTAAGTCTGTACCTTTGCCACAAGCCATTGCCTCCCAAGTCTGTACCTGTGCCACCAACTATTGCCCCCCAAGTCTGTACTTGTGCCACCAGCTGGCCCCCTAAGTCTGTAACTGTGCTACCAGCATTGCCCCATAAGCCTTTACCTGTGCCACAAGTCTGTACCAGCCATTGCCCCCCAAGTCTGTACCTGTGCCACCAGGCACCTGCCTGTGCCAGAGCAACAGCAAAAATATTGCCGCAGATCTGCGGCAGGCAAAGGGCAAGTAAGAGGGAGGTGGGGACTGAAGTAGAGCAGAACGCTGTGGCTAAAGACAGGGGCGAAGTTAAAACTTAAAGAAATTAAAAAAAACATTATTTCACTTATAAAGTGCGCCCCCCCATGACTGCGCCCTAGGCGGCCGCCTACTCTGCCTACCCCTAGTTCCGGCCCTGGCCAGCAGGGCCCATGAGGGCTGGGGGCCCACTAGGTTTTTTCCCAGTGTACCGCGGTTCCAGTCCAACTGTGAGCATACTGTAGGTTAGTTGGAAAATTGAACCATATAGAAATAGCTGCAGAAGGAGTAATCCCTTCAATATATGCATTGCTTTTAAGTAGTTATGATTTTAATTAAAATTACATTGAAAACAACCCTTATTTATAAAACAGGGTGTATTTCTACCTTAAACACTTTTTCCAGAGGGAGAAAAAAGACATATGTGTTAATGAACCAGTGACTGCAAAGACAGTCTTGTGCCGTGTGCTGGTATCCCAATTTGTAGAACTGTAATTGCCATTACAGTATTCTAGGAATGTGTAGGCTGTTGAACCCTCCATTGGTAAAATAAAGAACCTCTCATTTAAATGAATAAAGTTTTTCCCATAACATATTCCATTTTCTCTACCAAGCCGTTCAGAATCTGCCTGTGGATAAGTTCTCCACTTAATTTATCAGCGAGCTGAGTTCCATGGCGCACAGCAAGCCTTTTTACAGCTCAAAGTGAATCTGGATTTGTTAGACTAATACTAGATCCCCTGCAGTGCAGTAACCGAATGGCCTGATACAGATGGTTTAATTTTTAGTGAAATCAGGAACTGCTTCTAGGAACAAGTCTGTTTGTATTTCAAGAATCCCACGTAATGATGAATGCCAACTCTTACTGATTTCTCAAAAAAGTCTCACTACTGGCACTAAAGCAGGTTTGTTTTGGTAAAAATCTAAACTTGTGGACAGATGATTATTAAAGCAGACAGTGTTAAATGAAATGTATTATGTCAAATTTAGACTTCAATACCTCGTTGAGCAGCACCATGGTTTGCATTTGACTTGTATAGAGTCACATCCTGGGAGGGCTGGCTCTACAGAATAAACTTTTAGTAATATGATGACTACAGACACCCATGCTAGGGACCACCAAAGCTCTATCATAGCATCCATTAACAACATGGTAGTGCCTAGTCTTAGCTTTTCATAACAGAGGCTGTTGACACTGAGGTTAATGTATATTTACTTCTCTATGGAAGATCCTGGGTTTAATCCCTGTCATCCACACCAGATTGTGTCACACACAGGTACATTGTAGATTATCAGTGGGAACTGAACTGAACAAGAACCTCATTATGTCCCAAACAGCTTTCACCATTCAATGCCTTTGAAGTAAATTAATTGCAAATATACCTATAGGTTTCTGCTCAAACATTATCCCAATGAGAACGCACCTATTTGCATGAATGGAACATTAATATGACAGCTCTGATGTATACACAATGATATACAGATAATTATTTTGTGTCACTAGAACAAAGCACCCTATTGATTTCCACTAGTAGTGCTGAGATAATTAATAAATATGATCCCTCTAGTACAGGTACTTTTAACTTTATAGATTGTATCACAAAATTTCTAATGATACAGTCAGATTATTTCAGTGTCTTTCAGTTCAAAGTAATGTTTGATGGATGAAGTTTAGTGGAAAATGCACTGAAAACTATAGATACTTGCAAGTGCCTGTTGGGAGGGGAAAAAGAAGTCAACTACAACTTTCTGGTAAGATTTTGCAGCAGTAGTTTTCCACAGCAGCTGTGTACTATGTACAATATAGCCAGGGCCAGATTTACCTAGTTAGTGCTCCTAGGCCCACTGTCATTTATTGCCCCTGTCCCATCCCTTTTGTTTGCTCAAATTTTCATCATCAGGATGGAGCAATGGTAATTGGCACACAGGAAATTTTAATTTCTGAATCAATGTGGGTGTGGTTGGGCAGCATGTCACCCCATAAAATCCTGCTGCCCTAAGCCAGGGCCTAGGTGGCCTCTCCACAAATTGAATATAGCTCTTTGCAGCCATAAATTATCTTCTGAAATTTTCCAAGATGGCTATTCTATAGTCTGGGGGTGCAAGGTGCCTGCCATGCATGTCTCAGTGTTCATGCAGATCAAGTATCTTGCACACCTAGACTTGGAGAAAAATAGCTGTCATGGAGGTTGGAGTTGTTTTCTCTGGAAAAAAGGCACTTGCGAGGGGACATGATTACACTTTACAAATACATTAGAGGACATTATAGACAAATATCAGGGGACCAAGTAAAGAGAATGAAAGGTAGACGCAGAACTTTTCGCTGCAACTTTCAAGTGCTTTTTTCTGAACACGACATGTTTCGAGCTGTGCTCTTTTTCAAGTGGTGAAAAAGAGCACAGCTCGAAACATGTCGTGTTCAGAATAAAGCACTTGAAAGTTGCAGCGAAAAGTTCTGCGTCTACCTTTCATTCTCTTTACTTGGTTTGCGGATTTACTCCACTGGACGGGAGTTGAATGCAAAGGTTAAAAGATTGCTGGAGTCCTGCCTCACTTTTCCATTTGAAATATCAGGGGACCTTTTACCCATAAAGAGGACCACCGCACCAGAGGCCACCCCTTCAGACTAGAAGAAAAGCACTTTCATTTGAAGCAGCGTAGGTTGGATTATTTTTTGGACAGACATAATATCAAAGACTATTTTGATACCAAACTCTACAGTTAGTTTAGCTATGGTTTGTGTGAAAGAGTGGGGGGGGTGTGTATGCTAGGTTTTAATTTGGAGGGGATGAACTTGATGGACATTGTCTGTTTTCAACCCAATTTAACTATGTAACTATGAATCCAGAAGATAAGCTATGGCTGCAAAGATATACTGTATGTCATAATGACTCACTCCTTTAAAAAAAGGAATAGCAAAATGAATGGCTGGAAAAAAACAACAAATAAAAAAGCAAATACAAAAAGTATAGTAGAATTGATACATATATTGGCTAACAATAAAAATACATTGCAAGCTTTCGGAGCACCAAGGCCCCTTCGTCAGGCTAAATAAAAAATTTTTTGCTATTGGCTAAAACGGTAGCACAGGTTTTGTTTTGTGAAAACAAATGTAAAGAGAGGGAAACAGTCGTCATTACAGAGTATTCTTGCCTATAGTTTGTAATGAAAGTTTTTACTTATTGATGTTATATGCTTTAGTACTTCAGCTGTGCACATTCTTTGAATTTAAACAAATGTTGAATATCTCTTCTCTTTAGCGTTCAGTGCTTTAGAAAATCCAGGTTCTCAGCAACATCCTTGAGGTTGTGTTTTGGTCAACATTATCCACAAATCCAACAAGACATGTATTGAAACATAGCTGGCATTTGTTGTCATTTTGCTCCATGCAGGCTCAGTGCCACCTCTCTCCCCTGCACTTACCTCTCCTCCTCATAAACTGTGACAGAGTCTGCTTCTCAATGCAGTTAAGAATCAATAAAGAACAAGATCTTAAAGTAGCATCAACATTTTTGAGAATTTCAAATTTAATGACCAATATAAGTTTGTAGTTTGAACACCAGTGAATTAAATCTTCATACATGATGACCCTCAATTGAATTTATCTGAATGTGGAGTTATACCTGTGCTGTAAATATATTGCACCCATAGAGATTTATGTTCTGTCTCTTTGGTATTTAAAGCCACAAAAACAAAACAATGGGAGTCCTCTTAGTTCAGTAAATGGGAGCTGGATTCCAGGCAGCCTTGTATTCATAGGGGGTCGGCAGTACTTTTGTCATTGGATTCTGCTGGTATGTTCCCAGTTGTAGACAGCTGTTATCAGAAGTCAGCAGCTTAAGTGATTGCACATACAATGACATTTTTGAATTACAACTTCTTCCCTTGCTCTTTTCTTTACCGATTGGCCCTGTTCCTTTACAGCTGTGGGAATGGAGATCGGTAACTTCTAGTTTGCCTGCTTTTTCTCCTAGGAGAATTCATAAGCCTTGCAGGTCTCCCTTTGTTCTTAACTTATTTGTTTACTGACTGCCAAAATAGTTACCCTCTGTTTCTGTTTTTGTTGTTAAATTGACACTGATCCTACAGTTTGGTCAGCTGGCTGTAAACATAGGAAGGTGGAATTTATATGCATTCAAGAGCCCAAACCAGGGCGTTTCCATTCCCAAATGTCCTGTTAGGCTTCTCTTCAATTTATTTGATTGTTCCCATTTCCAAAATAAATCTGAATTTTACAGCTTGATTTAACTGATAGCATAAAGGTTGTGATTTTGCCTGCAACTAACATTGACAATAAAAGGCTGAAATAAGTAACACAAATAATACAGTGGCATACTTGCATGATCACAAGTGAGACCTGAATTTACTTGTTTGAATCCAGCACAACCGAATTAAGGCAAATGACCGCTAAATTATCAGGCTTCAGGTTTCTTTATTGCACTTTGTACTTTACTCCACCATTATAGTAGAAGCATACTCCTTGTATATGCCAGTTTAAAGTGATCATTGTTCATTTCAACATTACAAAAGAGGGATCTACTTGTTTAGCCAGTGGCATGAATAAGCAGATCTGAATGCACAAGAGAAGGAGCTGCAGTTTTTACTTTCACACAAGACAGACTAATTCATTTTTAAGATGATAATGAAAAAAGGGACTAAAATGTGAATAAAGGTTTCTAAAGTCAGTACTAGTTTTTACTGAAGGGGTAAAAGGAGGGGTGGCACATGGGTGTCTCCAAAAATGTCCATAGATTGAGCATCATTCTTAATGTGCAAGCTAGAGAATTCCTTGGGTCACAGGGTACACTTGTAATTACTGCCCATGGTCTCCCTTGCACCCAACAATGCTGCATCTGGCACAAGGTGCTGAGTGCAACTTCTATCTGCTAGTGCTTCATGCACAGTGTAGCACCACTTAGCTGTCTTGCACCTGTACCTGTAGTCACCTGTAGTATGATTAAACGTATTTAGGTTGTACTGGTTAGGTGGTCAATGTGTGTTTGATTTTAGCTGTGATAGGTGCCCTTTAAGAGAATTTACTCCAGGGTGTAAAGCGCCACTGCCATGCAGAATGTGTCCTTTCAGATGAACACAATAAAGCAGTGCAAAGCAGATACGATTAATAGTGAGTTTTAGCAGCACAAAGAAGATAAGATTAATGCTGCCAAATTAAAGGCTTGGATAAATATAAATCTTAATGCCTACAAAACAAAAGTCTAGCATATTATTTAAGAGTAAGTCAAACATGACATTGTTTATACAGTACTCTAATAGGTCCTGTTAATGGAGGGGGGAAAACATCCATTGTATGCTTTGTAAATTGACCTCTGGGATGTCTGGCCTTGTTTTTTTGTTGAATGGTCATTGGTTCTACAGTTTGTTTAGCTGTCCTGTGAACAGGAGAGGGTGGAATTTATGTACATTCTTCAGAAATTACAACCCAAGTCAGAATAATTCCTACAAGAGTGTTGCTTTTAGATCACTGTTCTCTCAAAATGCAACCTGTGAAACCAGGTCCATTCATGGATGCAAAGGACATCCTTACATGTCCTGCCAAATGTTGGGACATTCACTCTTTAAAAAATGGAGGACTGCATAGTAGTCACATTTGGATGACTTAGTTGGGTCTCTGATCCCTGATGGGCAGAGTCTCAGTGGGTATTATTAATACATTATCCATACAGTGTTGGAGTGACAAATTGGCTTGCATCCAGCAGCACAGTATAAAGCAGCAAATGTGCCCCCGCCTGTACTGATTATCATCCCATTTAGAAAAAGTGTAGCATTACCTACTTATGAGTTGCTTTCTCTATGAACACCTCTTTATTAAACCCTTACCTTTCATACTGATTACAACAGACACCTAAACAGTACCTTCATTAAAATTGTTGAAGGATTGTGTGTAAAATATTTGTTTTGTAACAAAAGTTAATAAAACAAGCAGACATTTGTAAACTGCAGAAGGAATAAAAATGAAGGAGCATGGGGCAATACAAGCAGGAAAGATGCAAGGCATAGAGCCACATTTTGCACTGTCTTTTTCAAAAACTATGCCTTGCACCTTTCCTGCATGTTTCTTTTTACTTGCTTGCTAAAATATTTGCATCCAGGCACTGTCAATGGTGCAAAATACAGTTAACATGAATTACAAATCCACATATTTTACAAATATATTACAAATCTTCTCTCCAACAGTTGTCAAAAGCTATAAAATTCTGCCCAGTCCTTGTAAAAATGATTCACATGGGGATATAGCCACTATATATGTAGAAGTATTGTAAATACAGCACAATGTTAGTCAATAAAAAAATTAAAATCATGTACACATTGCTGCAACTTTAATAAGATTAACCAAATCGACCTTGCTCCAGAGCACGTATGTATTCTGATTATTTATGATTGCTCATGCTTTTTGGCATGAGCAATAATTAAAGAACCTGTTTGAGTTTCCCCAGAATTTTCCCGGACTGAAGCATGCACATTTGAACAAAAAAGCCGACTTTAAAGTTCGGCTTTTCCTTCTACTGCGCATGTGCAGCGTATGCGAAGATGGAAGTAGCTGTCTTTGTGGTGCTCATTCCAATAACCAGGGGCTAGTCCTCATTTCTACTGATAGCAGCACCGGCCCTGGGTTTTTGGTAAGTCGCTACAATTCCTTGGGGGTGCCTAACGTTTGGCACCCCCAAGTGTCTCTAGCCTTTCCTTCTCCTTTAACCCACGGGTTTTGAGGTGAAAAACCTCAGCAATTAACCATAAATTTACCAGAATGTGCTTTTGGAATGAAGAAAAACTTTGGCATTTTTTCTTCATTACGAAAGGCTCATTTGGGTAATTTTTACAGAAATTGCTGAGGATTTTAGGATCAAAATCCAATGTAAGTTAGGAAACTCACACAGGGTTTTCTTAAAGATTGCTTGTGTCAAAAAGCACAAGCAATCGTAAACAGCCCTCTCCCAATATCGGAATACCAGATTGCATTTTGAAAGTTATAATGGAGTATTAATAACCAAGGGCCTAAAAGAAAGGTCATCAATGCAAAATAAGAGTGACAAAAATACTAAAGTTTTTTGTGTTTTTTGTTTGTCTGCTGGGTGACTCTTGTAACCAAACAGATTTTTCAGTGAGGGTTGGAAAGTGTCAGATAATAAATGCTAATAATTCAAACACTATACACAAAGAATAATGAAGACCAGTTGAAAAAGGACTTCAAAAATATGTTGTTCCATAACATACTAAAAGTAAATATAAAGCTGAGCTTTCCTTTTAACTGATGATAGTCCCTGTAAGCCAGTGCATGTTTAAATTAGGAAACGTTCAATAATTTAATTGGAGGCAACATGAAGCCACAAGGTTAAGTCAAATGGGGAAATCTATGGCTGCTTCTTGTAGCTGACAAGCAATATGATTCATTGTTTTTCTGGAGTATAAAAGCTTTCCAACAGAGAACACTGAAACCTATTTAGCCAGCCACAGTAGTAGCCACTAATATCTCCATATAGCATGAGCCATCGGCAAGTATGGGGTCACTTGATCCTTCATCACATAGGTCTCCCTTGGGGTTCATCCAACAGCAGTTTTTTTTTGCAGCAACCAACACTTGCACAATGTCTGTATTAAGATAATTTGGAGTGTTGATGGATGTGAGAGTGACCCTTGAAGGAAGTACATTTTAAGATTTGAAGCTGTGTTAATTAAAGGGCCACTAAGCCTAAACCATGAAAGTTGTGCTCATATGAAAGAGCATACTGTACTATTCACATAAACAGTTGTCAAAGTTTCCATATCTTAATTGAACCTAAGGCATATGATGTTGCATGTGGTAGTTTTTAAGCTCACTGGGGGAAGCAAATTACATATTGAATCTCTACTTCCTGTCATGTCTTAGCTCATTAGAGCTGAGCTACCATTTTCATGGGGATTATCCTGAAGAGAAATTCTGTTTTTCATAAAATGCCATAGTATGACTAGGTGGGCAGGTAAAAAATGGACGGCAATGCCGGCAAGTAAATGCATTTAGTATTTGCAGCCCTGGAGTAGTGCAGCAATACTCTACTCTCAGAAAATGGCCCTAGAAACCTGCTCCCACCTGCTGAAAAACTGCACATCCAATTAGAGTCGACACATGGTTGTACAAACCTGTGCTAACCTGGACCACTAACACAAAAAAACCCACAAACCCTTCCCTGCTACCGAACTCTAACAGCTCTAACTGTGCCATTAAGCCAACCCAGGGGACCCAAAAAACCAGAAGTGGGGTCACTCCAGAGGCAGATCAACCAGGTCAGGGCTAAAAACAACTTTGAACTTGGGGGGTAATGCAGTTCTGCAATCGACCCTCTACCCACAAAGGGAACATGTGGACTGCCCACTTGATCAGAGAATCAGGGACCCGCAACCCAACCGCAACGCAACTCAACCACTTTGCATGTATTCCACAGGTACCCGGCCCAATGCAGGACTCAATATCATACAATATCACATATAATACATTATAATATTTCTGTACAGCACAACCCGCACACTAACACTTCATAAACATATACTTACATATATACATTGTAGCCATAATTAAAATGGAATGGAACATGGCAGTGAATAAGACTGCTCTGGAATATAGTGGCAGAATGTATAGCTACGACAGCCACATTGTGGCCCATCATTGGCGCTGCTTGGAACATCCAGTGGAACATCCATCCACTTTACCCTGAAGCCCACCTGTGCATATATCTTTACATAGTCAACACTACCTTGTAACTTCAGTGAACCAGTCCTTAGTGCTAGTTTTATAAATCATACAGTGAAAGTCATATGAAAAGTTTCCTATGCCAAATTATTGAAATTTATGGGGGGGGGGTTCTTGTAAAGACCTGCTCCAAAGGTCCCAATGTTTTTTTTCCAGTACGTATAATAAAATTGAACACATATCTTTAAGTGAACATACAGCAAATGGTATTGGTTCTTTGGAATCAGAATTTAACATATACAATTCAGTTTATTTTTGTCAGTGCTCTTCTTTTTGCCTGTGCAGGCAAAAATAACTATATGTATGTCTGTGTCAGTGCTTGAATTGGGGTGAAAAAAGCAGGGGGATGCTAAGTGTGCCGTGCTTATCGTGGTAGCTAAAATGAAGCCCTCCTATAATTATAAGCTACACCCACTGTTCTAATAAAACAGCCACACCCAGCAACACTTAGTTCGCTCCCAGCAATCTTCTCTCTCCTTTTATCGTCTATATCAGGGATCCCCAACCTTTTGAACCCCTGAGCAACATTCAGAAGTAAAAGGAGTTGGGGAGCAACACAAGCGTGAAAAATGTTCCTGGGGTGCCAAATAAGTGCTGTGATTGACAATTTGGTAGCCCCTATTTGGATTGTCAACCACATTGAGGCTTTGTTTGGTAGTGCACCTGGTTTTTATAAAACCAAAACCTGCCTCCAAGCCTGGAATTCAAAAATAAGCTCCTGCTTTGAGGCCACTGGGAGCAACATCCAAGGGGTTGGAGAGCAACATGTTGCTCGCGAGCTACTGGTTGGGGATCACTGGTCTATATGCTTTTTGAACTCTTTATTAGGGGTGCACCGAATCCAGGATTCAGTTTGATATTCAGCCTATTTTTTTGGTTCTGAATTTGAATCCTAATTTGTATATGCAAATTAGGGGCAGGAAAGTAAATCATATGACTTTTCATTACAAAAATAGGAAGTAAAAACATTGTTCACACTTTTTCCTTTCATGCCCCTAATTTGCTTATGCAAATTAGGATTTGGTTTGTATTCGGCCAAATCTTTCACAAAGGATTCTGGAATTCGGGCTGAATCCAAAATAGTGGATTTGATGCATCCCTATTTTTTATACTTTTCAACCTCTCCATTTTATTTGCATGAAAAAGAGGGGATAAACACAAGACAGCTCACAGGTATCAATAAAGTTCCAGGATTCAGAACTTTTGCATCCCCATAGAGGGGATCAGATTATTCTCTCTATCATTAACTCTAGCTGCCTGTAAGTGCCATTAAACCATACTGGTCCTGTCAATTCATAAATATAGGAAAGGAGTCAGCAGGAAGCAGCTCTGGTAGAATCTGGAGGCTCCGCATGAAAGGAGGTCTTTACATCTTTACACTGAAGCCGTATCAGTCTCGCCCACTTAATAAAGTTCTGCATTTTCACTGACAACAAGTACAACATTGTAAC
This sequence comes from Xenopus borealis, assembly GCA_024363595.1. Lineage (NCBI taxonomy): Eukaryota > Metazoa > Chordata > Amphibia > Anura > Pipidae > Xenopus > Xenopus borealis. The sequence goes on from CM044443.1 coordinate 39,622,298, forward strand.
GTGTGCGGCACAGTGCCAACCACAACACCATTTGCTAACTATAACAACCCCTTCAAACATGGCCCTGAGAATTTTAAAGTAAGAGCTAGCCTTGTACCGGCCATTCAGCTGCTGTCACATACTACGTCGATTGACATCTGCAGCCCTGCAACAGTCTATTTGAGAGTTTAGATGTTAGAAGTCTTGAGCTTGGAAATTTTTTGAAGGGAATTTAAAACATGTTGCTAAAGGCTGGGCAGCACATGAAACACTAGCCTATTCCCTTAAAGACTTGTATGGTAAAGAGTGGTAAAACATTAGATTATTTTGGGTAGCAGATTCCTTCTTTATTTGGCACCAACATATGAGTTCACATGAGTCCTTCCCCCAGTGGAGCTTGAAGTCCCTACCACATTCATACAACACACACTCACTAGGGTCAGTTTTTCATCAGGAGCCAATTAACCTGCCCATATGTTTTTCAAGTGTGGGAGGAAACCACTTGCAACTGAAAACAAAGTAGTTCTTTTTGTCAACGCTTAGATGGGCTGACATTTTAGCTAAACCTAATAAGTTATATTAAATACCCCAGGGCTGTCAAACTGGAAGTCTGCAGATTGGATGTGGTCTTAAAAGACATTTTTAAGACTACATACAAGTCTATTTATTATAGCCCCTGCACATGTTGTATAATGGATAATTCCTCTCAATACATGTACAGGTATGGGACTTGTTATCCCGAATGCTCGGGACCTGGGTTTCCCAGAAAACAGATCTTTCCTTAATTTGGAGCTTCGTACCTTAGGTCTACTAGAAAAGCATGTAAACATTAAATAAAACCAAAAGGCTTCCAATAAGGATTCATTATATCTTAGTTGGGTCAAGTACAAGGTACTATTTTAGTATTACAGAGAAAAAGGAAATCATTTTGAATTATTTGGATAAAACGGAGAACATAGGAGACTGCTGTTCAGTAATTTAGAGCTTTCTGTATTACAGGTTTCCGTATAACTGACCCCATACCTGTAATACATTGATTTTAACTAATGTAATGCTATTTCATTCCATTCTTTATTACTCTAAAATATATAATGGTTTAACCCACTAAGTAGCAATGTGTACATCTTCATCTCGGTCATACAAATATGCCACAGTAATATTGGGTGTGGGTCTTGTATGAACAATGCAGGTAGTTATGCTAGCTACTTACACACATCTGCCAATGCCAACTGGGGAAGGCAATGGTAATAATACAGAAAACAGTATCATACAGAATTAAATAATGCTGCAAAGAATAGCAAATACATTAAAGGCTTGATCTAGAATTCCAGGGGTATTTGGAGGACAGGCCATAACTAAACATACAGAGTTATATATTAATCTAATGGTGCACTATACATACAGTGATATATATTAAACTAATGGTGCTGTGTAGGAACAATACGACATAACCTTCAATATAAATACAGAGCTATTTTTGTTATTAAGATTGCTGCCTTTTAGAGCACTATAAATTAACCTCCCCTGTTGCTTTAGGTACATTTTCACGTGTCATATTACTGATATGTCATAAATCTTAAGAATAACATGAAAGTTGAGGAATGGGCTTAGGAAAAGAAGAAAACAAAAATATGAAGCTTATTGCATAATAGCAAAATATCATTAAAACTAAAGGATTTGACTTTGAACATTTAAAAACAGTCTGACCATCCCCTAATATTGGAATAATGAAAACATTTTAAAGACCAAGGCCTGTCTAGACGGATATCCCGTATACCTCTCTAAGCTAGCCCATTTTTTGTGGACAAATGTTTGCATTATTGTGTGAAAGAAAGGCTGCATTGTATCGAAACGTGACACTTTCCAGATTTGCTACCTGAAGATCATGGCAGTAAAATATTAGAAAGCTGCAATCGCTAATCCATTTTTTCTGTATATATAGTTTGTGGTTATAATATTTGGATCATAAATTTGTCAAGTAGGTGCTGACGCAGATTGTAATATTGAAACGAAAGCTAAAACTACCAGTGGGCAAACATTGTGAAACACAAGCATTCCCAGTTTTCACATATTTCCCTTCTTAACAGATTTCTACATGTAGACTAAATCAGAGGTCGGCAACCTTTTTTGCCCCTGTGAACGGTGTGAAGCCCTAAAGGACCGGTGGGGAGGGTGTCAAATTTGGACTCTGCTTGGTGGCCCAGTTCAAGTATGTCTGCAGCCCCTGGACTAGATAATAGAACATGCCAAACAGCATTGCATTCACTTTATGGTAGTTATTTATCAAAGGTCGAGTGTTAGAGTTTTTATTACCTTGAATGAACTTTAACTAAAAAGTCAGCATGCATCCGCCCCAGGAAATTTGAAGAAAGAAGAAGCCGGAAGAGGATCACTCCATGGTGCTCCTAACTGCACCAGCCTGGGGTTTCAGGTAAGCCAATACAATCACCTGGGGTGCCTAACATAGTCTACACTTTACAGAGAATGATGTATCCTACTTCCTGTCCCTGCTTTTTTGGGCTTACAGTATAATCTCCTTACCACACTCAAATATCAATATCCAAGAGGAAGGCAAAGCATTCTGGGTTTACTGTCACAATCATGAAAAGAATATAAAATCTCCAGTCCATAAATGTTTTGAAGGTCTTTTGTTTAATTATATCTAGTGATGGGCAAATCTACCCCGTTTCTCTTTCCAGCAAAATTCGTGAATTGGTGAAAAAATTTGCGAAACGAGTCGCGGCACGTTTTTGACACGTTTTTTTTTTTTTTTTTTTTTAAGCCAGCTGAATTTTCGCCAGCGGAAATTTTGCTGGCGTTTCGTGAATTTATTCGTCGCCGTGAATCACGGGAATTCGCCAAGAATTCGCCCCTGGTGAATAAATTCGCCCATCACTAATTATATCCTTTTGTGTGTATATTTTAAAACACTGTAAGCAGCATGCTGGGTAGATCCAAGAAATTCTTACATTATGGGGCAGATTTAATTAACCCTCAAATTCGACCAATCGAATTTTGGTCGAACTTTAACCCTTTAAATTCGAATATAGATTTTTAAGGGTTTTAGCACAATTCGATCGATCGAATGATCAAATAAAAAAATTTTGATAGAACAATTAAATCATTCGAATGGAATTTAACCATTTGATCAAATTTTTTTTATTTGATCTAAAAATGCTGAAATAACCCTATGGGAGCTTCCCATAGTTTATACAGCAATTCGGTAGGTTTAATCTGGCGAACTAGGGATTATAATACAAATTTAAAAGGCAAGTAATTCGACCTTCGAATGATTGAATACTATATAATAATAATTTTTATTCGAATCGATCGAATTTTTTTAATTCGATGGTCGAAGTGCCCAAAAAAGTTATTAGAAAATTCGAATCTTTTTGAAAATTCGATCGAAATTCGAATCCTTCACACGATTTAGTAAATCTGCCCCATGTGTTTGCTTACACAAATTTGTGTGCACGCCACAATTTTCATTGTGCAGGTGTTGTAACTAGTGTATGCACCCAGGATTGCACTGCTTAGATTGTTAAATATACATTTACTAGTGCACATATTGGTTCCTAAGCCTAAGAGGGTACCTTGTCTAACCTCTTGAGTCACATTTCTATTTAACCCATTTCAGAGAATGTTGAAAAGATTCTAAGATGTAAAGATTTATGTTTTTATATGCACTCTCAAATACATTTGTTGGACCAAGAGAGATGGACTGAGAGAGATGCTAAAGTAGAAGCCACACAGACTATGAAGTAGAAAGAGTAAGACATATAGAGGGAATAAATGTGATCTATTCGTCTTCTGTGGCCTGCGTTCCAAAAAACCTTTCTGTCAGACCTTTAGGCCTCCACACCCACCTTTCCTGGTGCCTCCCCAATCTACAGTGAGATGTATTACTGGAGCAATGCAGCTTATAGATGGTAATTGTTGCACACTGAGAATCTAGAACAGGGCTTCTTATTCATAACAGTTAGGATGAATGTGCTGGATGCAAACACGCACACTCCTGTCCCTTGCAGTATGAAAGTAGCTGCAAAAATAGCTTACATTCATTTTTTCTGCAGTTCAAGGCAGCAGGGACTGAAACAAGAACTCTGTTGATGGTTCGGGGGAAAAAAGGGATTTTTACAATCCTTTCGTTACAGCTCTCATGTATGGAGGCTGGTTCAAGTTTGTTTAGTAATTTATGATGCTGGCAGGCCCCTTCTTTTTTAACCTAATGCCTGCTAGAGGAATAGAAATATCAAAAAAATAGTTCAAGTTGCAACTCTTCTAAATTGTAAAAATATATAAGAAAGATGATATGTATCTTTGTATGTGAATTTTGTTACATTTCTGTCAGTCATATATTCCATGTACCTGCTACTTCTTTTTGAATAGGGGAGTGCAGAAAATGGTTTAGCCATATCTATCCATGGACCTAACAAATGGACACAAAGATAAAACTGCTAATTCACAAATGGGTTGCTCATAGTATAAACAGCTATTATCAAATGCGCACGTTTTTAAAAACACAATTTAACTTTTAATTTCTTGTTAAAAAACATATTTTGACTTCAGTGTTGGACTGGGACACCAGGGGCCCACCCAAAAACCTTAGACAAGGGGCCCACCAAAAACCCTTACACCAAGGGCCCACTCTTTGTTCTCATAGAAATAGGGAATGGCCATGAAATAGGACAAATGTTTAGCAGCAGGACACCTGGGCCCACTGGGAGTTTTCCTGGTATCCTGGTGGGCCAGTCTGACACTGTTTGCCCTCCCCTGAGCAAATCAGGTAACATTTGCATGCAAAACTGTAGCTTATAGACTCAAAAGCCAAGGGCAGACAGAGCATTGGCTCTGCAAATTGCAATTTTTTTCAGACTGAGAGAAGTACCCCATCTCCATTGTTTTGAATAAGATCCACATGAGTCAAACACAGTTGAGTGGAGGTCAACCTAACAATAGCTGCTTTTGCGTATATGAGTTGACCTCCACTGTGTGTGACTGGACTCAAGGAAATCTTATTTAAATCAATGGAGATGGGGCACAGAGCAGATCTGCTTCTCTCAGACTGAAAAAAATATGCAAGCCAAGAGCAACAGAGCCAATGCTCCATCTTCCCATGGCCAACTGATATAGGCATATAGGTAGGAATGGTCCAGATGCATTGCTAGTTTTAGACTAGGTCCACTAGTCTACTGAGACTTTTGTTCTGGGTTATGCATCAGTGGACCAATAAAAGTTATTGTTTATCTTTTACTGTGGATTAGGGGACCTGGTAAAATGAAATTATTCTTGGTTATACTCCATGTGACATTATACACAAGAAACAGTGGAGCTTGCTGGTAGTCAGCTCAAGCTGTTAATGTTGTCTATCTTGCCTGTGTGGTATTGCCTAAAATTGTTTCCCCTTTTCATTTAGGTGGCATCCAAAGCTGGGGTTTATGAAGTGCTGAATCAGCTGGGATTTAATGAATTTGAAAATGCAGAAGACCAGCCCCTATGCCGGCTGCGTTATCGCTGGCAACAGCAAAACACCAACCTCCTTCCGTTCCGTGGAGAATTCATTTAGGAAAAGTGCCACCTTCACCAAGATATTGCAGCAGACGACTGACTTGGGTCATGGAATCCAAGAATGGACATAGAGAAAACTGCCAGCCAAGATAATTTTAAGGAATTCATTGAAAACAAACAAATAAATAAATAAATGAAAAGTACTTGATTGGAACAGATGATGGAAATGTCCTAATCAGAAGGAGAATATGGTTTAAGCCAGTGCATTCCACCAAAGTATGCTTCTTGTTTTTTATATGTTAATAATACTCTCAATTGCTTTTTAACAGATATGGTGGGAAAGGCTTCTCTATACATTTCTCATAATGTGAGTTGTATCAGTAAGGCATTTCTCATAGTTCATTAACAAAGAATGATAACTGACTCATGCTAAGACTGGTCATTTATAAGAGAGTCAGTTAAGAATCTAGACTTTATAACAGTAAAAGTCCAGTAGACCAGGACAAGCCACAGTCATTTCATTAGGTATACTAATAAGTGTAATGATTTTTGTTTCATATAGGGCTATTTGGTACTTCAGTGTTAATGTCAACTGTTGGCATGATCAGTGGGTTGGTTGAAGTTTTTTCTTTAAGATTGGTTGCACATGGACATGCAAAGGAAAAACAAAGAGGTGATCATATCTTAGAGAAACTTGACTTCTGTTCTCTGATCTGTCCCCATGTGCTCAGGGTAGGCTAGATTAAAGGCTTACACTGCTTGTGTTGTAGTATTTGTAAGGTGGCACGCAAGTTAGCGATTTTGATACAATTTAAGTCAGCTTGAAGCTGAAGAGAGTTGTTACACTGCATATTGGCTTCTCTTATCCACCGACACTTTGTAGTTGTGATTTCATCATATGTGATCCTGTTTAGTCTGTGAGTCCAGGGTTACTGTAATCTGCATCCTCATTCCAACTGGCTAAATGGGATCAAATAAGGCACACTGCAAAGCAAGTCCTTGGATGGGAGCACTCCCTATAAAAGCCAACTGGTTGAACTCCTGTTGGTCCAATTGAATTTCAGTGAAAATATGTATGAGCCAAACTTGTGTTTTATTTAGTACCATTCCCATACAAGGCTAAACTGTGTATGTAAAGGGCTAGCTATGAATATAGTTCTTTCATGAATAATCCCTTGGTCTTTATTGCTCTGCTCTCCGATAATCATACCAGTGCCATTAATGTTTGCTTCAGTTGACCTTTTATAGTTCCTTTCCACTGTGGTTGTTTTGCAGTTCCCCGCTGCTCATATTTAAAGCACAAATGCTGCTAGAAAATCATACTGATAGTTTATAGGGCCTTCCTTTTATATGCTAACTGTAAAAATAAAATACAGTCTTTTAGTTGAAAAGAATATATATATAAAGACTCAAGGAACCTGTGTGATTAAAAGCAGAAGACGTCTGTTTCACGAGATATATGAGCAACATGAACCTAGGAACCACATCAGGAGGTTTAATATAGTATATTTTTCAAGTTAGTTGATAATGTTTTACCTTTTCTATCTGTTCTGTACAGGACTTTATTGTAGATGACAGACTTGTGTAAATCATTCATGTAAATTGTTAGTATGTTGTTTATATAAACATGGATTTTACCAAATAAGTATGATTTCCTTAGGCCACAAAGGCCATTCAAACAAGCAAAAGGTTAGAAGCATTTAATGGAGTTCATTGCGTTAAAGGGGTAAACATGCCGTGGTCATGAGTAGTTGTTTAACAGAAAGATGTGAGGGAATAGTTTATTGTTTGCACATTCCTTCCCTGGGTATTTGTACTTCTACATGTATACAATAAACAGTTGTAGAAACAATACGGAATCTGCCATTCATGTATATACAAATAGGTATATACATTATACAATGTTACCTGCAGACAATAAAATATAATAGAATTCTTAACCATTTAAAAGGGTGCATTTCCTTTTACAGGAGGAAAGGTGAAATCAATGGGGGTGCCAAAAGTAAGGTATCCTTTAGATATTATAATCACTTACCTGAGACCCTGGTGCTCCTGTTAGCAGAAAACTGTGGGGGTTTTGTTCCAGTGGGCAGCACGGAGCAATCCTCTTCCTTTCTTTGAACAAAAAAAACGTTCTTTTCACTTTACTGCACAAGAAATACAAAGAGGAAGAGGAGGATCACTGGGAAGATCCCCAGGCCAGAGCAGTTTTCTGCTAACAGGAGCAACGACCCAGGGTATAAGGTAAGTGATTACAATCACTGTTTGGAAGCCTAAGTTTTGGCACCCCCCCAATGATTTCACCTTTCCTTCTCCTTTAGTTCTGGATTTTTTTGAAGACAACAATTAGTTAGGTGTTACTTTACTGAAAAGTAATAGGAAAATGCCATAAAGTGACAAATTAGACACGATTTAATTGGCTCAGTAGCACTGAGGCCTGGAAGCTTTCAAAGTTCTCCTGGCCTAAGGGTAGAGGGGAATTTAGGGGGTTTTGGCCACAGTTTTGCAGTTGGTAAGGCGCCATCTTATTCTGATAATTATGGCTTGCACAGCCCTTTTAACATCATTAACACCTTTTCAATGAAGCCATGCAGTATAATTTCACATTCTTATAGCTAGGACTCCCAAATTCACATCTGTGCCAAAGATCTTTTTGGTTTGAGGTTATTCTATTGCATAGAGAAGGTATTTACTTTTATAAGTGAAAATGCATCTTACTGTACTAGAATTTCTGCCACTGGCCGTTCCTGTTATATGGTATTTTGTTGGATACTGTTGTTTTCTTTTTTTAAAAAGAAAGATTCTAGATTTTTATAGAGTATGTTTTTATATAGAATTCAGTAAAGATCTTTATAGATACAAATCTTCAAAGGCAGATAAACTGTCCACGGAGTTCTGCAAACATCTCTGGGATAGCTGGAGGCCTGATACTTGCTGATCAGCTTTGTTCTAGACTACACATGTCTACCACCTGCTTGTCTTCAACAACCTCAACCTCACTCTCTATTTTGTGGTGTGGGAAGAAAACAAATTCTTCCCTGAAAACTATTAAACACCAATGATGGCTTTTTTGTCTCATTGTAGGAGTGAGTGTCATAGAATGGTCCAAACAAAAAATAATCCACACATCTATCTTTATTTTAAATGACGGGAACTTGTAAATATGCTGTTGCTATGAGATTGAAGGGCTTTGTTGTTTTGCAAGCCCATCAAAGTCTTGCTGTATTGTTGGACAAGGCATGGGATAAAGCTCAGAGAATCATCTGTATTTAAATGATGGGCTTTGGTCACAAGTAATATCTAAGGGTATCCCAAGTTATATAGTGCATCAGAGAATCAATCATTTACAAGAAAAGGATTGGTAAGTCAGTGGGCACTTTCCATGCTGAAAGATTACACTCATTATCACTCAACATCGGTATTCCATCTGAACTGGAAAGGGAATTGAAGGCAGCAATAGTTTCACCCACTGACAAACACACTATTTTAAACTGGAGGGCACAATCCAGAAGGTACCTATGTGTAGACTATGACTATCCATGTCCTTGTTGTGGTCATGGAGACTGGGGCAACCTAATATCTGTCTGACTGAATGGCCTTGTTGGTGAGGGAATGTCTCAGCTGACATTTGTTCTTGGCCACACAAGTGACTGTTCATCATACTATCTGTGAAAGTCCATACAACAGTGGGGATATATATATATATATATATATATATATA
>CM044443.1:39648645-39663126 GCA_024363595.1 Xenopus borealis
CCACACCCAGGTCATTAATAAACAAGTTGAAAAGCAAGGGACCCAGTATAGAGCCCTGCATACATTTATATTTGCCTCTTTTAGATTCCCAGACTATACAGTGACGTCAGTAGGCCTGTCAAACCATGTTGAGGGGCGGGGTGATCTGCAGAAATTTGTCTGGGATTCAGAACTCTGATAACCGGGCCGTGTGAAAACAGGACTGTCCAGTTCAAAAGTAGACATGCGGCAACCCCACATACCGTTCTGTATAGGAAATACCCTATAGGAGTCTTTTGCAGCATCTGAGGCAGTGCAAGTGCATACAGTTGGAAAATGTGCCCCAAAGAATATAACATTGACTATGTTCATGACAGGGCGAGGCATATAGGGGAAGGACAGGGCTTACGTGCACCATCTTACACTGTGCTGTGCACCTAGCGCTGGATATTTTATCTGGCACAAGGTGAATAAGCTCAACCATATTCCTAGGGAAATTGTAAATGCCTCTGAATATTGTGCTGAATGTCACACTAACCACCAATTTTCTATTCTGGGTTGTTTCTGTGCAGCAGGGCGAGGGGGAAGGAGAGGTGGGACAGGAAGGAAGGCCTGCAGATGGGAGGAATAGAAAGCAGGAGAAGTCATTCTGTAAAGTGTCTGAGATCAAGCCATGTAAAAAGGAAACCCGTGATGAGAAGTACACTCTTTTCAGGGTGAGGAAGAAAAGGGAGTCCCTTGTTAGAGCTCTAAAGATCAAAATATTCTCTTTTCGGGGCATGGAAACCAAAAGGGAATTCTTATGAGAACTCTTCAGTCAGGGTTCCCCAGCAGATTAGAGATCAGAAAAGCTGCATGTTTGTGTGAAGTCCCTTCTGGCTGGCAGACTTTAGTCATAAAAGTTACTCTAAATTCACTCAGAGAAGTTCCCAGGGAGGAATATTACAGCATAATCTGTCCTGACCTTGGGTGGAGACACGCTGATTTATAACTATAACTGCTCTCTCATAGCGGAGACACAGGACCCCTGTTACAGCAGAAAGGAAAATCAGACTTCCCACAGTAGCAGAACAGGGCTACAGATATATAGCACAGAATTTGTATTTGGTGCAATAATCATTTTCCACTTCAGTGCTGGCATTGCTTGGGAGGGATAGCGGATAATTATTTGGGGCCTGGTTTATGGCCAATGGCAAATACTTCTGCTGGTAAATGACACTCAAGAGCCTTTTCTGATGTTTGTGGCCACACTGTGCATGGCAGGAGAGCTGACAGTCTGTAAACTGACTCACGCAAAATTGCCAAAATATCTTCCTTCACTCCTGGAACTTTGGCACTATATCTGCTGAAGCACTAGAACAGAGTAGCTACATATGGACTAGGCTCTTCAACAATAACCACATCCTTCCACTATAATCCTAAGCAGGGTACAAAATAACTGATTCAGCTAGTAACACATGTCCCAACTGTGCATTAGATAAAATACATTAAGGGGCAGATTTACTAAATTCACATGAATGTTTCGAAATTCAATCAAATTTTCAAAAAGATTAGAATTTTCAAATATTTTTGAAGGCCACTTCGACCATCGAATTTTGAAAATTCGATCAAATCGAATGATTCGAATAAAATTCTATTCGAATATTCGGCTGCCTAGTTTGCCAGATTTAACCTACAGAATTGATATTAAACCCTATTGGTAGCTTTTAAAACTTTTTTAGATCGAATAAAAAAAACTATTTAATGGATCGATCAAATTTTTTTTATTCGATCGTTTCGATCGATCGAATTGCGGTAGAAACCTTCAAATTCGATATTCAATTCGATTGGTCTAATTCGAGGGTAAATTCACCCTTGAATTTGATCAATAGTAAATCTGCCCCTAAGTGGGGGGGGGGGAACAATGTTGTACAAATTCCATTTCAAATGCAACAGGTAGAAACATTTAAACTACAGTTAAATCTGTGGGCTCTGCACAAATCATTATGTTGACTAAAGGCCTCCATACACAGGCCGATAAAAGCTGATGACAGATGGAGTCGGCAGCTTATTGGCCCATGTGTGGGGCCCTCCAACAAGCTTCCCCATTCGATTTCTGCCCAAAAGTCGGCCAGATGTCAATCGGGCAGGTTATAAATCCAGTCGCATCTGTTGATGTGGCCCCGCAATCCGAGCACTTGTTTTTCCTGCATTGTGATCCAATTGTTGGGCCCTAGGGCCTGCGATCAAATCAGCCCGATATTGCCCAATTCAATGTGGGCATATTGGGGAGAGATCCGCTCGTTTGGCATCACCTCTAAATGAGCGGATCTCCCTTTGTATGGCAGCCTTAAGATCCAGTGCAGGCACTCTTGTAATAATGGAATACAGGGAACCATGATAGAACTCTTGCACATTGGATGGGAAAGTCAAACAGTGAACAAATACTTTGGCTGCATTTTATTTAAACATATTGACCTCCTAAGCAGTATGGGCAAATATTTTCAGTACATTATTCTGAGCAAATGATAAATATACTAGCTGGTTGCACTTATACCTTTATATTAGATTACAATATTGCCCAGTTCCCAGTCTGTCCTAATGCCAGTTTGGCCTGGGATGTGCCTGGTAGAAGTGACTTTGAGGCAAAATCAAATTAACCCTGATTTTCATAGCTATAAAATTTAGATTCAGGATGGATTAACATTTTGTGCTTTTCAGAATCTTTTAGCAATTTCCAGCTAATCCTGCTAATAAGCTCCCGGCATATCCATTGGATGCAATACTTCCCAGATGTCAGTAATACGACTTTTGATATCTTAGACCTGTCGCGCCAAGTAAGTACTGGAAATGCGGGGATTAAAATCTTTAATAATAATAATAATAAGTAGATACATCTATGCACCATGAAAGCAATGCCAGACTCACTACAGATGTGAGTTACCTTACTTTGTGAACCCTTGATAATCCATTAAAGGGAATGTCAACCCAAAAAATAATGTTTTGCTTAATAAAACACAATTCTTTGCAATATACATTCATTACAAATTTTCTATGGTGTGTCAGTTATCTGTGTATTGCCATTAAAAGCAGTGTTTGTCTGGCCCTTGTTATTCTCTATTCTCAGACTGTTTATACAATGTAAGACAAGACTGCTGAATAACAGACGTGTCTTTGCTGGGGAACTAATGGGGGAATGAAATAAAAGTCGCAAAAAGCAAAACAATTTGCACAAATAATAATAAAAATTTGCATATCGCAATGTAATACTCTTCCTTAAACTGTTATTGCGTTGCAAATTTTAATTGCGAATTTTATTTGCGCATTGCTCTCTTTTTTTAGAAGTGCTTGAAGGTGCCATAATCTTTTGGAGCAAGCATAACTAGTTATTCAATAAGGTGCAAACTACAAAAATCGCAAACCTTCTTCCACTGTCAGAAGTGGTCACTAAACAGTTTCCGGGTTCTCAAAATCTTTAAATTTGTGCAAGGGCAAATTTGTTTGCATAACTTGTTGCATTGTCAATATTTTTTCTGTTTTATTACATCGCCCCCATAAGACTTTTGCAACATTGTATAAACAGTAACAACCAGGAGTTAAAGGAACAATAACACCAAAAAATAAAAGTGTTTTAAAGTAAAGAAAATATAATGTAGTGTTGCCCTGCGCTGTTAAAACTAATCTGAAACACTACTATAGTTCATATAAACAAGCTGCTGAGTAGCAATGGCAAAAATTGAAAAATGGCTATATGGCACAGAATAAGTAATGGATAACAGATAACATTATGTTCTACAGAGCTTATCTGCTATCTGTCTATCTATTTTTTTATGTTACTGGTCCTTTAAGCAAATGGTGCTTTCAATAGCACTTGCATTTATAAATAACTTTAAAAGCACTGACAAATTTTAATACACGTATATTGGAAAGTTGCCTAGAATTATGTTTTCTTTTATTGGGCAAAGTTTCATTTGGGGGTTGGGTTGCCCTTTAAAGGGGAAGTTTACTGGTTAACTTTTAGGGGGCAGATTTACTAAATTCACATGAAAAGTTCGATTGAATTTTCTAATTTTGGAATGTTTTTGAAGACCACTTCGACCAGAGAATTTTGAAAATTCGATCGAATCGAATGATTTCGAATAAAATTTCATTTGAATATTCGACTGTCGAAGTACTTCCCCTATAAATTTTTATTTGACTGCCTAGTTCGCCAGATCAAAGCTACCGAATTGGGTTTCATTATTTTTAATGGAATAAAAAATATTCGATCGATCAATAAAATCGTTTAGAAACGATTGATTCGAGAAATTTATTGATCGAATATTTCCTATTCGATCGTTCGTTCGACCAATCGAATTGCGGTAAAATCCTTCGAATTCCCTTAGTAAATCTACCCCTTAGAATAACCAATACTTAACCCTAGCAGCCAAAAATGCTCAGTGAGGCTACAATATTATTGCAGTTCAGTGCTGAACAACTCTGCTACAAAGTCTGAACCCCATTCAAAAGGGTCCTGTCAATAAGGTGCCTGAACAATGGCAGCAAAGAAGCTGGGAGCATTGAATCACCACAAATACATCAAATAATACTTCCACTCATTTTAACATACACTTAATGTGATGGCCCCATGAATAACTAGAATTAGATTACTAGCTACTTTGGTAATTCAAACATGGAAGCATGGGCAGATGTAAAGTAGGAGCAATGCCAAATATTGCACACTCGGGCGCATGGTCTTTTAAGAAGTGGTGTAACTAACAGTTCTGGGGACTATTAAGACCCCTTAAAAAGAGGTGACCTGTTTTAGAAATAGTAAAGTTATTAGACTGTGGGTCTACTGTATATTTGACCTAAGAATGCTCACATCTTCTCATCTCCATCAACCCATAACATAACAGTATTAGGTTAAATGAATAACACACACCATTTTTGCTTCAGGTCTATCAATCCATAGCAACAAATTATCCTTTTTTGTAGGATTTGGAATTATCTTTGTGGTTGTCCCTGTAAATCTCAATACCTAGTGATTTTAACCTTCCTCTTCTTCATTATGAAGGTAATGCATTTGACCTTCCTTTTTCCTATCAACACCCTTAAATCCTGGATGGTATTTAAATGTACAGAAAGAGAGCCCCTAAGTCATGGGGTATGGACATGCCTTCCTTAGTGCCATCCCTTAGCTGTCCGTAGTATTACATTTCATAGACGTTAGAAAATTAAAATGGAAAATGAACATGCATAGAATGCCTACATCAGCAGCTAGGCTGATAAAGAAGTATCATATCATCTACAGCAGAATTTATGCAAAAATAATGTTAATCATTTCATTCTTTTTTTAGAGCTGACTAATGATTGGATCATCTGTAGCAAGCAAGCTTTCCGTTCTTTCTTTACAATGGCTCCTTAATTGTTGTCGAGAGCACAGTCTGATTGGCCAAACATGGATATTCCTTTTAGCACAGAGTGAATGTGGCATTAATACTAAGCCCCCCACATACACAATATTTTTCCTGTATACGATTCCTCTCTATTTTTACAGCTGCAACAAGAGGTACCAAGGTTAAGAAGACCTCAGCTTTTCCACAATAATCATTCCTCCTCTTGCCTTGTGACTTGTCCCTATTGGTATGTGTCATGTAATACCAGCTCTTAGATCTAGGTCTCAGATGTTGCCTAAAGATTAATGTGGTTGGCTCTTAGTCAGTGTGTTAGAAATGATGGTGGAAATATTAGTAAACTCAATTTTTTTTTTTAATTCCAAGGCTCCATATTGCAAATTACCCAATGAGACATCTGCCTGATGTCAGTGTTATTAACTTAGGTCATTTGTTTCAAACAAACCTCTAGAACCGTGCACAACATTTGAGATTAAATTCTATGGTAACATCAGAGGCGATGACTTGCCATAAAATGTTGTTGACAAATTTTGCCTCTCAACATTTACCGTTTCCAGGGACACCATATAACATAGTGCTTTATGGGGTTAGAAACATCACTTTATTTAGTTCTTTAAAGCCATTTTTGCTCGATGCTGCCCAGTTTCATTCTTATATCAAATACTTATGGTGTATGAACTGAAGAATAGGTTTTGGGCTCCAGATAGTGTTCTAGATAAAGCCCAAAACTTGTAGTGTGAATAAATTGCAATCACCTGCAATTCTATTTAGGGAAGGGGACTGTCATTAAGTCTAGCTCTTTATTCCACTTTCCTTCATGATACTCTCCAAACTACTGTGCCAACTATAGGCTCAAAACATGTCTTACTTTCATGGCTGCCCATACACCTTTTATACTGTATATACTGTTATTTTTCAGCAGGCAGTAATCTACTAATTAGTTGAAAAAATATTATTTTGACTATTCTAGATTTGCCAGTTTCTTTTATGGTTATTAAAGACAATTTTAGCTCCCAGTGTTTCCTGAGATAGGCGCTCTATGACTGGAATACAATTAATTATTATATCACCTAAATGGAGTCCCATTAACCCAAAATAAGGATATTTTATTATTATCCTTTATTTTCTGCAACAGCATGTTCCATAGTACTTTAGGAACAATATATATAATTCACACCAGTCCTTGGCCAGCAGAGCTTACAGTCAAAGGTTCATATCACATTCATATCATATAACATATTAACACACACACTATGATCAAATTTATCAAGAGCCAGTAAACCTGCCTGTAGGTTTTTGGAGTGTGGGAGGAAACCAGAATACCCAGCAGAAACCCATGCAAGCCTGGAGAGAACATACTATCTCAGTGCATATAAACACTTACATCTCTGAAAAACAAATATTTTGCTGTCTTTTGGACCCCAAATCAACACAATAATTTTTTTTTATTCAGTTGCTTTAGTTAAACCCAATTTCTGGTGGCCACTTTTAATACATTAGAGCAAGGATCCCAACCTTTTTATATCTGTGAGACACATGCAACTGTAAAAAGTGTTGTGGAGCAACACAAGCTTAAAGAAGTTCCTGTTGATCCCAAATATATATGGCTATTTGGTAACACTATGTGGACCCTCCGACTACTGGAGGTTCTATTTAGAAGCCAGGAATTCAAATATAAGGCAACAGGGAGCAAAATCCAAGAGGTTGGTGAACAAAATGTTACCCACAAGCCACTGGTTGGGTATCACTGCCTTAGGGAGTCCAGGGCAGTACAACTGTAATGGGCTCAGCCATTGGTTTTGCCCTGAAAACAAATATTTAGTACTTTGGGGTATGGCATGGAGCCCCAAGATGTTACACTTGTTTGGGGCCACAGTGAAAAAAGGTAAGTCTCTGAAGCAGTCCTGTGCCCGTCAGATAATGTTCTTTAAAAAGTCTACGGTGCTGTTGGACAGACTGGGGGCCATATAAATCCCAAGATGGCTACATCCAGGCCTGATCTACAAAAAAGACTAGCACGCCTACTTGGAGGGAAGATGACTTATTGCAATTATTGTTTACAACATCAACATACTAAGGGGCACATTTAGTAAAGAGCGAACTGTGCTAGAGAAAATTTGTTACAAAATTTTTGTGCCAACGAAAAGTATAAAAGTAAATGTGCCCCTATATGTGTAAAAGGCATTTGTTCACCAAGAATAAACTATTTGTTGCGTCATTGGTACTTAACTAAAACCAAGGAAATGTACTTTTCACTTCCTGTTCTTCAGAATTCCTCAGCTCTTATTGTAAGGCTTTGTAAACACAGCAGGGCAGTACTCACTGAGCTCATAAACAGCACAGAACAAAGGGAAACTGCCCAGTTAACCATTTTTTTAAACAGCAGATGTCCTGGAAAAAAACATTGCAAAGGCTTTTAAGCTTCCACCAGGCACCAGCCACTTCATCCTGCAAGGAGTCAGAATGGGAAGATAGATTTCCTGTAGTTGAGGTCCATCAGATGGAAATGAAAGAGGAATTTGAAGACCATTAGACCATGAAGACCTTAAATGGTTTATAGTGAACGTACCCCCTCAAGCTAGATGAAAGCTTTGTTTTAAGTGGTTTGTCAATGTGGTTATATGAAGGCTGCTTTGAAAGCTCAGGACCCAGGTTTTTAATGAATAAGGGGTTGTTCTGTAATTTGGATCTCCATACCTAATAAAAAATCATTTCAACATATGAATAATGCTTAAAAAAAATTGAATCAGTGAATTTTAATTATTTGGATAAAAAAAGAGTCTATGGGAGATGGCCCTTTCTGTAATTTGGAGATTGCTACATAATAGATTTCTGGATAATGGATGCCTATATATTTGCATCTGCAACTGAGCAAGCACTGCCCTTTGCTTTCAGCCCTTTGGGGTTGGATAAGATTATTAGTGTCATCTCGTAACAAATGAACTAGAGATGAAATTTAGTTTTCAGTTTACAAATGGGAGAAGGATTTTTAACTTTTGCTCTGCTTACAGTATATGAAAAAAAACCTTGCGTGAAGCCACTAACAATTGGTTTCACATACATGGTCTGAAATCCTGTGCTATATTGTCAGGGTCTAACAAGGGTGAAACCACAGTCTGCAAACAGAGTCTGAATCAGCACTTACCCTGGCTGTGCTCTAAGCCTTTATGGGTTTGCATTGGCTTTGTAGCATTAATTCCCGAACTGTGGAGGGTAGGAGGGGAGTCAGCTTTAAGTACAGATACATTGAGATGTGAAAGGAATGCTTATGTGTACTGAAATTTAGGGGAATAATAGAAAGGTGATTGGTTTTATAAATACCTATAACATATTTACAAGCTAGGAAAAATGCCACTAATGGACCCAAAATGACGCATTTTAAGTAATTTGTCATTATAAATTTTAAGTTGCACTGGGGCAGGGACTGATGTATATGTGAATATGTTGATGCTATATAAATTAATAGCCAGATATATAAATTCATTAGAAAGGCTACTTTTCAGCTGTTCAGTGTCTGGCCAGTATGTGGGCAAATAGGTGTATTCATTCAGATCAAGTAAATTAGGAAATTAGCCCATGAAGTTCCCAGGTTTCAAGTTATGTCCATCCTTTGAGATTTACTGAAGGGATACTTTATTTACAAAAAGTTTCTGAGCATGTTAGGATATCAACCCTCACCAGGGGAACTCCACCAATGAGGCAAGTTGAGGCACTCGCCTCAGATGGCAGCTCCCCCCTGGTTCCCATGGACGGCAAAAATGGCGCTCCTGGTAACTAAGAGACGAATTTCCGTTCTTCAACCCGGAAATTCAGTTCTTCTAGTGCAGAACGAGCAATTGCACTAGTGCCGTGGACCCCCCCTACCCCCTTCCGGCACTGAAAAAAGTGAGCACCATGGGGAGGGGGGGTGTCAAATTGAAGGTGTCAAAATGGGCTGGATCGCCCCTGACTATCACTAACAGTGTACATGCCATGCTTAATTTAAAACCAGATCTTCAAGTTTAGAAATATGGAAAGAGGCCTGACCTTCAAATAAAAATACCGCACACATTATTTCCATGGCTATTAGCCCAATTTATGCAATTCCCAATTCCACCTGCTCTGTTTTCTTCCTGGTTTCAGATTTACAATATGGGGCAGATATACTAAGGGTCAAAGTGAAAATTTGAATTTCAAAGTAATTTTGGGCTACTTGGACTATCAAATAGCCCACAATTCGATTCAAATTTAAAAAATTAGAATTTTCGAATGCCCTTTAAAAATCCTTCGACTTTGACTATTCGCCAGCTTAAATCTGCCGAATTGCCATTTTAGCCTATGGGGGAACTCATAGAACCTGTCCTGAAACATTTTCTAAGTTCCAAGAATTCGAGGGATTTTGTGGAGAATAGTTTGATCAAATCGAACGATTCGAACAGTTTAAACGATTCGATCGAAATAGGTCCATTTTCGATCAAAAAAGCCCTTTGAAAGTACTTCGAGAGTCGAAATTCAACGTTTTTTCACTTCGAAAATTCGGCCCTTAGTAAATCTGCCCTATGTATTTGGTGCTACTTAACATCAGTACAGGTATGGGATACATTGTCTGGAAACCTGTTGCTAGCAAGTATTAGAATTATAGGAAGGCCGTCTCCCATAGATTTAATTTTAATCTAGTAATTCAAATTTTCAGTCTGTAAACCACACACAGATCAGACTGAAATTTTTTTTTATTCAAACGTTTTATGTCTGTCTGACACTTAATCACAGGTAAAACATACAACAAAAAAAGTATTTAAAAGAACCAAATACCAATAGCAAAAAAGGGGAGTGAAAACTGACAATTCCAATCATGGATTTAAAGGAATCACGTACCCAATGAAAATGGTAACTATACAAACCACAATATATATGTATATATATATATATATATATATATACAACTTTCAAAATAAGTACAAAAAACAGTTGATATGTTTAAATATAAATTTAAGTTTACATTTAAAGAGATTGTTTAAAAAAACAGATATAATATATATGTATATTCAGTCATGTGTAGAAAAGAAGCAGACTATGATGTCAGACATGTAAGAAGAATAAAAGTCAAAAACTGTGACTATTGCAGAATCCTTTCATCGTATGATTCCGGCGAATAGTCGAATATGAGGTCAAAACTGGTGAATATTCCATTGGATTTTGTTGAATATTTATTTGCCACAAATTCGCCAGCCTAAGTGTTTTTCGCATTGGGACCAGGTACCAATCCAGCAACCCTTCCCCTAACTAGGAGTTTGTATCTGATAGATTCCATCACCCTTATGCAGTTCACCTTAGTTACCAGAGCTTGCTGTCCTGGAATTTGTGGCTGTTTCCAATTCGCTGCTACTAGAGATTTTGCTGCTGTTGTCATGTGTGACTATTTTGCGGGATTGGCATTAAATGTAATCTGAGTTACTGGCCCACAACATGGTAGAAGCTGCAACTCACTCATGTGACTAGTAGCCTTTCTGGGTTGCCACTAAGTTTGCTAATGCATGTAGTATTAGTACCAACAAAATATGAGTTTGTATGCTCTCCAGCTAGAGACTGCACACACACAGATGTTCCTTTGGCCGTATCCCACACATATGACCATACATATGGTAGCCCCTAACTATGTTGACTGGTAAATTGTAATACTGACCCTTGGTACTCTCTGTGAATAAATGTAAATTAAATTGATGACCTCTTATGCTGCCCAATGCCCATCACTTGAATTACCTCTCATCTAGCATCTGCTAGTATATAGTCTTTACGTTTTGAATTAGAATGCTGTTACTAACATTTCAGTCCTCTAATCACTCCTAGAAGGGGATGCAAAAAATAAAAATCATCAAGCCTATCAAAAAAGTCAATGAAAAATATTGTAGGTTAGGACCCTCTTCTGTGTTCCATCAAAAGCAGACTGAGGGCCAGCTCGATACTTCTTATATAAGCAGAGCAATGAATTAGGGAAATAAAAATGAGTTCACCATGAGTCTCAATGAGTTCACAACAGCTGCTACTAAAGTCATAAAGTAGTCCCAGACAGCTGTCAGGTAGGAGTTGGCTGACATGTGACAGCATATTCTCACTCACTTTCTTGAGAACCTGCCCAGTAGAATTTACAGGCTGAGGGCAATGTATCTACACTACTTCCTGTCTGTAATCTGACAGCTACTGTGGTTTCCTTTGTGTCCCCAATTGCAGTTGTTTGTGGTACATTACAGATATGCAAATGCAGGCTAAAGTCAACCAGTATCTGTGCTTCAAACTGAAGAACTTAAAGGGATCCTGTCATGGGAAAATTTTTTCTCCCAAATGCATCAGTTAATAGTGCTGTTCCAGAAGAATTATGCATTGAAATCCATTTCTCAAAAGAGGAAACAGATTTTTTTATATTTCATTTTGAAATCTGACATGAGGCTAGACATATTGTCAATTTCCCAGCTGCCCCAAGTCATGTGATTGTGCTCTGATAAACTTCAATCACTCTTTACTGCTGTACTGCATGTTGGAGTGATATCACCCCCCTTCCTTTCCCCCACCCAGCAGCCTAACAGAAGGTAAGGTAACCAGAGAAGGTAACCAGATAACAGCTCCCTAACACAAGATAACAGCTGCCTGGTAGATCTAAGAACAGCACTCAATAGTAAAACCCGTGTCCCACTGCGTACTATTCAGTTACATTGAGAAGCAAAAACAACAGCCTGCCAGAAAGCAGTTCCCTCCTAAAGTGCTGGCACAAGTCACATGACCAGGGCAGCTGGGAAATTGACAAAATGGCTAGCCTCATGTCAGATTTCAAAACTGAATATAAAAAAATCTGTTTGCTCTTTTGAGAAAAAGATTTCAGTGCAGAAGTCTACTGGAGCAGCACTATTAAATGATGTGTTTTGAAAAAAACATGTTTTCCCATGACAGTTTCCCTTTAAGCATCCCTTTAAAGCAAAACTATGCCCCGCAAAGAGAAAAGCCCCCATGCACTGAGCTTCAGCTGTACCCCCAACCTGCTTTCTCCCCACATAGTCTATTACTTGAAATAGTATGTACAATCCAAAGTTGCTGAAGCACATAGATCCGTTGTAGTGATTAAAACAAGTGATTTTATTAGCTCATAGTAGACCTAAATTATGGCAACGTTTCGGGCCACTCTGGGCCCTTCATCAAGTGGTTTATTTTCACAACATGTTTCGGGCTACTTTATCAGGCTATTTTTTTCTTGTCTATGCCCCACTTTTGTAAACTCCAACCCTACTCTGTCTCTGTATGTATAAATGTTTTCCAGTACAGTTTAGTACAATGTAGAAGAGATGTAATACGGTCATCTGGAAAGCTTGCAGTAGTTACATACCAATAAAAGGTATCAACTAACCTCACATTTTCTTGTAAATACTTGTAATTTGGTAAGGTCCTTCAAATTCAGATTTTGCTATCCCACATACAGTATCAAAGTGATTATAGTAAAATACTAGAATATGCAGGAGAGGTAATAATGGTAAAAAAAATCAGGTACAGGTATAGGATCCCTTATCTTAATAGGGACAGTCAGGATGGCAACACAGACAGGTTTAGGAACTTCAAATAGCAATTATTACAATAGCAAATTAAGAATATGACTTATAGAAAACTTTTCAATTTACATACATATTTTGAAGAGTAGTTTTTTTGGTCTCGGTATCACTTTAACGATGATTTCCTTATCCTCTGTAATAAAACAGTTGCTTGTACTTGATGGTAACTAAGCTGCATAAATCCATATTCTTAGCAAAACAATCTGGGTTCATTTAATGCCTGAATGTGTTTAGTAGACCTAAATCACAGAAAGATCCCTTACCTGGAAAAAACTGGGGTCCCCAAGCGTTCTGGATAATACATCCTATACTGGTATCTTCCCAATGAAGAACTGAACTCAGAATATTATAGCTTCACATAATGCAATATAACTGCAGAGGTTGATCGGCCAGACTTTATAAAAATTAGAACTTAATTGTTACAGAGATTTAAATGGAAGACTAGGACTAGAAATAGTGCAATACTGCATTTGGATTGCCATATGGGGCACATTCACTAAAGGGCGAACTGACTAATGCTAGTGAAAATTCGCCAGTGTGATGTAATTCCGTTACTTAGCTGATTTACTAATGAGCACAGGTTCTCCTTCGCTAGCAGAGGAGATGTATGCTAGCATTGCTTTGCACTCTAACGCAAGGCGAATTTTTGCTCTGGCGAATGGACGTAACTCCACAAATTCACCAAGATGCGGATTTTACTGAATGTTACCTCTTTCGCCAGACTTGCTTTCACCAGCTCTGATCGGCGAAGTGCATTGGAGTGCATAGAACATCCTCAATCTCCAGTTACTTATATCATAATTTTTGACTGTAATATGTTCTAAGTCCAAAAAACGCTGGTGTCTTTTCAATTTTTCAGGGTGTTATGCTACAAAATGCATAAAAAGAATTTTCGGGCACCCAATATCCCCCATACAGTACATTTTCTACCACATGGCACATTATTTAACTGTCTAGGACATTGGAACAACTCTATTGACTTTATTAAGGTTCCCTTGACATGTCTAGTTATCAGTGTAAATGTAATGTATTAGATGCACCATGTTACATAAATAGCTCCATTCCACTTTAAATTGCCCTTGTATGCAAATTAGCCTGTGAGTAAGATCTCTAGCTAAATTGCGCAAGGCAGAATTGAACACTAGCCTATCTTCACTTTGATTTGCTCGCTCTGACGAAGTAACTCTAGAGAAAATTTGCCAGCATTTGGCATCCTGGACGCAACTTCGTACTTTAGTGAATTAGTGCTGACTGAGCAAATGTTCACCTTTCGAAGTGTTGCGATGGTTGCACTTTTTAGTGAATTTGCCCCATAGAACGTTCCTATGCAATAAATCCAAAACATCACTTCTGCTCACTTGCCACTGGTACAAATCACTCAAAAAAGGAAAATGTAATAAAACTTGCAGAGTTTGAAATCACATTTTTGCTATTTTTTTGTGCTACTTGCAATGTAAAATCATTCGCTGGCTAATATTACATAGCTCACTATCGCTAAGCAAAGGTTAGTGTTAATACCTGCTTTGGAGTTTTGTTAAAAGACAAGGAAAGTGTAA
>CM044443.1:39673826-39707388 GCA_024363595.1 Xenopus borealis
AAAAGGTGGCAACCCTAGTTGCAGACAGTGCCCTGCCTGAAATCAAACCTAAGCAGCAGTGCTAGCCATTGTGCCTCCTGCACCTAAGACAGACACGAGACTGATCTGCCTAATTCTTGCAATCTTGTTACTGCACTGCAAGTCAGACAATCAAAATAATTTTGTTTATTGATAATTTGCCCTTCTTTTGTATAAATACCAAATCTCTGCACATGAATAATTGCCACACTATAACAAATTATAAAGTGGTTCATTTCCAGTTAATTTATTAAACATATATAGGATCCATTGTCTGGAAACCTGTTATCCAGAGTCCAGACATCTCCAAATTTGCAAGGACCATCTCCCAGGGACACCATTTTAGTCTAATAATCAATGATTTCCTTTTTCTCTGTAATAATAAAACTGTACCTTGTACTTGATCCCAATTAAGATATAATTGACCCTTACTGGAGGCAAAACAATTCAGTTGGGTTGGGTTTATTTAATTTTGAAATTATTTTTGCTTAGACTTAAGGTATGATGATCCAAATTACGTAAAGACCCTTTATGAGGAAAACCTAAGGTCCCAAGTATTCTGGACGACTTATCTGGAATTTTTCAAAATGTTATTACATATATTTTTAATGGGTTTTTAATATTCTTTTATTTTATGTTGTCGCTGAGGATTTTTTGTTAGAAAGTTAATTGAATTCTATGTCATTAGGAAATTGGTTAAGATCCAATTCTCTGTCTATTTTTGTCCCTTCCTTTATATTTTTAAGGAATTTATTCCTTTTTTTTTCCCCAGAGTCGGAAGAAGCACAGCATCATATGTCAGATTTGGGAGCCTCCATCAGGCCAGAGGAGGGTTAGAGGGAACCATGGGTGTGTCTGTATGCAATGTCACTCATATGATGTCAGTCCTAGCATGTTCTGCCTGGGATCTATGTAATGATCTCTGAGTGCCCTGGCCTCCCTCTATTTTCCACTCTTTTTCTCCTCCTCTCCCCTTTATTTTTTCCTTTCTATATGGATGGGGCTTGTCCCGGATGGGCACAGTTCATTAGGGTCCAAGGAGGCTGTATCACAGACTATGTAAAGTTACACCCCCACCCTTCCAGACTGTGCCTCTCCTAATCTGACAGTGCAAGGCTCCAACAGAAGGAGAGCAGATTGTTAAACTCCAAAATCCTGCAAGATCTCTCTCTCCCTCTCTCTGTTTGCACAGCTAACACAGCAAAGAAAAACTCCAGAGAAACACGCAAGCCAGCACTTACCTACTGGATATTTTATTCTCCTGCTCTTTGCCTAGGAAATTCATACAAACCTTTCTTTTCCAAGTTACACCAAATGGATTTTAGCTGCTTATATGGGCTTTTTGCTTGCCTTTTAACTTCCTACTGCTGGGTGCCTGTGGAATCCTTTACTACCAAAGGTAAGAATTCATGGAAAAGTACGATTTCCTCTCTTTTATTCAAAGCTATAGTGTTTCAAAGTACTGCAGTTCTATAACACAACAATACAAATAACAGAACTGCCAATAAATTCTCTGTTATTCCGAGTGATTTTTGATTCTACTGACATTGTGTGTAGTGTAACTTCCCTAGCCGGCAATCCTTTCTGACACCAGCCTTTCCCCTAATTTAGCCCTGTTTCCTTAGTATTCTCTGTTCCAGATTTATTTCTGTGTTTGGTGTCCTTTACTGTGAATGCAAGCAGATTTAATGTATGAGTGCAGTTCTATGTGTGTGTAGTTCTGCAGAAGTAGAAGAAGGTTCTGACAGTGTCCGCATTGCTGGAGTGAAAGACATGAACAGGTTGAAATCACTTTGGCTGTTTGTTTGAATATTTCTTCTTTTTGTCAGAATATCACTGCATTTGTTTTGACAGGTGTCATTAACTTGCCTTCCCCCCTGGATGGGGCTATAAGCTAATGTATTGCTTGTTTACCCTCCTGCTAGAAGAGGGATCATAGAAATTAATTAAAAGCAACATTTTACATGGGGAGTAGAAAACCTCAGCGTAGCTGCCAGTGCACATTCCCCCAACTCTGCATTACTAGGCACTCTCAGCCATTGCAGTCTATGTGAATTATGAATGCTGTGCATAACAGTAGGTACAGTGTGTTACATTAGGTCTGTTGAAGGGACTGTGGAATATCACTTTTTATAAAGAAATAATTTTTTTTGCTAAGCAAGTAAAAAAATCACTGACTTATGCAGTATAACAATAAGAATATGGCATGCTGCTTTCAAAACTGTTAAAGATATCTTATTTATTTATTTATTTATTCCCTGTAGAATCCATATCTGGGAAGCTAAGTGAATATGGTGTGATTGTCCCATTCAGTACAGATCACCTGGGCCATTATATTTCACACATGGTTTCAGCAGCCGGAAGTAGCAGAGGCGGTCTGACCTCAGAGCACCCTGGCCAAGCTCAGAGGGTTGCCCGCAGCGTGCCCGAATCACAGGATAGGCATTTGTACTTCAATGTCACAGTATTTGGCAAGCAGCTGCATCTGCGTCTCAAGCCTAATAGACATCTGGTTTCTCATGGGGCTACTGTGGAGTGGCAAGAGGACTTCCAGGAGATGTCTCAAGGGTCACTCCATGCTGGGTGTGTGTATACTGGAGACGTCACCGATATGCCGGGAGCAACTGTGGCCATCAGCAACTGTGATGGACTGGTATGTAATATTGACCAAAAAAACATTTTATTTTGTAGCTTTTCATGATGTATTAAAAGAACATTGTCAAGTCAACCTATGATGGACCTTTTGTAAGTGAACCAAAAGAGGCACACAACTTGGTAGTGCTATTTCTGTTGTGTGTCTTTTTTGTATTACTATATATATAAGGAAAGCAGTTGCTTCTCGCATGTTTGAACTATATTTATATAAACAGGACATGATTAAGTGCATGAACATTGGCATGTTTGGTGCTGTCCAATGATGATCCATGTACTCAGTACTGGACTGGAATTCAAAATAGGCAATGGCTTTGCTAGTACACAGAGGCCCAAACAGCCCTCACCAGCCCGCTTAATAGTCACTTTCTATGGCATCTTACAGCAGCCCCTCTCAAATTTGCCAGAACCCACAGATCCAATCCGGGCCTGCATGTACTACATGCAATGTTGGTTCCTTTAGGCTGAGCATATACTCAGGACTGGACTGAGAATCAAAATAGGCCCTGGCATTTCAGGTACACAGAGGCCCAATCAGCTCACATAGAGGCCCAAACAGTCCCCATCAGCCCACTAAATACTGACTTTCTATGGGACCTTATAGCAGCCCATGTGGCATTTGCCCTAACCCACATATTGCCAGTCCGGGCCTGCATATACTTGTATGATGTTGTATTAATATGTACATACAGATATTGCAAGTTTTGGCACATGAAATACCTCTAGTAAGCATATGATCCATTGCATCCAAAATGAGGCCATAGGCTTGGAAGGACCGCTCAGGTTCTATTGCTGCCAGCTTAGCTGAAACACTAGCAAATGGGTATAACAAATAATTCTTGATTGAATGATTTTGCACGAGTTTAAAAGCATGCCCAGTAACCAACACGTTTTCCATGAAGCTGTATCAAAATAACCTACCATTATCAATGCATTTTTTTCAGAAATTAAATTAAATATAAGTGCCCGGTCCTTAAATGAAAACAGGCATATTAAACAAGTCGGGCATGATACTTAGCCTAGCACATTTCCAGTGTCTTCCTATTAAAACACAAAATGATTTCAACTTCTGTCAGCTCTTCAAATGCCAGAAATATACTTAGTCATCTCATGCGAGGTTATTTCTAGCAATGGCCGAGTTATAAATGTCTAATTGCTGTGTACTCTATGTGTAAACTTACTGGCCCTTAAAGCCCAACTATTTATGCAAATAGACATTCAGTGTTCTTGAAATTACTCTTTACTCTTGTCCTTCAGCTCACAAACATACACATCACTTGGCATCTGTCCCTCTTGTAATAACCTGTAAGCCTTGTTTCTCATTCATAATTCTATTTGACAGCAGCAGTAGCAATATGAAAACAGAAATGTCTGCATTCCATTGTGAATCTTGTTTTGTTTACTGGATGAGCCATTCCAACACCATGTACCTTGCTAACAAAATATTGTCATTCTATAGAGGTAAATGTTGCTGTATTGATGAATAAGGATAATATTTTCCCAGGCAGCAGTTTTTATCAAGCCTTTCATGCAAATTAGCCATGTGCCATTTGTTTGGCCTGTTGAATGTTTTCCAGCACCAAAAGAATTCAAATCTAATTCTTAGTTCAGAAGTAACCACACCTAAACATGCACATATGTTCAACATTAGAGCATGGGTATAAATCAGTGAAGCAGTGAAATGAATTAAGCTTAATGAAATAATTAGGAAGATTTGTAGATCTGCAAGTGATCAGCTGTGGTAAATGCATAGAGCAGGAGTGCCCATACTTTCCTAATGTGAGGTCTACTTTAAGGGGCAGATGTTCTAAGGGTCGAATTTCGGATATAAAAAAAATAGAAAATCAAATGTTTTAACGTGTTTTTTCGATTCAAAATGGACCTTTTTCATTTGAAAAGTCTATGTTCGATCATTGAAAAATCGTTCGAATCGTTTGAATGCATCGCTCGATTAGAATGATGGTCAAACAAAATTTGCTTTTCAAAAAATTTCAAAAACTGGTACTTCGATTTTCAAATGGTTGAATTTTAAAATTGAAAAAAAAATGGAATCGAATTTTGACCTAATCGATAGTCGAAGTAGCCAAAATTTGAATTTCAATTTTTTTTTCATTCGAATTTTCACTTCGACCCTTTGTAAGTGTGCTCCTAAGTGACGTTGTCCCGATAAGGATCTACATCCATAAAAGCATTTGCATTCTGTTCAATTAAAAAATTACTTAAATGTTTATATGTATATTCTAATATTTAATAAAAAACTATTTCTGTAACATAAATATCTGAATAAAAAGCATGAAACAGGAGGGTGATTTAGACAAGCTGTTTGTTGACAGTGTCCTGAGATCTACTGATCACCAGCTAAAGGTCTACTGGTAGATCCAGATCTACCTTTTGGGCACCCCTGGCATAGAGTTTACATATGCAATTGCCTTTTCATCTTTCCTGCTGGAAGAGAAGGGATGTTTTTCGCATCACTCTACACATGGATCAGACATTTACTTCAAGCCAAACAGATACAGTTTACTAATAATGAAGTGGAGTGTATTGAGGGTGTTTGCTAAGGGGGTGTCTATATACAATCTTACTCATTAATGCTTGCATAGCAGACATATTGGTGGCATGCCAGCTAATTCAGACTAATATACTGAACAGAGTGACTACAGTAAGCACTTTTGTTATGGGTAATGCATCAAAGGGCAAATTGCACTGGAGATTCCTGTCTAGTGATGAACTGTCGGACACCTTTGCCCCGTGTTAGTTTAGTTCAAATCCCCTGACATCGGAAACTCAAGAAGAGGGCCAGACTGGAACACAGATGGCAGACTATATAGGAAGAGACTAAATTCAAAAACAGCACTGTCCTAAACCATGAGGGAAAAACTTACATGGGCTAATTACTTGATGCCATAATGTTCTGTCTATAATGTTCAAGTATTTATAAGAAACAAATGCCCTCAATGTACAGATTACTGTTTGAATGACTTTGATCTAAATTATAAGTATAACCTATAAAGTATAACCTTTGTAAAGAATTCTATTTGGAGTGTAATTAAAAGTTGAAGCTAAAATAGCTTTTTTTGAGAATGTTTAGAGCTGCTCACAATGTAAAATAATTCACTGGCGAATATTACATTGAGCAAAGGTTTAGCATTAACACACTGGAGTTTTGTTAAATATTTTGTTGCAAAAAAATGCTTTGCACTTGTGAATGTTCCCTGTTCACAAAAGCCATTGGTTGCAAACTGCAATGAAGTCGTAGAGGTCTTTAAAAGGACTCAAACATGGTCGCTAACGTTTACAAGCGTCTTTGCAATTTTTTTTGTTGTTTAAAAAAACATATTACATTCCCTCCAAAAGTGCAAAAGTGCAATTCTCTAGGGGCAAAAAATGTAAACAAACAGCAACCTTTTGTGATTCTACAATGCATTGTCCCCCCCCCGAGAAGCAGACTGAGTTGGCATGCACACAAGATTAATGCTGCAGGTGTATGTAAAAGTTAAGTTAATAGTGTATGCATCATTTCTAGTGAGTTGCTGCTTCATTTAGTGCAAGTCAGTTGCAAATGTAGACACAGTAACTAGGTCATGCCTTCTTCAGTGTCATTGGAAGTCTTTGTATGTGTGCTACTACACCATTATAGAGACAATTTTTTGAACTAATTTGCTGGGCAATTAACATTTGTGCAAGAGTCTTTCATTGCGGAAAACCTATTATTATTAGATTAATGCACCTACACAACCTTTTCATAATCATTTGAGTCTAATAAAAAAGACATTAACTTTGGCCTAGAGATCCAGATATGGTCCAGATGGTCTAACAACTCTATAGATACGAAAGCCACACATGTACTCATTTAGTAAATGAAGTGCAAGAACTTGTGTGAGCCCCATGACTACAGCGCTGCTTATATCCAGCAGCTCTGGATATTCACGAGCAGCCAGCAGAGGGAGGCATCCTCGAAACCGATTTACGAAATTCACGTGAAATGATAGAAGTACGATGGAATAACGATCATATGAATTTTTTTATAAAATCGGATGACACTTAGTGTCATTCAGATTAGCAAATTAATAAGCCCTGGCAGGCAGAGGGGCACTGTTAGCACATTAAGGGTACTTTTGGGTTATAGCAAATTGCCCCAAAAGAGTAGTGTGTCAAGTATAAACAGAACAATTAGCATTCTCCTTGCATCATTTGGGCAAATGAACTTTAAGAATCCATCTCTATGGTTAGTGAACGTCAACCCAGATATGCTTTAACTTGCACAATATGTTCAACATTTGGGCGCAAAAACACTGCACTGCCTTTAATATATGTGTATGAATCATTATCTTGGCAAAAAACCCTGAATTTTTTTTTAATTACTGGATGAAATTCATTGCAGATCATGACATCTGCAAATTGTAAAAGGGACATCTGCCATTGACTTCTACATGATTTTCAGTTTCTGAATTTTAACAGTTTTGGAGTATCAAAAATCTCTAAAAGATTTAGGGTTTTTTTCCCTAAAAACCTCCACCAGAAAAAAATAAGTTTTAATAATGGCAAACAAAGTAGAAGATTAGAAGATCCTCTTGCAGCAATTAGGCTTCTAACACTGGAGGTTTAAGGGATACTGTCATGGGAAAAAATGTTTTCAAAATGTATCAGTTAATAGTGCTGCTCCAGCAGTAATCCATTTCTCAAAAGAGCAAACAGATTTTTTTATATTTCATTTTGAAATCTGACATGGGGCTAGACATATTGTCAATTTCCCAGCTGCCCCAAGTCATGCGACTTGTGCTCTGATAAACTTCACTCTTTACTGCTGTACTGCAAGTTGGAGTCATATCAACCCCCCCCCTCCAGCAGCCTAACAACAGAACAATGAGAAGGTAACCAGATAACAGTTCCCTAACACAAGATAACAGTGGCCTGGTAGATCTAAGAACAGCACTCAATAGTAAAAACCCATGTGCCACTGTGTACTATTCAGTTACATTGAGAAGGAAAAACAACAGCCTGCCAGAAAGCCGTTCCCTCCTAAAGTGCTGGCACAAGTCACATGACCTGGGGCAGCTGGGAAATTGACAAAATGTCTAGCCCCATGTCAGATTTCAAAACTAAATATAAAAAAATCTGTTTGCTCTTTTGAGAAATGGATTTCAGTGCAGAAGTCTACTGGAGCAGCACTATTAACTGATGTGTTTTGAAAAAAAAATGTTTTCCCATGACAGTATCCATTTAGTATTGCTTTATGAATAAGGAATCCTCTACAAAGATTTGGCTAAATACCCAAGAGAATTTGAACCACAATTTAAAAAAAGTTTGCATGATCTATTTACATATATGCAATAATTGCAGATTCCAGTTGTCAAGAGCTTTAAAGTCTCATCACTCTAAGTAGAAAATTAATCAGTATTTGAGACTGCAATTTGGTGATCGCTGAGAAAAAGGTATAATGGCTTTTTTCTCAGTTGATAAATCAACTAAACTCAAGGTTCACCTTGTACTCTAAAGATGTGGCTAAATTAAAAAAATTAAAAAGCGTCAAGATTTAGAAAAGTTCTGAACTATACCCTGCCTCCTTAGCTATAATTGTTGAGGATGGTTTGTAGAATAATGGGAGTAGTAAAGAAGGTATAGATTCCCTCTAAAGGTTAATGGCAAGGGATCAGTTTATTTACAAACAGAAGGCTATGGGGTGGGTAAATGAGGTGCTACAGTTACAAATGACTGTAGTAATTTGTTCATGACCCATACTAACTATGTGAAATGGGTCCGTAAGGGTTAATGTGCTTCAAGTTAAATATGTGGTCCACCACTTCAATGAGCAGCTTTGAGAAACAGGTGTTCCAATGATTCATTCCTGGAAATGTTTTCCATAAACACACTGACTGGGTTCTGTAGTGTGTTGCACTCAAGAACTGAGTCCTTTAAAACCACAGCTCTTTTTATATATATAAATTCCATGCCCAGCTAAATCATATATTATCCTTATAGCCAACTAACCTTCCTTGGGCAATTGGGCTTGTGAGCATTTCCCTTATATACAGTGATACGGGTAAGCAAGTACATATAGGACTGCACATTTTTGTTGGAAAGAACACAGAACTGTACGTATAATTACAATTATAATATAGCATGCAAGCAAATGAAATTCAAATATGCCCTGGTATATCAGTTACACTAAGGTTCAAACAGTTCCCAAACAGTCCAATGAACAGTGACTGGCTACAGCAGCCATTCAGTCCAGGGTCGGATGGGGCTGGTAGGAAAAACCCAGCAGGCCCCATCGATCCAGACCCACTTCCCCCTGCCTGAGACTCCCCTGACCACCCCCACAGCCTCAATCACGGGAGGAAGAGGGCAAGTGCATGTGCACAGGGGGTGGCAGAAGCCAGTGTAGGGGGAGTTGTGGCTAGAATATGGAGATGGAGGATTTTGATGCCCCCTGAGGCAGAAGACCTACCTAGTCCTATGCTGCCTCTGGCATTTGCCAGAATCTATAGATTCCAGTTTGTGCCTGATAGCATGTGATATCCAGGTAACTTTTCAAATATGGGCCTCATTTAATAATAGTACATTTTTAATCCACAATGCCTTGCGTTTTAACAAAACACTTATATGAGAGGGACCTGTTATGTGCAGGGGGACACAAGGTGAAGATCTGTCTGGTTGTCCCATAGTCATTGATAGTATTGTTCCCACTTCACTTAAGCTGGCCATAGACGCAATGATCGGATCGTACAAATCCTCGATTCGTGCGATTTTCGGACTGTGTGTGGAGTGTCCCCACTGCCATGTCGATCAATCAGACAGGTCTCATATCTCTGCATGTATTGCTGATCTGACCATTTTCAGTGGGAAACTGCCACCAGCTTTGTCAGACAGAAACTTTGGTATGATTCCTGTCAGGGGCTGAACATCGGCTGATCTGTTCTTTTACTGTTTTATTTGATCTGAAGGTTAGTGGCATGTTGGTGAATTTTGAGCGATTTCACAAAAAAAATGTGAATTTTGAACGATTTTACTAAAAATCAGTGACTTTCGAGTGATTTCTCAAAAAATTCGATAAATTCAAACATTTTCATGGAAAATCGTGAAAATCGAATAAGTGAATTTTCTCCGGCTAATCTTCATGTGCATTTCTCAAATCTATTCGCCGGCGGGGTATTGCAGAAATTTGCAGCGATTTCGACCGAGGTGAATAAATTCGTCCATCATTATTCATAATATATAGAAGAGGGCTCTGCACCTCTAGCTGCACTGTATATTGCCTCACTGTTGCCAACTGTCTGGTTTTGACCTGTACGGCCTGGTTTTCAGAAGGGCTGCCTGGGTCAAAACTTGCTACCCGGTTTTATGGCATGCTGTCGGCCCATGACGGTAACAGTTCACCCTGTGACATCATCAGTCTTCCCCAGACATCACCGGCACACCCTCCCCCCCCACATGAACCAAAAAGTGCAACCTCACTGTGAGAAGTGCATTGAAAAGCAAACCCTTGTGTGAATTACCCTAACAGTATTTATAGGCAGTATGCAAAATGACAATTTTTTTTTGAGTATAATACAACTATTCCATTACATACATGTGCCTAGTTTCCATTTATATAATTTTTCAAACGTCACTTCAACAAAAATTTAATTTGCTCTATAAATACATAGCAGAATCTTGGCAATGTGGGCAAGTGGAA
This sequence comes from Xenopus borealis, assembly GCA_024363595.1. NCBI lineage: Eukaryota > Metazoa > Chordata > Amphibia > Anura > Pipidae > Xenopus > Xenopus borealis. The sequence continues at coordinate 39,684,175 of CM044443.1, forward strand.
CATTTGTGATTGTAATCCACAGATGGTGTCAATAATCCCAAAAATCCTAATAAAACATAAGGGGGAGTCAGGCTATGTACACATGGACTTAGGAGGATTACATGATGTCTTTGGGTGTGTGCATGGGAAGCATGTGAAGGATTTATTCTATAAAACATAATCATGTGAATTAAAGGGGTGTCCATGCAATGTATTTTTTTTGCGTTATAAAAGAAGGTGTTATTCTAAGCATGTTAAAGGGCACCTATGTGTGAAAAATAGTTCCCCCAGTGCAGCTGATGGGCTGACAGAGCTGGTATTACAGATGGGGGAAACAACAGTAGAAGTAGAACTGCCCATGTGCAATGTGTCTATTCTCAGTGTGGGGGCACATGATGGGGCAAATGCATGCGCACAATGATTGCATCTCCCAGAGTTTGGGATAATGGTTCATTGTGTGCAAGCTGTATGCATACTAGGAGACTCTTCTGCAAGAAACCAGGGGCACTACCCAAGGATAGTTAGACAACGTTGATGAAATGTCACTAAAATAAAAGATTTCCTTTTGCAAATATACACACATCCCATGAATATCCCAGTTATTATAATGCAATAGGAGTGTTGGAACAACTGTAGGTTATAAAATGGACCTAATATACCCATGCACAGTGGGAAATCATGGCACATAATGGATTCTGGATAACATGTCCCATACCTGTAGAAGTAAGTTGTATATGAAGTGTTATATTATGTGGTGTATGGACATGTAAATGACAGTGTGCAGTGGCGTAACTACCAGGGGAGCAGGGGGTGCAATTGCACCAGGGCCCGCCAGAAAGGCTAGGAGAACTCCAATGTGCAATTCATAGGGAAAGAGCCCGTTAGGGGGGCCCGGGTGCCAATTCTGCACCAGGGCCCACCAGCGAGTAGTTATGCCACTGACAGTGTGTCTATTGCAATGAATATATCTAAGGTATGTGCCCTCTTGGAAAGTAGTATACACTAAATGCATCCCTTCTAAGTGAAGCATTTGACAAATGAATACATTTATTTAAAGACTCACAAGTCTCTCATAAGCTTGCTGTTTTAGTGTAATCCCTTGACTCCTAGGCCTGTGTAGCCCCTTTTTTCAGAGTTTCAGCACACACCTACTGTCCACAAAAAGGTGTCTGCTGCTGCTTGCCATATAAATAGCCCAGACATGAACAACTTCAGCATAAACAAAAATGTATGTCCACACCTTGCACTATAAAAGCTACTGAGCTCCTGAGTTAAAGAAGGCTTTCTTGCTGGGTACATTTTCTGAAAAAAGATCTGAGCAAAATGTTCTCACTGCCATAGAGAAATTGAATAAAAAACCATACCTTACTGGACATTGACATCTAGAAGCACTATAATATTAGCAAAGCTCCTGGTGGCATGCCCGCCTAGTTCTGCTGTATGGACACACCAAGGGTAATATCACAAGACATTGTCTCAACTAGTGTACCTACACCCCAGGAGAAAACTCTGATCCGCTCCATTCCAGGAGGAATTTTAGTGCAAAAATGCATACGTTCATGTTTCTGATGTTGGTGCAGAAGGAAGCAGATAGCTTTTCCCCCATTGTGAATACACTAGCAGAGAACACAATTTGTGTGACATGGCCCTGAGTGCAGGGGGTGCTACATTAAGATGCTAGAGGGTTGAAGTTGGACACTATGGTCCAATATGATGTGCCTATCTCCACTAAGGGTTAAAAGTCATGGGAGATTTTGTAGGATGGAGTTGGATTGAAAAACACACCCTACTGTAATTGCATGAGGCTAAATATAATGGGACTGATATAAAAATCTGATGTCTAAAACTATATGGAAAATGATCCATCTGACACAATGCAACTGTCAGATGGGAACACAGCATACTGCATCTTCATCCTACTAAAATCTGTTTTTTCCCATTTAAAAACACTGGGGCTTATTCACTAACGGGCAAATTTTAGCCAGCGTCAGCTTCGTACCCATCCCACCACTTCGCCAGGAGCAAATACAAATTTAGTTCTCTAAAATATGAAGTTTTGTTCTAGGCGTCGAACGCTGGCGACTTTTTGCTAGCATTACTTTGCAGTGCGAGAACTTCATAGCAAAGATGCACTAGAGTTCATTTGTTTCTAGTTATAATTCACTAGAGAGCTTGAGTTTAGGTCAATTTGTATATAGTGGGAATTTAAAGTTGTATGACGGTCTTTATCATAAAAGTTGGTGCAAATGGTTAAAGTTTCTGTTTTTTATTACACATGTCCAGGGAATATTAATAAAGACAAGAGAGTTAATATAATGCCCTACACATCAACCCACTGTAAAATCCTGCAATCCCGCTTAAAAAGGAAAAAGGAAAAGTCGCCAGCGTTTTTTGAACTTTAATGCATTTAATGCAGACAGGATATGATGGAGTGACAGAAGATTGAGGAAGATCTAGCTTCTTTTTACCACTTCACCTGGTCTGAGGTGGCAAAGTCAACTCTGGCAAAAGAGGTAATGTTCAGTAAAATCTGCACTTTAGTGAATTTGTGGAGTAATGATGGTTCGACAGAGCAAGAAGTCAACTGGGGATACAGTGTGAATGACTGCTAGTGCCCACCCCGTTCGCTAGCAAATTGGCGCCTGCACTTGTTAGTGAATCGGTGATGTCCAGGCGGGTGCGATTTCACATTTAGTTCCATTATCTTCTTCATATCCGACTCTTCGCATGTGCGTCATTGCATGGCAACGAATCAGACGTAAGCACGCAGTGGATTTCAGCCCTAGGAGCTTTATATTTTGTGTTGAAGTGATTACTTTAGCCTCTAGGATGAATATGTAATTAACCATACAATTTAAAAAATCATACCATGAAACCTCAATTTTTTCATAACCCGATTTTATGTTTTCTGACATTTCATACTGTTTTCCTGTGATTCCGCAATATATACTTCTTGGATTTCACCAAATTTTTTTTCTGGATAATATAAAAAAATTAGAAACTTATAAGTCAGAAAAAGTATTTACTTTTGAACGTAGTCCGGGATAGCCCAAGGTTTAAAAAAATACAAAGGGTATACAATCCTCTTCTGAATCTCATTGGAAGTTACTTCTTACCAGTGTATGCAGCCAGGACTTAATTACAGAAGCAAGTGGACTTTCCACTGCTGCATCTGACATCTTGCTATTATCTAAAATATGGTGATTTACTGTATATATCGTTGTCATCACCAAATGCATTGGTGCATACAGTGTAATAGCAAAAGATTACGTAGTAATTCCAATATGTTAGATAACATGGTGTCTACTGACATAGGGGCAGATTCACTAGCGGGCGAAGTGACTAACGTTAGCCAAAATTGGCTAGTGTGACATCATTTTGTTAGTTCTCCAATTTACTAAAGAGCCGAGACGCCCCTTCGCTAGCAAGGTACACTAGTACACTAGTGTTGCTTCGCACTCTAACGCCAGGCGAATTTTCGCTCTGGTGAAAGAGAGTAACTACGCCAATTCACTAAGATGTCGATTTTACTAAATGTTACCTCTTGCGCCAGACTTGCTATCGCCAGCTCAGAGCAGGCAAAGTGCAATAGAGTAGATAGGAGTTCATCAAAAAAAGTAAAAAAAAAACGCTAGCGTCTTTTCATATTTACAGGATGTTAGGCTGCAAAAGATCGAAAATTTCTTTTGGGGTACCTGGCTTCCCACCTTCATTTCCTAACATATGGAAAATAAACTATACATGTGTAGGGCAATATAACAACTCTATTTTATTTTAAGATTTCCCAGGCTTGTGTAATGTAAAGTATTTGCTGCAACATATGCGTCCATTGAACGTTAACTTCCAGCTGTATTCAAATTAGGCAACGCTAGCACAACTTCGCTTTGCTTGATGAAGTATCGATAGTGCAACTTCGCCACCCTGGAAGCAACTTCGCACTTTAGTGAATTAGCGTTGTCTGAGCGAATTTTAGCCTGCTGAAGTGTTGTGATGGCTGCAAAGCAGACGCTGATGAAGTTACACTCTTTGAAAAGCTAGGGAGAGCAAAATAGTCATTTGTAGGGAAGTTATATGTCCCTATTAACTGAGCTGGGAGAGATTAGAGACAAATATTTTGAGATGTGGTCAGGAGAGAAATAATAGAAGCAAAGTTAATTTTATTAAATTAAAGACACATTTTGTTTTCTAATTATTCCCATGCCCTCTTATTATAGGTCATGGCTTATTCGGAATTTTGCTTTTATGTCACGCATTTGTAATTTAATTGCATCTGCCATTTTGCCTTTCTTGCGTTTAGAATAATACTAATACGCAGTAAAATACTTCGAGAAACAGTGCAGAAAAGCATTTCATGGTAAATCTGCAGATGCTACACTTGACTATGGTGCTGCAGTACAGTGTAAATTAGAGTTGATTTTCTTCCACAGCATTTTTACCCAAACTGAGAAAACACAGGGTGTGCTACTGCCCTTAGGTACAAAAACAAATGGCTAAAACAAATACCCCCAGGAACTGCTTTAGCTGTTTTCCTTTACACCAATTTATGATGTATTGCAGCATTAATCCATTCCATAATACTACTACTTCTTGTTACCAACAACCCATCCAGTATAAATGAAAGAGAAAACTAGCATAATCAATGCTAGTGTTAGAAGACTGTATGTGCAGTTAGATTTACCCTGCAGTTTTTGTGTGCCCTTATTACAATGTAACCAAACTAAGAAAGAAGGATATAATGCTGCTGACATTCACAAAAGCCTCATTCAAGTTTCAAAGGTAAGGTACTTTTGTATCGTTTGTATTTATGGGCATCAGTTGTGAGTTTGGTGTTTGAGGATACTCTGTATTCTTGTGTAAAAGAATATTTTGCTCTACTTTAAGTCCGGTTTTCAGCTAACTCCACGTTTGTGAATTCTACCCCCTGGGTTGTTTTCTGAACCAAGATCAAGATCAATGGTGATAATGTGCTTTTATCCATACTTGTTACAGCTAGAGTTGCCACCTGTCCAGTATTTTACTAGTTTAGCCAGTACTGATGGGCAGGTTGACCTAAAATCCATAGTGACACATTGATTTACCACCAGTTGGGGGTGTTGGGTTGAAATTTGGCCAACCATCTCTGATTTTGGTTGGGTGTGGGTTAAACTGGGGAAGTACACTCCTGTACTGCTACTGAAGATTCTCTGTCTTGGAACCAGAGGTGCACACAGAAGTAGCATGAAGAGTGAGAAGATGTGGGTACAGGCGGGGTGTGAGTTATACAATGGCAACATTTTGTGGGTTAGTGTCAGGAGAGGGTTAGGGCAGAGACATACGGCAGGTTCGGGGAGATTAGTCACTGGGCGGCAAATCTCCTCTTCTTTGGGTCGACTAATCTTCCCACTGGCAAGAATGTAAATCACCAGCAGGATGGCACCCGGAGCATTTGTTTTCCAAAGTCGCCTAAAGTTGCCTCGCCGACGGGAAGACAATTCAGGGAGATTAGTCATCCTGAAGAAGAGGAGATTTGTTACCGGGTGACGAATCTCCCCGAATCTACTTGTGTGTCTCTGCCCTGCGGGATAGCTATGGGGGCAGCCAATTACACTGAAAAGGGAAGTCATGATAAGCTGTGTAAGATACAATGGGTTTAGTTGTTACACAAGAAGCTACACAGATTTCAAATAAAGGTACTGCCAATGATTCTGTACAGAACTACAGAATGAAAACCTTATAAAATATGGTATATAAAATAGTTTATCTTTAGGTGCTTGATCAATACTCAATACTGTGTTTTTTTGTAACACGCAAATCCTAGTGCGTAAGTCTTTTCCCGTAACGCAGGCCATCTGAACCTAGGGAACAAATCCCATATGGATGCAGCCTGAACTTCATAAAGTTTTCAGTTCCTAGTAATATGCCAGATATAAGCTTTTCACAGGTGCCTCTCTGCATTATAATTCCTGAGGCATCATGACATCTCAAAATATTCTCAGAAGACGTTTGCCAATGAAAACAGAAAGGACTTACTTTCTGGTTTTCCAATGAAATATGCCTTTATTTTATGTTCTAAATAAAGTTAGTGGGTTGTGTGTGCTACTCAGTGAGACACTCACCCTCCAGGGGACATCTCAAAGTCAATGCAAATGTCTGCGCTTCAAGTTTCCTCTGAGTCTGAAAGGCCTCATACTGTATGTAGTAATTGTATGTAGCTTGTTGCATGTTTCCATACATCTTATTTGAAAGGGGCTGAGTAGAAAGCCAGCATTATGCCATTCAGAGATAAAAATGTAAATGTTTCTGTTACTGGAATCCTAGTTAAAACTTAATGTACATTCATTTGAATACACTGTTTTTTAGCTGAGGGGTGGAAAGAAAAATTAACTACTGCTGCTATAAATGTCAGTTGTTGCATCCTAGTAGGACAGAAAATCACTCACAAAGATAATATGTACATATCTTTACTTTATTTGACAACTTATAGTAGATGGAACGAAAAAAATTGCTGATTTGATGCAATTAGATGCACTTAATCCCCTATGTTACTATAATTATTTATATAGAGCCACCATCTTCCTCTGAGTTTTTGAGCGCAAACCACTGCAAAAAAAATGAATATCATGAAGGCAAAAAATATCTTCACATGGTTCAAGGGACCGCTGCCATTGACTTATACAGGACGACAACAAGTTTTTGCTGGAGTATTTTTGCATTTGAGCTTTTAGCAGCTTTGGGGGACTATACATTTCCAACCCCCTCCCCCCTGAAAGATGAGTTTTTTTTAGTAAAATTGCCCCTGAAAAACTCTTTTTTTGAGAAAACACAACTTGGCCTTTAATAAATAACCCCCCTAAAAGTATGGTGACCCAAATTAAGGAAAGACTCCTTATCTAGAAAACCCTATCTCCAAAGCATTCTGGATAACAGGTCCTACACCTGCACAGACAAACATTTCACCAGAATATACGCACAACAACGATTGCATATTGTTAGAAAATAATACAGGTAGGGCTCACTTTGTGAGCGTTTAAAATCTGTTAAAAAATAAATCAAACAAAGTTCTGTTCTTGTTTCCAGTGTAATTATGTATTTATATAATAAGACGAAATCTGACCACACTGGCTAATTCTCTCTACCTATTCAGCCATTCCTGGCTATGTTGGGAGCTTATTGACCCATGGCTTTCAGTGAAGGTCGATTCTGACATTGCAGTCTGACTTGGAAAATCCAACCAAATAAGAGAAACAAATATGAGTCAATTATTTGTAATTTGTAGGGAATAAATTGCACTAATAGTTTGTGAACCCACACAATGGTCCAGTGCACTGTACAAGATAAAGTCACCTAATGTCATGCTTGAAACTCTTTTCCCCAAATGAGAATCTTACGCAGCTTTCATACTTGCATGGTTAATTTTGAGTAAAAAAAGACTGGTCGCCATTTTCAACTGTCCAATCATCACTGACCTATTTCTGACCCAGGCGAAGAGAAATGAAAACATCCCTCTTATCCCTCCTGCCAAATGTGCAACTCTCTCTGTATACAAATACTGTGTATGTAATGAAAGGACACTGTTAAGGAGTAAAGAAGCAGATTGTTTTTTTACTGTATAGATATCAATTCTGTATTCTTGTGTAAAGAATTTGAAAATTATATTGTAAAATATTCATTAATTACAAATGAAACAGCAAGTTATGGAACTTGGGGGCAATATAACTAAAGGGCAAAGTGGGCTTTTTCAAGCAAAAATTTACCAAAAAGTCTATTCACAGGGACATCGCCAATTTACTAAAAGACAAATGGGGTTATGTAATAAAAGGCACTATGTTTGCCCAGGGGCAGTAACCTATAGCAACCAATCAGCAGACAGCATTTACTAGTCACCTGTTTAAATGCAAGAATCTTATTGGTTGGCATGGGTTACTGCTCCGTGGCAAACTTAGTGACTTATATTACATATGGGGGAAAGAGGGCAATTCAATAGCAAGAAAGTTCAGCACTAGAGAAATACTGCTTGGTTACATTATTCCATAAATTTATCAAAGTGCAAACTTTACACTACTTTACCCTTTTCACTAGAGTTGGTTTCGCCAGGTTATACCTGGCAAATTGAGAAGATGAAGCTACATTCTCAGCAATATTTTGTCAGTGACATAATAGGGCTGATATCAGCAAGCAGAATTCGGTTAGCCACACTGTTTTAAACCACACACACACACACCCATGTTACCACAAGAACTTTTAAGACCATGTCAACATTAATGGTGGTAGCACCTCAAAAACCCAAATGGTTAGTGCTCACTGCTGGGATATCATTCATAACTCATATGTGAAAAATGTAAGTCATATTAAAACATACAGTTAAATTAATACTGTATATATTAATATACTTCAGGCTCAAATTTTTCTGACTTTTTTCCCAAATTGCTTTAATTGTTTGAGTTTATGCCCGAAAAATTGAGATAGATGCCTCACATTGGCTGAGATGGTGGATTTTCTGATTTGGGTTTTTTGTGGGTATAATAAATGTGGAAAAAAATTAGTTCTAACAATTCCATTTTTTTCAAGTGAAAAAAACTCAAATGTTTCAAGATTTTTCAGATTTTAATAAATAACCCCTTAATATCTTGATATCTCCATATAGTTTCTATGCTTTATGTCCCTACCCCAATCATTTATATAAGCTATTACCGGTACTTTTATTTTTACAAAACTGGAGTTGCCAACCTCATTGTACAGAATCCAAGTTGGGTCAAATCAGTTCAACTGGGTTAAGGCATCTCTGCATTATGTATTTCCTTTTATCTTTACTTTCTGTGTATCTATGTCAAATTTTTCTACTCTATTTGAGGTTTCGTCATTCCTTTATTTCTGTTGTTGTGCTTTTTACTCTTACTTAAATTGCAATTTGCTCAAGAATTCCTTTTATCATTTCTGTTCTCCAGAAGATTATAGACCTTGTTACTAATGACCAATTATCTTTTGCAAGGCCCTTCTAGAGTTTCATTTGTTCATATAGGTCCACCTATGCTGGGATGCACAATGTTCTAAACCCACTCCCCATACATCTGAACACATTAAATCTTATTTTGTATAGTTTTCTCTAATTAGATTCGCCTCTCAGTGTGACAGGGAGACCTCCCCAGTTGGTTTTCATATCATACAACCACAATCATACTATATTTATAGAAGCGATTGATTTGTGTTTTGTTTTATTAAACACTTGGTTTGTTAAAAAGCAACATAGACAATGTGCAAGACTTAATTGTGGGCATTGTGTTTGTATCAGGCTGGCATGATAAGGACTGACGAGACTGAATATTTCATTGAACCATTAGAAAAAGGACAACAAGATGAAGAAGAAAATGGCCGTGCACATGTGGTCTATAGAAGATCTGCTGTTCAACAAAATAAAACCGAAAATCACGAGGCAGCACACAATGAAGGTATCTTAAATGTACATTTTAAATATGGCACCATCTACTTACTAAAATATATATGTGCCTTTGTTTACTTACTATTACTTGTAAGTCATTGTTTAATCTTCTAATTTTGTAGTTTATGTATCAATTTAAACTAAGACGACTTGGATCTCTCTTATATTTTTCCTAGTTTGAATCTGTATGCTTCAAAATCATATTGTTGTTATTTTAAAGGCATAGTATTACATCCAATAGTTGCAATGATACTGGATTCTGGGGAAAAACATGATGATCTGCATCCCGAAAGTAAACTTTGTAAAATGTGCTGCATTCGTAAATGAGCCTTTTATGCACGGATTGTACAGAGGAGGACTAGAAATAAGTGAAGACTAATTTCAGTCTAAATGATTGCACTTATAATGCAATATATAATATAAGTATGATAAATGTGAACTTCCCCTTTTGAGTATGGTATTGATTGTGTTAATGAAACTCTGTTTTTAGTCTAGTTTGTCATTTTATTGTTTCTGAATGTTCAGATGTTTTATTCTGCCTAACTAGCAGTTAGGCAGGTTAAAATATTCTAAAGGGTTGAACTTGATGGACGTGTGTCTTTTTCATTGCTATGTAGCCATGAATTCACTCAAGTCTGGAGTTTTATGTAAGCTACAAAGCCCAAGCAAAGAATAAGTAAAGCTCTTATCAACTTCACTCATGTAAATGTACTAATGGGCTTTGTCATCTTTTATCATGCCTGAGACCAATGCATTCATCTTCTAGTTTGACCACAGGAAGTAGCACTAATTTAGTACCATTTTCTTAAGCATTTACTTGACCTTTATGGTTTTTAGTAAAAGTTGTCCCCTTTTCTAGTGCATTAATATTAACTAAAGAGTTACAACTGTGGCGCGCTAGTACTTTTCCTACTTTAGAACATTGTACTTAACATCTCAGATGATTAGCAAGAATATAAATCTTTATACAAAAGACCATGAACAGTTTTGATACCTTGTGATGACTGTGATTTCAAGTATGGAAGACTAGAGATAGAGACCTATCAGATATCACAGTTTGAGCAAAAATATCCCTATGGAAATAGAGAGTTCAGGGAGGGTCCAGGCAAGCTGGTGGGTCTAAATAGCCTTCTGTAAAATCTTAGCAAAGGCTGTGTTTGAGATGGTAAAAGGAGTACAGGAACAATCTTGTTTTTCCTAGAAAATATTATTCCTTCAGCTTTCAAACCAAAGCTCTTTATGTATTAAACAAATGTGTAGTTTTCTTCTGCTGCTACACTGGTTGTGCACCTGTAAGCCTTCTGAGTAAACAGCAGTCTCCTTTGTTGCTTTGCTCAGAAGACATAGCATCAATAAAACAAGAGGAGCTGTAATTCACCCAGGGAATATGTTACAAAAGGTGGAATAGCTGTCAAGCTATGACATGAATGTTAACCAGCCTACAGATATGATCATGTCTAAGGCTTTCCAGTTAAACAGAGTGATAAAATAGATTTTACTAATTTGTACGTGGCAGGACTTTGAGGCTTCAAAGGGTTTAATGTGACTTTTAAAATTAGCTCATATCAATGCAACCCAATGTTTAAGACTCTGAAATTCAAATCAAGTGATGCCATTATCTCATTAGATTTCAGGAAGATGACTTGGTTGTAGAATTCACCAGTTAATAGTTAGGTCAAAAGAATGCATAAATATAGAAAATACATGAAGGCTCATTTACAGGTATACAGGTATGTGATCCATTATCCAGAAACCTGTTATCCAGAAAGCTTTGAATAACGGGAAAGTCATCTCCTATAGACTCCATAGACTATGTAATTAATCCTTATTGGAGACAAAAACAATCCTATTGGGTTTATTCAATATTTAAATTAATTTTTAGCTAATTTTTACTTCAAGTATGAAGATACAAATTATGGAAAAACCCAGGTCCCAAGCATTCTGTATAACAGGTCCCATACCTGTACTATAGGCACAAGTGTTGGAGTGCTAAGGGTACAAATTGCCCCATTTAGGGACCATTATATATATATATATATATATATATATACAGTTAGATCGGTGCACTCCACATACAGAGTCTGTGACCTGGGTGTCAAGTGAAACATGTAAAGCAAAAGGTAAAGACTGGCACACTCAGGGTATGTATATTATGCAATGGTATCCATTGGGGTCGATTATGGAGGCTTGGTGCTCTAGCACATTCACCTCTGCAGTATAAACAGATAATTGGACGGATACTGGTGATACTTATTTTGATACTTAAGTGATGGACTCAAGTGCTTCATATCAGCAGGTTATGCGACCTATACCACCCACTCTATTTCTTCCATATGCATTCTCCTTGCACTCTTGGCTGTCCTTACTCCTTCCAAAAAAGTGTCACTTTTGATGGTAACAATGACAAGCTAAAGCTTTTTGTCAATTCTAACACATGTACTGTTTTTTTACAATGTTGCCTAGCAGCTACGCAACAAGTTGGCGCTATAGAAATACATGTTAATAATAACTGTTTGACAGCCATCTTGGAAGGGGTATATATGCTTGTTTATTGGTGGGGGTTCTGTTTGCTTGCTGTTCCTGATGAAGGTCCTGGTTTAGGACCGAAACGTCAAATAAACGCTCCTTTTTTGTATAATATACAAACCCTGAGTGTGCCAGTCTTTACCTTTTGATATACAGTATATCCCTACACAGACCTATCTATATACTCACATCACAATCACGATAGCCTTGGATATATGTTGCTAGATAACTACTCCCTGCAGTCTACCCGCATAATATCAAGAGCTAAAGTATAAGGAGGCTGTAGGTCAGCAACATTAGAGATGGATTGTTAAAGCAACAATGCATAATACATTTTTTTTTCTTTCAAGTACTCTTGGGGGCAGATTTATTAATGGTCGAATTTCAAAGTGAAAAAACTGATTCAAAATCAAATTTTTGGGGGGGCCATTTCCGATCCAAAATGGACCAAATAGGTCCATTTTTTATCGAATTGAAATAGTTCGAATCGTTTGAATGCATCTTTAGATTCCTGCAAAAATCCTTTGAATTTTACAGGACTGTCTCAAGGAGGTCCCCCATAGGCTAAAAAAAGAGCTTTAAGGTGTTGAAGTGTTGAATTCGGAGGATTTAAAAGGGCCAGTAATTCTAAAATCGACTTGTCGAATTTAGAATTATTTTTCAATTCAAATCAAATTTTGTGCTATTTGTCGAAGTAGCCCAAAATTACGTAGAAATTCCAATTGTTTCAAACTGAATTTTATTAAAATTTTCACTTCGACCCTTAGGGGCAGATTTACTAATGGCCAAATTTTCGAAGTGAAAAAATGTCGAAATTCGACCATCAAAACTTTTTTTCAAGGGCTTTTTCGATCGAAAAAACGGACCAATTTCAATCGAATACGTCAATCAAATAAAAATCATTCTATTGCATCGTTCGAATCAAATGATTCAAACAATTTTGCGTGAAATTCCTAAGACTTAGAACATTTTTCAGGACAGGTTCTAGGAGGTGCTGAATAGGATAAAATGCCAAATCGGCAGCTGTTAGGTGGCAAAGTTAGATTTGTTGAATTTTCGATTCGATTCGAATTGAAAAAATTATAAAATTTGAATTTCGTACTGTCCCTTGAAAAAATTTGAATTCGACCATTCGCCACCTTAAACCTGCCGAATTGCCATTAAAGCAAATGGCAAAGTTTTGCAAATTAGAATTTTTTTAAAGGGATATTGTTCAAATTTGATTTGAATTTGATCGAAAACGCCCCCCCCCCAAAAAAAATTCGATGGTCGAGGTTTCGAAGTTTTTTCACTTCAAAAATCGACCATTAGTAAATGTGCCCCTTAGTAAATCTGCCCCTAGGGGTAGCTCTGATTTGTGCATACAAAGGGAATATTGCTTGCTGTATTTATAGATGACTCTATTATTGATTGTAACTGAAGGTTTTACAGCTTTTTTCTAGCATCAAAAAAATTGAAACACTATATCTGCCCTTCAGTATAGTATTGGCAAGTGAAAACTGCATAGTTATACCCACATGCCCTGTGTTTGTTGTGCAGCTGTCAGGAATGTTTACTGGAATTTGGTTGGCATAGCTCCATTACCCTAGCAACCAGGCAGCAGAAGAGAAGGCATAAAAGGAAATGAATATCAGAGGCAAGAATAAAAATTTACCAGTAAAAAATAATAATAAGCAAACTGATGCTTGTCCACAAAGGCCCAGGACTAGGGCAGCAAAACTTTAAATTAAGAGTCCATTACCATATAATCCCCAGCAATATTATACACCCTACAGTATGTGCTGGAACTGGTCCTTGCAATAAATATCTCGGCTTAGCTGTGGATGGTTATTATGGAAAGCTCATTTACATTTCTAAAGTGATTGTCTCTTTAACATATTATAGACAGACCTAATTTGCATTTTTGAGGTGAGCAGGCCATTTACATTTTTAGGCTTAGTCCAGACGGGGAGATACGGGGGCGATCCGTCGCGTGGCGACTTCTCGCCGCAACGGATCGCCCCCGAATCTCCCCGAATAGCTAGCCACTGGCGAGGCTTAAAAACGTTGGCGCGGGTCCACACGGATCGGCGCGATTTTTAAAATCGCTCCAAATTGCCTGGCGAGAAGTCGCCAGGCGACGGATCGCCCCCGAATCTCCCCGTCTGGACTAAGCCTTAAGCAAGGCATTTGCCCGAACTCACAGTCCAGGCCTGCCACCCATCCACTTCCCTAAGGAGCAATCGCACAGGGAGGGTCGGGTAGGACCAAAGTCTCGCCCTGCATAGCAACTAAACTTCCAGTGAAAAAAAACTTCTTTGTACCAGTGCATAGTGTAGTAACATAACATACATATCATCTATTCCATTCCATCATATTTCCATTAAATGAATGTTGCTCACAGCATTACAGAGAAATACTACCTGTATTCTGAATATATTTAATGCCTGTTCTCAAGCTGTTCATTCTCCCCATATTAGCTCAGCTGGGTTGGAGAATCTTGGGAACTTTACTCTTGCACCTGCTGTATTACTATAAGACATCTATTCCTTTACTTGTCCATTGGTTTTGGAGGAAGCCATTTGTCTCCATAGCTCACTAAAAGCAACCATTGGCTTTATGTGTTGACACTTTGTTCCCAGTGGACATTAATGAATGTGAGATAACAGCAGGACATTCATACTACATGTATAGATTGGTTAATGATTCATTTTAGGGATTCCACCAAACCCTACCACTTTTTACAAGGTTAGGATTGGACTGAATTCTATGCGCTGAGTGAATCTGAATCCTCAAAGTCATATGACTTTTGTTATTTTATTCTAATCTCAATATGCAAATTAGGGTTCAGCTTTGGTTTGGTGTCCTAACATTTTAAATATTGGAGTTCTGTGTATCCCTACTTCATTTGCAGTCTTGCAGGTAGCTGAGGAGCCAAGGGGAAGGAATATTTTCATATTTTGCCCTCCTACTTCTGTATCTTAGATCAGTGATCCCCAACCAGTAGCTCGTGAGCAACATGTTGCTCTCCAACCCCTTGGATGTTGCTCCCAGTGACCTCAAAGCAGGTGCTTATTTTTGAATTCCAGGCTTGGAGGAAAGTTTTGGTTGCATAAAAAACAGGTGCATTGCAAAACAGAGCCTCAATGTAGGTTGACAATCCACATAGGGGCTACCAAATGGCCAATCACAGCACTTATTTGGCACCCCAAGAAAATTTTTCTTGCTAGTGTTGCTCCCCAATTCCTTTTCCTTCTGAATGTCTCTCACGGGTTCAAAAGGTTGGGGATCAATGTCTTAGAGTGAGTGTGTATGTGCTTTATGTTTTATGTGTTTCCTTATCATTTATTTAAGTGAAACATTACTTACACAGTTGCATAGAATCAATGCTATTGGTAGATTTTTACTGTGAAAATATCAAGTGTGCCATTTATTTAGCTTTTTGTTTGCAAAACAAGTAAAGATCTTTTATGTTCTGTTAGTTGCAAGGCATAAAGTTGGTGATCTCCCATATTCCCTGGATTTGATACAAGACGGACTACGAGAAAAAGACAGAAACAAACGGCATGCCAAGAAAGATGACTACAACATTGAGGTGCTGCTGGCAGTGGATGACTCCGTTGTACGTTTCCATGGAAAAGAGCACGTGCAAAACTACGTTCTCACCCTCTTGAACATAGTGAGGTTTTTGAAAACTTCCTATTTTCAGTCGTTTTATTGTTCATTGTTTGGTTTAAAGTGTTCAGTGCATGTGAAGTAGTTGGGGAAAAGAAGTAGCTAGAAATGTTGTACATGATGTTTTGTGTTTCTGTACCAGCCCAAGGCAACCAGAGCCCTTTAGCAGTAAAGATCTGTGTCTCTGAAGATGCCCCAGTAGCTCCCCATCTTCTTTTCTGCTGATTCACTGATTCACATGCTCTGTGCTGCTGTCACTTACTGAGCTTAGGGACTGACTCAACTGTTACAGTATATGGCTGAGTCATTAATATGAATAATTAATGCATGGCAGCACAGAAACCAGTGCAATTAGCATCAGCATTTAATAATCAGCCCTGTAGCATCAGCTTATATTACAGACAAACCTCATTTTCTGATTGATCATTTGTGACAACCCCTAAGCTTATCTTTTCAACAGCTGCTCAGAGCCCACTGAGCATGTGAGTGTCACAGACACTTTCCAAGAGGGTGACCCCCTGTAACAAGTTTGAAGTCCTGGATCATTGCTGCTATTGACGAGCTGGAACTTTAGGCTAACGCTATAAGTTTAGTATATAAAACATGGCATTTTTAGGGGTTTTTTGTCCTTTAACAATACAATCTTTATATTTCTAGGTTAGGGTTATCATCAGACTCTGTTTCAGGATCTTGGTCCCTGGGAAAAAGTTCTCCCATACAGGTTTTATTTTTGTCTCACTCATCCCATAATTCTGTAGTAGGGTAGCTGCTTTTATGTTAACAGCAACACCAGCAGCAACAGGACAGCTGTCACAAAGTATTACATATTAGCATATTTATTTCTGTTTTTTTTTTTAAATGGCATTTTGTGGTTATGACCATGAGTGGGTGTGGTCAAGGGGCTTTGTAAAATGGGAGTGACCTAAATAACACTATAACAAATACCCTTTCATAGTGTGGATTTCACTTGGAAATTTAGTGCAGAAGCTCAAAAAATGTTTTGGTGCCTCATTCTGA
The DNA here is from genome assembly GCA_024363595.1 of Xenopus borealis. Taxonomy (NCBI): domain Eukaryota; kingdom Metazoa; phylum Chordata; class Amphibia; order Anura; family Pipidae; genus Xenopus; species Xenopus borealis. The sequence goes on from CM044443.1 coordinate 39,700,766, forward strand.
ACAAGAGACATATCGGCTGGAGGTGCCATTGTGCAAACTAGCTCTGATTTGCCACTGAAATTTGTTTAATCTGAAGTCACTTAATGATTTTATCAGAGATGACTCTATAACTTTGTCCTAGATAAGCTACAGAAGTTGATAATAAATTTGCCATGTCTTAAGTCAGGGCTTGTTATACCTGGAAGAGGGATCTGAACATATCTGATGTTTCCATGTGCAATGTATTTTTCATTACTAGGAAATAAATATGTGCTTGTAGCCTTTGTTGCATTTAGTATCTTATATAGATAAGAGTATCTAGCTCTGTAGGGTGCATGTAGTCCATACAAATATTTATTTATGTTTGACTTTTTGTTTTGTGGGGGCAGGGTTGAAATTTTTGACTCCAGGGCATATTAAAATAAAATACAGGATTCAGATAAAGAAAAGATGATTAGGTTCTACATATAATAAATGTAATTGCTAAAGATGAACCATGGCCCTTCATATTATAATTTGAAGATATTCTTTTAATACAATGAATACACACATTGTATACATGTTGAATAATTGCTCACCTGCATTCTTGCTCCTATAAGGGCTTACATACAAAAGGAAATGTGTTTGCTTCAGAGGTTACATTAGAATTCATGTAAATAAACTGCTGTATAATCATTTGCATCAATCAGCAGTTGGTATAGTTTAGGTTGAACGATGATAGTCGATTGTTTGCCCAATCAAATTTGCCCAGTGTTTATAAATTAGTTTAGTATTTAACCAAGGGGTTCAACTGGGGGTGAAATGCCATTTCCTTGAAGTGTAAAATGAAAATCTTTGCCAGAGCATTGTTATCAAGAAATAGTATATTTGTGGCTGCTAAAAAAACTTTCACTTTATGGTTTTAATGGTGGCACATCTCTTGGGAGACAGAAATAAGTAGGGGCTTTCCTGAAATTATTGACATTTAATGACTCATGTATTACACAAGTGGTGTTTGCAGTACATTCTGGAGTGCAAAGACTTGTACCTAGGGCTCTAAGTTTGGGGCAGGGTACAAATGTGCATAAACAAGACTTGTGCTAGGTTTTTGCATGTTGTAAATGAGCCATTTGGCATCAACGGATTCCCAGTAACCAATTCATCTTCACCCATATGTATAATCACAGTAAAGTTAATTTAGAGGGTCATTACTGATCCTTCTTTATACCATCTCCATGATACTTGTTGTCAAGCATGAAATGAAGATTTAAACAGCAGTAAAGTGTAACAGTTTCCATAAATTATTTGTGTTATTTTTGTTATTTTGTTATTTGTGTTTTTGTTTTTATAGAAGGAAGGTTCTTCATTAATTGATGTTTATTAGCAGAGCTAATTTCTACCTTAAATTTATTCTAATGTATGCCAGATTACCCCACGAACCAGACAAATATAAAATTGTGTATCTCAGTACAGTATGGGATCTGTTATCCAGAAAGCTCCAAATTATGGGATAGCCATCTTCCATAGACTCAATTATAATAAAAAAAAATTAAATTTTCTTTTAAAATTATTTCCTCTTTCTCTGTAATAATAAAATGGTACCTTGTACTTGATCCCGTCTAAGATTGAATTAATCCTTATTGGAGAACAAGCCTCTTGGGTTTACCTTAATGTTTAAAGTATTTTTTAGTAGACTTCAGGTACTTGTCAGTGATGAGCACATCATAGCTTTGGTTTTACTGAAAATGTCAAATGCAATTCTGATGTGTTTGGGTTTTTATGTGGGAACTATCTGGGCACCAGATGCTGCCTGTAGACACATTCCTCATGTTCCATTGCCCTTGCTGATCTCTTGGTGGTTGCTTGTATAGTTATTAAACAAACTCAGTACTGAATTTCTTAATACAGAGGGGATGATATTCAGTTTTAAAGTGTATGTAATTGGTTTTTAGAGCATCTGTATGTTAATATTCTCCTTTGTCCCCGCCACAACTGACTCAGTGCAGCAGGTCTATAAAGCAATCCCAAGAATGCGTTAATAATAGCTTTTCGAATGCTTTGAAGCAAATCTGAACACTATTATGAAGCATCCACAGTAAAACAGAGACTGTCCCAAAAATCACGATAAAGAATGTTATGGCTTTTGGAGAAGCAATTTGTTATCTTATGGATGCACTTGAAAATGTGTGCAGTGCAAATGGCAGGCATGCATAAAAGAAATATATTTACTTCTTAGCAGTCAGACAGAAAATACCTTTATATGGTTACAAAATCATATCAATGGAAAAATAATAATATAATTGGATATCAGCTAAAGTTTAACAAAGTGCCCATTATATTAGTTCATTGGGTACATTATGGGGGTCATAGTTTTATTACTGTGTACAAGTGTGCATGTTGCTTTCCAACAGTACGGTGTATCTCTAATCAGAGACAAATAAATACACACATCACTTATTACCATGCAACAGGTTGTTGTACTCATGTAACAAATGCAATGGTGGACTTCCATGTTAAAGTTGACATATTACCCAGCATTGTATGTTTTGCCTCAATAAAAGGAGTATAAATGAAAAGAATTAGAAATATAATCCATTAGGAGCTCACCAGTGATAAATGGTGGTGACTTTTCCTTTTCAAACCATAGTACCCACTGCACTGCAAAAAGATCCTTTTTTATTGATAGTAGATTATAGCATAGTATAGTATGGTAGCTGGTGAAAATGACAGATCTGCCTCTAGCTACAAATAAAATTAGTATTCAGTAAAGAGTAGAATGCTATAAATAAGCCCATTAGGATGGTCTGTAGAGTATTATTGTTAAAGGGATACTGTCATGGGAAAAGCATGTTTTTTTCAAAATGTGTCAGTTAATTGTGCTGCACCAGCAGAATTTTGCACTGAAATCAGTTTTTCAAAAGAGCAAATTTAATTTTGAAATCTGTCATGGGGCTAGACATATTGTCAGTTTCCCAGGTGCCCCCGGTCATATGACTTGTGCTACATTAAATTTCATTCACTCTTTACTGCTGCACTGCAAATTGGACTGATATCAGGGACTGACCAAGCATTAGGCAACCCGGCTGGCCACCCCGTTTCCCCCGTGTGTGCATGAGCCCTAGAAGGACCATGACTTGCACATGCACAGAATGGGGAGAGCGGAAATAGGTGAGAGCAATGGAGGGGACATAGGGTGGATAGTAACAGAGGGTAGGGAACAGAGTGACAGAGTGGAGGTTGAAACCAAAGAGAGCTGCAAAAACAGACTAGGGGTAGGCAGAAGTATATTTAAGAGGTACCTGCCCAGCGCCCCCCCTGTAGTTGTGCCCTAAGCAGGTGCCTCTTTTGCCTACCCCTAGTTCCGGCACTGAGTAGGGTTGCCACCCTTTCTGTGAATAAATACCGGCCTTCCTATATATTTATCTCTTTTCCCTATTAATAACATTGGGTTCAAGCTTCATTTTTACCGGCCAGGATGGTAACATACCGGCAAGGTGGCAACCCTAGCCCTGAGTGATATCACTCCCCTTCTCTTTCTCACCAGCAGCCCGTCAGCAGAACAATGGGAAGGTAACAAGATAACAGCTGCCTGGTAGATCTAAGAACAGCACTCAATAGTAAAAATCCATGTCCCACTGCTACTCCTTCAGTTATATTAAGTAGGAGAAACAATATCCTGTCAGAAAGCAGTTCCATAGTACAGTACTGGCTTTTTCTGAAAGCAAATGGCCAGGCAAAATGACCTGAGATGGCTGCTTACACACCAATATTACAAATAAAAAAATATACACTTGGATTAGGACTGAAATTTTACATGGTAGAGTGAATTGTTTGCAGTATAAACAGTGTCATTTAGAAATAAAAAACTACACCATAAAATCATGTCAAAATCCCTTTAAATGATTATAAGCACAATATGCACGTGTCACTTTGGATACAGTATATTGAGTATGGATTAAGCAAATGTGGGATAGCACAAATATGAATTTTACTTTGGAATAAAATATTTATTTATGAGTATTAGCTTTTTAACTTCCTGGCTTTTGAATAAGAAATAATTTACAGTTGTACATAGAGGCTTCTTGATGCTTGAGATAATAATCGAGTAAAGTGCAGAATCATTAGGCTTTATAAATGGCATGGGGCAAAATGGAAGTAATATGCGAGGCTTGGGACTTGATGAGAGGTTAACAATATATTTTCTGGATGAGTCAAGGAGCAAGTGTAATTTAAAGAACAGTAACATAATAATATAGTGGCAAATACAACAAAAGTGATAAAGACATGCATGGCTGAGTTACTTAATGTATTATGAAATACTACCCTTGTTCTCTGTGTTTACATTCCTTTTAATAATGGGAGGATGTTAGTTTTACACTGACCAACATTAACTGAATGAGAACTGACGCAACAAAAATCACAAAACTCTGTGTGTGTGTGTGTAATGGACGATCTCATGCAAAGACTACAATTACAGTGAATTAGTGTTCAGACTAGACTAGACTTTTGTTTCCTCGTATTTTACACAACAAATTTGTATCTTAAGCATGCACTGCCAGAAATTGCCATTTTTATAATAGTAATAAAGTTTCTCCAGCTGCTAACAGAGAGCGCAGCAAATATAATTATGCCATTGTTGTGACTTTCTTGCATTAAATAAGCTACTGATGTCTAAGAAAACCTCAGACAAGCAATCTGCACTTTGTGGTCTGAGAGACTCTTGGGGATGAGAGGGTAAGTTAAAGTTCACACAGAAATGAGGTAGAAATGCATGCCAACAACGATACATCAGACCTTAAATGAGCCCACACAACTAATGCTAATCCTTATCCTATTAGTCAGGGAATAGCTGAGCCACGTGGTCATCCCTAAAGCAAATTCTGGGACACATTGAAGTGACTTGGCTTATTTTATTAATATAGTGCCTGTATGCTTAAATTGCTTCAGATTCTACAAAAACAGAGTAGGAAGAGTTCAAAGAATGTTTAGAAAATTCATATAGCCCTGGCCTTATGTTGTGTTTTTCATAGCATGTGAAAGCTTAAAGAGCTCCTGGCTATTTTTATCCTTGCACTGGCTTCATTTAGTTAATCAGATTAAGAAAGTAGGAATGAGAAATTAGAGTCTAACATGTTTAAATTCTGCCAATTGTATTATGCCTCAGTGCTCTTCTGTTTTTCTAGGCTTTTGAATACTACCAGAGCATTTTATTCTCATATCTCCAATTGCATACCTATGGAGCATGCTGCCTCTCAGTATTCACTATTGTTAACTAGCACACATTATAAGACCAATCATCTTCCCAGGTAGAACATATTGCTCTTAAGGGATGGACCCAAGACCTAATAGTCAGGACACAATTATTATTTAGCATCATCTTGACATCCTTGCTCAATACAAGTGTTCATGAAAATTTCAATATTTTATAAGCCATATTTGTTTTATATGGTGTCAAACCGCATTTGGAAAATATATTTGTCATAGCTGCTTTGTAATTTAACATGGATAGCCGGTACATACTGTATGTCAGCAAATTAGCCCTTGTTTGCTTTTAGAAATGCTTCCTTTGCATGATACTTTAAAGGCCCTTCCTAAAGATTAATGGTCACTCGATACTGTTCAATCGTTTGTTATATAGACAAACCGTCCTATAGACAAACATTTACCAATTTAATGCGGAGGGTGGCAAATCCCATATAAAGTAACTTTGTTTTTGGCATCCTCCTTTTATAAAATTGTCATACAGATGTGTATCAAAATTATATAAGCTTTGTTTGCATAAATTCAGGTCTTTTAAAAGGAACTGACAGGTTTATATTTGTATAAATAGACCAGATCAGGTTATAGCAGGAAAGACTTGTCTGTGATCCAACATGTGTGACCGGGAGTGATGGGTACTGTCTGCTGTCCTATAATGCACATGTGTTCTATCAGTTCTGCACTGGGAAAAGTATGATTTATTGTCAGATTTTGGCTATTCCTTGAAGCACTGCCTTGACAAGGGAAGTATAAGTACAGTGCATTTACCATGTCTCTCAGCTGCTTATAGGCTTTGAGCTTTGCTGTTGGTCCTGGATGGTGCTATTTTTTTTACAAGTGCAATCAGTTCCTGCCACCATAATCGGATTACAGTGTGAAAAATTCCCCTGTCAGATTTTCACAGCCAGTCAGGTTCAATCTGTAACAGTTACGATTTGGCATAAGTAAGAGTGTTGATGCTACTATGGAATGAATAACTATTTGAACAAGGAATAAAGCACATTCTAAGTATTTAAAGGGGTGGTTCACCTTCAAGTTAACTAGAAACCAAATTGCTGACACTGCAAACTAGAGAGCTGCAGACTAAAAAGCTAAATAACTATAATACCACAAATAATAAAAAATTAAAACCAATTGCAATTTGTCTCAGAATATTACTCTGTACATTATACTAAAAGTTAACTTAAAGGTGAACAACCCCTTTAAAGGGCTATATATTTACAGGATGACAAATATTTCTCAATTTTCAAATATCAAAATTATTGTTTATACTGGGCCTCTAAGAAATTAAAATTTAGGTACAGATTTGAAGATTTAGGTGCAGATTTTTTTTCTATTGTGGCAGGTCTGTTGGTGTGTATCCTTTAGCTCTGCCAAGCTCTTATAATGCATATATATATATATAT
>CM044443.1:39708752-39728775 GCA_024363595.1 Xenopus borealis
GGCATTTTTTAGTAGCTGTATGCACAGAATGTCTCAATATCTTAAATATATTGATAATGGCTTGCGTGCAGAGGACCTCTTGTCTTTGTCTATATATATATATATATATATATATTTATTTATTTATTTATTTATATTAAAGGAACAAGTTACATGACCATCTTCTTATAGTATTAGGCTTACTGGCTAGCCGGCTATATGGCCCTTTATGTGATATGTTGTGAGAATGATTTGAGGAATAACTGGTTCTCTGCATTAAAGAGGCCTTTTATTCTGACTTAACCAACCATTAAAGATGCATTGTCAATGAACTAGAGAAGAATTATTTATATCTTAGTTTAAAAAAAAGTATTTTCAAAATACATTTCATTCCTATGACCTCTCTATAATTGCCAAGAGAGCCCAGTAATATCTAGTTATGTCTTTACCCTGTAGACCTCCACTATAGCTAGACATGCTGACTAAACCAACTGGCATTATCCACAACAGAAAGTGAGTGCTTTGCCCCACATTCATGTATGACCTCCAGGGAAAGTAATGGTGGTGAAAATGTAGCACCATACACAGTGGAAGAAAAAAATAAAATACAGTACATGATTTTATTTTTGGAATACATTTGTCAGTGTAAATAAGCCAGCGAACATTATTTTTGTCTTCATATTCATGGCCGGATTTATTCAAGTGGCGGCCTGTAGGCGCACGTGATTGCGTTCTTATATACCGAAGCACCCAGTGCTCATTAGGAAGTGGCAGGGAGGCATGCCGCCCCTAAATCTTGCCGCCCTAGGCCCGGGCCTTTGTGGCCTTGCCACACATCCAGGTATGTTCATTACAATGCCCAGATAGGAAGCTGACACTATTAAAATTTCATTATGAAAGCATGCAGCTTTTAACACATACCTAAAACATATTTGGAATATTACGCACATTCCTGCACCTATCAACAAGAAAAGATCTTAAAGTTTTCTAAAAGAATCTATCCAAAGAAAAAGCCAACTTGATAAGTATCACAAACCACACAGACATGCGGATGGATGCTCTCAAGGCAGGAGTAAGGAAGTGTTGCTTGGTAACACAAACACTCACATATAGGACATAGTGGCCATATTCATACATGATATACAGTAGCTATGGCAGAATCTAGAGAAAGTGTAGCTCATGTCTGCAGAGCTTTTTAGTCATTCCGAACCACCACTAACACACACTTAAACATACCAACATACACACACACCATGCACAGAAAATGTAACTTTAATAAAAGTTCAACATACTAGAATATGAAACTTTCTAAACACAATCAATGAAACATTCTGCATTCTTTTCTGAAATAATCAAGTTTATCTTCACTATTCCTCTCTGTTCAAGTTTATCTTCACTATTCCGTCTGTTTCTCTTCACTCTCTCTTCATGCAGCAGTTGGGTGTCAGATATTCATTCAGTTGTATGCAATATATCTTATAGGGGGGACTTCCTTTCCTAGCAAATGAATTAAAGCTCACTCAAATAACTGATTTCAGTACAAAAAAAATCTAACAAAATAACTGCCTTTTGCACAAATCCTGCATGTAGAGAGACAGAATTTCAGGTGATTTTAATAACGTGAGCTCTAATACATCTAGGCAAAAAGAGCCCCCCAATAAGATATATTGGATCCAACTGTCATTGAATATCTGACACCCCGACTCTTGTATGAAGAGAAACAGATGCTGAGAGAGGAATACGGAACATTAACTTGATTATATCAGAAACAGCATAGAATTTTTAATTGGTTGTATTTAGAAAGTTTCTTATTTTAGAATGCTGAAGCTTCTATTAAATTCTCATTTTTCAGATAGTTGCCCTTGAAGGAGAAACAAAGAAAGATTGCAACTCCATTCCAAGGGCTAAAAAAATAAATAGCACATGCAGTATTACTAGGAGATCGTGTGGGATTATGTAATAAAAGGCTTTCAGAGGAAGGGATAGCTGCAATTTGGATGAATTAGTTAAAATCATAAATCTTTATTTTATATGCATCCAATAACATTAGCAGCATACATGATAACTAAAACAACAACATTTACTATAATTTACTCTAATTTGTCCAAAGGATGTTTCCCCTTAAGTAAACAAAATAGCCAGTGTTATGAATCTTTTCTTTGACAACTTTTTACTAAACTTAATAAACTGAGGCTTTAAAGTATAATCCTTTTGATTCGGAGAGGCAGAATTTAGGAATTAGGATTACTGTCAAAGGATGACTGGTGGACTACTGAATGAAGGATTATTTGTATTAAATGAGCAAAAGAATATCATATTCCTTTCTTTCAATGTTACCACTTGATTATACACTAAATCATTTAATAAAGCTCTAATATTGCCCTTTCATTTTCATCTTTCTGATATCTCCATGAACAGAGGTAACAGAGTTCTTAAGGCGTTTTAGGTCAGTACTGTGTCAGGTTCCCCAACAGCTGGCTCTGTCTGGACTTGAATGGGTGCCTGGGAATTTGTGCAGCGTGGCTCCTTTGTGAGAGTGGGCATGTTTATTGTGCTAGGGCAAAACTGTGATATACTGACTGAGGCTGTTACTACTGAAAGCAATAACCATTGCCCTTGTGTTCTGAGCAAGAGAAAGAACATTTTATTATTGCTAATATCTGATACTCCCTTTGGGAAATTCCAACCTGCAGGTGTTTTTCTCATTAAGATACAAAGGTTGTTTTATTTCGGTCTTTCTGCTGGCTAGAGGTCCTTGAAGGGAATATATACAAGTATTTCAGCTGAGAGTATGATTAAAAAAAAAATAGGAAGAATGCATGTGAGTTGTATTAATGTCAAATAGTATTGTTCCTCTTTAACTAGGTTGCATTATATTACACAAAGTATTGGATACCTGCTAGTCATAGATTTCATTCCAAAACTCGGGGTTATTATTATGAAGTTGGTTCTCCCTCTGCTACTATAACACACTATTAGATGGAAGAATTTCATTGAAATTTGCTTCCATTTAGCAACAAGAGAACTGATGTGGTTAGGCACTGGTGCAATGTAATCAGGTCTTGTAGGCAATACAAATCATCCTACAGTTAGGTTGAGTTAAGCAGATGTCAAGGCTTTATGCAGGTCAGTGAAGTTCTTTCATTCCCATCTCAGAAAACAATGAACTAGGTTGGCTTCATTAATGAATGGTTCACAACCTACAAAAATTATGGTCTTGTGGAATTGTTACACAACCAAAAGCTTGATATTCCAGAATCACATGCATCTACAGTAATACAATAAATTCTTTCTTCTAATCTATTATGTATTCCACCAATCTTCAGAACAACAACCTGCCAAAAGCAGGCTACTTTAGGATATGAATTGTCAACATGCCTTGGTAAGTGGGATGTCAAACATTTCCCTTTCATTTATACTTCATGTTGCCTTTTAGAAAACATCCTTCTGAAAACTTACACATTTTAGAATATACATGGACTTTGTGTACCATCTGCCAGACATACATGCATGTGGGAACCCAGCATTATATTATTTAAAAATACAACTATATTAGGCATTTTAGTTTTTAAGTTGTTCATAAATTTTAGAGGAAAGTCAGTAAATCTTCCCATGGGGGCTCATCTGTACTTTGCATTAGCTGCATTCAGCCAAAAACACAAAATACAGGTGCATAAAATAAGTGCATACTGGGTTAATGTGCAAGCCAGATGGACAGCCATGTTTCACATAGCAGATACAAAGGGTTCTCTATTTCTGCACAAAATATAATTGATGCACAGAGGGAGCTATGGAGACACAATACTACTAAACAGTTAACATAAGATTCCTTTAACTATACTTAATACTGTTTATATATCTACCATGGCAAGGCCCTTCCCTCTAGGAATTTTAAGTTAATGGCGAAGGGAGATAAAGATATTTCTTTGATTCTGTTATGCCATTTGACAGCAGATTTTGGTGCGGAAATGTTGAAGTATTTGCCATTGACCTAAGGGCTTTTAAGACAGACACATTAGGCTTTTCAGTGCTGCTTCAAGGTGAAGTTATCATTGTAGTTAAATTTTAGTATTTTACATACTTTCTAAATCACATTTCATTTTACATTTTATTTTGTATGTATGTTTTTGTTTTGCTTAGACGTTTGGTTATTTCCAGTCTTTGTTATCTGACAACTGACTGAGAGGCTTGACTTTGAAATGTATTTTTTATTGCTTATATGCTTCATGCTGCCTGTTGTGTAACTTTCATTGTGATTTCTTGGTTGCTACATTGCTGGTAGGGTGAGCCCAACAACTAGAAGGCAAATCCCCAGCATGAAAGTTGCAGAACAAAAACATAAACGACACATAAAATAATATTCAATAATTCTCCAGCCTGTTATATATCTATAAGAGATATAAGATTAACATTCAAAATGCAAATGTATTTGATTAACACTTATTTGCCAAACCAGGGTAGTGGTAAGTGAAACATCTTTAAAACATTCCTCCAGATTATTAAGGTTACTTTAGGAAAAATGATGGTACAAGGAAACTTTCTGTTTTTTCTGTAGCTAAAACCATAAAGGAATGGTTCACCCTTAACTTTAACTTACATACAGTATCTGTATTATATGCTTTCCTCTTCTCTTTCTTTCCAGCTTTCAAATGGGTGTCGCTGAGCCAAGCAGACAAAAAGTATTGCTCTGGGAGGCTGAAGTTTAATTTCTTACTGTTACTGTTTATTACTTATCTTTCCATGCAGGCTCTCTCCTATTCATATTCGAGTCTCTCATTAAATCCACTGCATAGTTGCTAGGGCAAGTTGGACCTTAGCAAACAAGTATCTGATAAAATTTCAAAGTGGAGAGCTGCTGAACAAAGAGCTAAATATTTAAAAATCGTCTCAGAATAACACTGTCTACATTATAAGGTATTTTAAAGGTGATCTGCCCCTCTAAACCCTGAAACAGTGGCAGGCTGTCACTTTCTTATAACAAATACATTATTGACAGGTAAAAAGTTAAAGCATGACAGAGCATGGGTAAAGATACAAGGAAAGTTTTTGTGGCCCTTTCTGTTTAGAATATAAATAGGCAGGAAAGAGGTGTTGCCTGTACCCATACAGAGAATATAAATAGGCAGGGAAAAGGTGTTGCCTGTACCCATAGAGGCCCAAATTCACTGAATCGTGAAGCATCTTACGCTAGCGCTAATTCGCCAGCGTGATGTCATTTCGCAACTTCACTAACACCGACTCTGACGAATTTTCACTAGCGAAATAGATAGACTTGAGCAAATTTTTTCTAAGTCCCAAAAAAACGCTGGCGTGTTTTACCATTGGAGGTTTTTTTGGGGGGGAGTTACCCTCCTTCCCCCCTACATTTCCTAACATATGGCAACACAACTATACAGGGGGTACATGTAGGGCAATAGGACAACTTTATTTAATTTATTAAAGGTTTCCTGGGCTTGTGTAGTGGAATGTAGTGGCTGTAACATATACTTCTATTATACGCTTAAGTTCCCGTTGTATGCAAATAAGGCATCTCTAGCTTAACTGCGCTTTGCCTGGCGAAGTAACACTAGTGCAGCTACGCTACCGTTCGCCGACCTGAGCGTAACTTTGCACTTTTGTGAATTTGCGTAGCGCTGCCGAAAATTCGCCTGCCGAAGTGCAGCAAACGTTAGTGATTTTTCAGATCTTAGTGAATTTGCCCCATAGACTGACCAATTCTAGTTAACACAAACTGGTCCACTTTACCCAGACTTTTGATAATCAATTGTTATGCACCAATATTTGATTATGTGACACTTTCCAATGCAATCATATATAAGAGGCTGGAGAAAGATACATATAGACAGAGGTTTGTATAGAGGCACTAGAGGGAATAGTTTGCTTAAACAAACAAGACCAATGTGCACTTTTCCGCTCCTCTTTCCTGCCTGGGAAAATCTATCATGCTTAGCAGGAATAAAATCTAATGCTTCAGCTCACAAAATCCTCTTTATTGCAAATGTGAGGATAATATGGTACAGCTCATGATCGTACCAGTGCCCGTTCTCTAAATACCACCTAAGTGGCAGCAACAAACAACTGCCAACTAAACAGATTAATGTTTCTGAATTTAAACTGGAATCTGTCCAACATTATGTCCTCTTATATTGTTTGGACAAGTAATGTTTCATTACACATCACCACCACCAATTAAACTTTGTCTCTCTTACAAAAAATCTTGCCTCTTGTTTGCACTTACCTGCCTTAACATGATACATAATCTGCACATATTAGACCTGTGAGGCAGAGAAAGTGAAAAAAATTTAAAAATTGAATAATCCTCCATTAAAAGTTACCAATTTTGGAAGAAGATACTGAGGGTAGGGAATGGTAGGGAATCTTATAATGGCGTACAATGATACTGACTGTTTACATAGTGGGCAGAAATGATGAGCTTTGTGTGCTGGATTTTTCTTTTTCACTTTTGTTTGAATTCTATTTCCTCGGAAAGTAATCTGAAGACATTGAAACTCAATGAACTGAAAAGACTTTTCCCCCTCTATTATAACTAGTTTTGTAGCTCCCGTCTGTCAGTCGGCATTGATTTTAAACCCTTGAAACCCTTTTATTCCTGTGTTTTTTTAAGTTTCATTCCTTTATATTTTATCTCAAGCGAGCACTGTACAAAGCAAACAGGGGTGAGCCTATTAAAGAGCAGGGAGTAACTGCAGGTTTGTATATCTTTGTGTTTCTATGGAGACTCTTCAAATAGTTAGACTACTGATATATGTTTCTTTATTTGGTGTTAACATCTTTCAAGCTACTTCTGCCAAGAGCACAATCAGAACTATGTTTTATCCATGAAAAGGCAGCGTCTCTAGGATATATGATACTAAAATCAGGGAGGAAGGGGGATTCCACATTGCTAGCTGCCTTTATTAACTTCTATGCTTTCTTTAAAGTTGAAAGCTTGCACTCATTTGCTGCAAAGTAAATTTGGCACTAATATAGCTACCATATTCAAAGATATTCAAGATATTTTCAAATTGAATAGGACAGAAGCAAAGACAGACTAAAGTGAGACTTTGAGGGAAATGCACAATCTTAAAATTCTATCTAGGAGTAAGGGAAATCCATAAGAATGCATGCATATTGTATTTGTTTTATACAGTTTAAGAGGCTTTAGGCAGATAAATGAAGAGTTCTTAAGGATCACATCTCCCTCTTAACATTACTTAGGGTCACTGCTATGTGTGACTCACAGGTGGACCATTGTAAAGTTAATGGCAGAATTTGATTTCTGTATATTTGGTCTCATAGGCAGTACACAATTTGTTTGTTTATTTATGTGCCAAAGTCTCTTATGGTTTCTAGCATATGCTGTGATATGTGTTTATGAAGGTTCTGGTATTGGCTAATACAATACTTTTTCAAGAAAGCTTTAAAAGATGTCCTGTTGAGTGTCATGTTCTATGCTTTCATTTATTTACTCTGTTCAATGAGTGAAACCTGAATTATATGCATTCTGATTGGTGGATTAATCTGGAACACATTTGCATAATTTATATAGCACTCATTTTGGAACAGAAGCTGATACAGGTATGCGAGCTGTTATCCAGGGTGCTCAGGGCCTGGGGCTTTCAGGATGAGAATCTTTCCATAATTTGGATCTTCATAACTTAAGTCTACTATAAAATCATATAAGCATTGAATAAACCTAATGGGACTGTTAATCACAATAATGATTAATTATATCTTAGCTGGGATCAAGTACAAGGTACTTTTATTATTACAGAGAAAAAGGAAATCTTAATATTTGGATTAATTGGATATAATGCAGTCTATGGAAGACGGCCTTGGAAATTTATGGATAACAAGTTTTTCAATAAACTTACAACTTTATGGATAACAAGTTTACAGTGTGTTCATTAAAATGTCATAAAAGCTTGAACTGAATTTAAAATTGAATGATAAAAGTATTTTTTTGTGATTTTTTTTTCATGAAAATTGTTTTTGTTGTTTTACCCTAAAATTATCTGCCACATGACAGTTTCCTAAATTTAGGATACAATGCAGCATAATCTTTATTTTTACATAATACTTCAAATTTATGTTTAGATGTATCTTTTCAGGATTCTGATATGCTGATGGACCCAGTTATAATTGAGGCATTCTGCACAATAGCCATACCCTTGTATGCTGAAACTTACATACATATATGTGAGATGGATATCCAATCTGCTTGAATCTTTTTATAGAAATATATAGTTAAAAAGTTATATAGAGCATAGAATATTTAATAGTGATTATGGATATTTATTTTGTTGTGGCAGTGCTAGCGATGGCCTGAATACGTTTTGGTTGAATCCTAAATATTTCATGAAGTATTTGGATGAATCACAAACCAGGCCACAATTTGCAAATTAGAGTGGGGACCTCACACACAATGAAGAAAAAAAATTTGAGATGTTCTTTATCGTGTGACCTAAAGGCATATGGTTTTAAGGGTTGAAAATTGGTTTAGTCAGGCACTTGAGTTTGGCTTAATCTAAATCCTGCCGAAAAAGGCTTGAATTCGGTCAAATCCCAAACTGAATCTAAGATTCCGTAAAAGCCTAATTTTGGATACTGGATTACCTAGCACTTTAAATATTCTAATGCTTCAATTTATTACAGTTGGTTCCAGACCCATATTGTTTATAGGCAAAAATAATCAATAAATGTTTATGAAAAAGAAACTTAAAATCCATATTAGTCAAAATTACCTAAAGCACAAAGGGCAAAAAGTTATACTACGGGTTTTAGATATTATTTCTTTATGATTATTAAAGCACCACTTTATGTTGTGTTTCTGTTTCTTGCTTTTATTTAAAAACAAAATCCAATTTTCTGTTTCAGGTGGATGAAATTTACCATGACGAGTCACTTGGAGTCCACATCAATATAGTGCTGGTCCGAATGATTATGGTGGGATACAGGCAGGTAAAAAGGGGGCAAAGAATGAATGTGAAATTGTAAGAAAGCAAAGATGGTTTTACGGCAAGGTAGAAAGGGCTCCCAACCTTGGAATGTCCAATTTACAGATACAGATTCCAATTTCAATATTATTATATTGTGCATCAGTTGAAGCTCTCTGTTGTTATAACCCAGATGTCCCATGACTACATGACAACCCAAATTGGGACCCAAAACTTACTTACCTGCTTTTATAGGGCCCTTATTTCCTCTCATGTGGCAACAGACAAAGACAAAAAAATTAAAATCTATATGAAATGTAGAGCAAATATTTCTCAAATGTTAGTTATGGACCTAAATGACATTTATTTTATGACTATTGTATGACTGGGAACATGAATTCTAATTTGTGGTTTTTACAAGTTTTGCTTGTATGTAGTGATGGGCGAATTTATTTGCCAGGGGCGAATTCGCAGCGAATTCCTGCCGGCGAATAAATTCGTGAGAAACGCCAGCGAAATTTCGCCTGGCGAAAATCCGCCGAAAAAAAACAATGCGACGTGCGTCAAAAACGTGCCGCGACTCGTTTCGCTAATTTTTCAGCGAAGTGAAACTGGGTAGATTCGCCCATCACTACTTGTATGTTTATTCCATCTTATGTACATTATATGTGAACTTGATAGACTTTGGCCTTTTTTCAACCCAGTTGTAAGGACTCACCCTGGTGATCTAGCGGTGGCGCTGCGGGGACGCTACACCATCCTCTTCTTAGCTTGCTGGCTTCCTAGTGCGCGCCGCGTACTGTGCTGTAAAGCCTCTTATCTGTTCCTGACTATCTGTGTTTGACCCTGCCTGGCTATTTTGACTACTCTGTCCTCTGAAAACCTGACCCCTGCCTGAAACCGACTTTGATTCTGCTTAACAATTGGTTGACTTCCTGGTTTGATTCCTGCCTGTTATTGACTCGGATACTGTCTCATCACATCTGACTGAATACCCGGTTTTGACCCTTTGCCTGCCTGATGTTCCTAACTATCTGCCTGCCTCGACCCAGCCTGTCTGACCACGAATCTGCTTATCTCGCCTGTACTGTGACCTTTGGCCTTAAGACTTTCTATACAGTCGTGCCCCTTTGTCTGCTCAGAACCCCTCGTCTTGCACCTCTCGTTTTAAGACCTGGTGGCATCCGATTAGCAGATGGCTCCTCCCAAGGTGAAAGGCGGCTGTTATAGGCAGAAGTACGAGCCTAGACCAATGTGCTTGACATCGGTTCTGGGTTCAGGGTGCCACCAGTCAACTGTAATTCTTAGGGCCCAATGTGATCTGTCCAAATTCCAGGCTCCTTTTATTGGCCAACTTGTTACTGATTAAGTTATCTGGTATTTTTTTCAAACAAACAGATTGGATAGAAAACGTTAGAATATGTTTTGTGTTGGTTAGTAGTCAGACTGACAAAGACATTGTTTTTGTATGATCCATTGACAACAACTTTCCTACTAATCATTTGCTTTAGAGCTCTAAGAAAAGAATAAAAACATTTTGAACTTTTCCCTTTTTAAGTGAAGAAATGGAAAATCCAACACATGCCTAGGTTGGTATAGGTTAAATTCCTTATGCAAAGAGAATAGTCTAGACTAATAAAAGTGTCCTAAAATAATTTATACATCTAGTCTCAAGGCCAACCTACTCCACAGAGACTGGTAAAAATATATTTTAGGCCATAAATTTGAATTTTAACACTTTAGAAATTATATTTTACCCTTTACCTGTCAGATAAAACAAGAGCATGATGAGGAACATTTAAACCTAGCAGCGGTCACATTCTGAAGGAAGGTTAACTTTTACTTAGTGGGTGTTCATGCTGAATGATGTACAGATATATTGTTGTGTCTCTGTTGCAGTCAATCAGTCTGATAGAAAGGGGGAACCCATCAAGGAGCCTTGACCAAGTGTGTCGCTGGGCCAATTCTCAGCAGCGTTCAGACCCAGATCATGCAGAGCACCATGACCATGCTGTGTTTCTCACCAGGCAAGACTTTGGTCCTGCAGGTATGCAAGGTACTGTATATTGTATGATGACAACCAGGTATGTGCAGCATGCTGGTTGAATGTGGTTTTGAGTATAGAACCATTCGGCATGTGCAAGCAATGCCATGTTCATCCTGTTACTGAATGCCAGGAAACAGTGTTGAGCATGTTATGGTACACTATACTTAACTGGGGTTATTTGGAGGAAATTTGTGATTTGCTTATTTTTTATATTAATAAAATAAGTATGATATTAGTCATCACAGCTTAATACTCTCAAGGGACAGGCTAAGGTGTTAAAAGAAATAGGGGTTAATGTTGTTAATCTGCAGGGCTGGGCCAAGGAGTAGACAGAGTAGGCATGTGCCTGGGGCGCAAAGCTGGGGGGGCCCCAGGCACGTACCTTCTCTGTCACCTACTCCTTGTCTGGTCCCCTCTCTCCCCGATTGTGCTTGTTTATTTGCTCTCTTGTTTAGGATTGAGCATATGTTCACCAGTGTCAGTGCACTTAAGCGCGCCAGAGTCAACACGCACATGCACGCAAAAGCGCCAACTCGCTCATGCGCGAGGAAGCGCCAACACATGCTTGTGCACACTCAGCTAGGGCACCTGGCTGGCCTAGCTCTGTTAATGTGTTAGTGTTAATTTTATAATAAAGGGTTATTATCATGTATGTAAAAGTAGTTGTTAAATGATGTTGACTTCTTCAGGTAAAAGTATGGTACCTTTTATACAGAATGCTCAGGACCTGTTTTTTTCCGACTAAGGGGCCTCTCCATAATTTGGACCTCCATATCTTAAGTCTACTAAAAAATCATATAAACATTAATTAGGCTGTGCCTCTAATAACGATTAATTATATAAAGAAGTACAAGGTACTGTCTTATTATTACAGAGAAAAAGGAAATATTTTCTAAATTTAAAATTAGAATTTATTGATTAAAATTGAGTTTATGCGAGATGACCTTTCTGGATAACAGGTTTCTGGATAACAGATGCTATACCTATATAACCATGAAAATACCCTAAATTAGAGTCCTGCGTGGGTCCATTTTTTGGGACCCGAACCCGACCCTTACCCGCAACCCGGACCCGCATTCTTACCCGCTTGGACCCGCAACCCGAACCGTACCCACAACCCGGAACCCGCGACCCGCTGACCATCAAGAATCAGGAAGTGCTGTCATCATAAACAGGAAGTGACATCATCGGAAGTAGCCAGGATCAGAAAAAAAAGTAAAACAGGAAGTGCTGTCATTGTAAACCGGATGTGACATCATCAGTAGTAGAAATGCTCAGAAAAAGGAGTAAAGATCCCTATAGCGAGGATCCGTGACCCGACCTTCAACCCGCCAACCTGCAGAACCACCAGCCCGCTTCTATACCCGCACCCAGAAATTCTACGAGCAACCCGCAGGGTACCGCGGGATTTTGTGGGTAACCCGCGGGTACCCGACCCGCTGCAGGACTCTACCCTAAATTAATATTAATGCAGATCCACTTATCAGGAAGCAGAACACATTGAGGCTCATTTATAAACACTGGGTAGATTTGCACCTGGACGGATACCCATGGCAACCAATCAGATGTTTATGTTCATTGTTTTCCTTGCAGCTGGATGAAAAAATCAAATCACTGATGGGTTGCTTTAGGTAACTGCCCAGGTGCAAATTTGCCCAGTGTTTATAAATGAGGCCCATTTTGTCCTTACCGACTATAATATTATGGCATAATTTTAAATCTGGTGCAAGAAGCATAATGCATCTTATACCAGGGATCTGTACCCTTAGAACTCTTGCATATTGTGCATAATGTAATACAGGTATGGGACCTGTTATCCAGAATGCTTGGGACCTAGTCTACTAGAAAATTATGTAAGCATTAACCTCAATAGGCTGGTTTTGCTTCCAATAATGATTAATTATATCTTAATTTGGATCAAGTACAAGGTACTGTTTATTATTACAGAGAAAAAGGAAATCATAAAAAATAGTTGTATTTGGATAAAATAAAGTCTATAGAAGATGGCCTTTCTGTAATTTGGAGTTTTCTGGATAATGGGTTTCCAGATAACAGATCCTGATCCTGTATAATGACCTGTATAATGAAATGTAAATGAAAATATTCTCATCATGGCCAAGCAGCATCTAGTAGTGAACTGAATCAATGTTAGAGGAGAGTCTGGGCAATGTTGTAGTGGGACGTTTGGCAGTGTACCAATCAAGCTCTGAAAATTGAATCACACCCAGTATCTGTAGAATTCTGTGTACAGTGCAAGACTCATTCCAACTACCTGTCCTAGAATAAAAAATGTATGTGTCATATATACACTGTTCCCCTGGCACAGAGCTAAATCCAGATGAGGTTATAAGGAAATTATAGAAGCTGATGATGTTATAGGGAAACTATCATGTATAAAATAATATTTCAACATCTGCAAAACATATGCAACATATGGTTAAGGACTGTACATATGGGTAAGGACTGTCAAAAAAATCATATTCAATTTTGCAAGTTCTTGTTCTACAAAAGACAAACTAGACTAGTGCATAGTAAGCAGGCTACTGTAGAAGAAAGCAAAAGTGTCCACTTATGTATAAATGTTCTATGCACACCCTAAACTTCTTCAGGTTCTATCTACCTGATTTAAATGAATAGGAGGCAAAAGTGCATAGGAATCATGAGTGTGAGCATAATCATGGGCAGAAACCTTTCCCTTATTTTTGACAGCTTAGCAGACATCCCAGGACAGCTGAGGGAGAGTTAAAATAATCAATTTGCATTTGATATGAAGAAGACAGAAAAGAATAGGGCAAAAGTACAGTCGTATGAAAAAGTATGGGAACTCCTCTTAATTCTTTGGAGTTTTATTTATCAAATGGTGAGATTCTTTTTATTTTATAAGTTATAACATGCCTTATGGAAACAGTAGTATTTCAGCAGTGACATAAAGTTTAGTGGATTAATAGAAAATATGTAATATGCATCATAACAAAATTAGACAGGTGCATAAATTTGAGCGCCCCAACAATATTACATCAATACATAGTTGAGTCTCCTTATGCAAATGTAACAGTCTCTAGACACCTCCTATAGTCTTTGACGAGTGTCTGGATTCAGTTAAATTTGATGGCTGCCAAGCATGGACAGCCCGCTTCAAATCATCCCATAGATTTTCAATAATTTTCAAGTTGGGGGGACTCTGATGACCATTCCAGAATATTGTACTTCTCCCTCTGCATAAAAGACTTTGTAGATTTCAAAGTGTGTTTAGGGTCATTGTCATGTTGGAATATCCAACCCCTGAAGAATTTGTTGAGATTGGGTTGAAGTCATCCAACCCTCAACTTTAACAAGGTCCCCAGTCCCTGAACTAGCCACACAGCCCAACATCATGATGGAACCTCCACTAAATTTGACAGTAGGTAGCAGGTGTATTTCTTGGAATGCAGTGTTCTTCTTCCGCCATGCGCTTTTTGTTATGACCAAATAACAACATTTTTGTCACATCAGTCCAAAGCACTTTGTTCCAAAATGGTTGTGGCTTGTCTAAATGAGCTTTTGCATACAACAAGTGACTCTGTTTGTGGTATTCGTGCAGAAAGGGCTTCTTTTCCTGCCATACAGATGTTCTTTGTGCAAATTTTGCTGAATTGTCGAACAATTGTAGAACAATGTTCCAGAGACTCCATCTGCAGGGCCAGATTAGTCTTTGTGGTGCCATAAGGCAGGCCGTAATGTTTCTGCTCTGGGCACCCCCGTCCCCTTCCCCAGTGCATGCGCGCACATTTCGCCAGGCTCGCACACACACACTTCCCCCATGCAGAAGCGCACGCATGCACACACTCTTCCCCTGTCCCTAGCTGCACCAAGGACAAGAAACTAGGAAATTTGCCATGCACAGTTCTCAGTGCATGGGCAGATGGTGTGGCTGGGTGGCATGCCGCCCCTGAAAGCTGCTCCTGTATTTGTCTTTGCCTGCCAGACCTGGGTTTTACAGCAACTGTGCCTGTGAACTTCCATTTCCTGATTGCCTTCCTTGTAGTTGAAACTGACAGTTTAAACTTCTGAGATAACTTTTTGTAGCCTTCCTTTAAACCATGATACTCAACAATCTTTGTTTTCAGATGTTTTGAGAGTTGCTTTGAGGATCCCATGCTGTCACTCTTCAAACGGAAACAAACAGAAGCACAACTTGAAATTGGCCACCTTAAATACCCTTTCTCATGATTGGACACACCTGCCTATAAAGTTCAAGACTTATCAAGCTAATCCAACCAATTTGGTGTTGCCAGTAATCAGTATTGAGCAGTTACATGCATTCAAATTAGCAAAATTACAAGGGTACCAACATTTTTGACAGCCAGTATTTCACATCATTTAATTTCATACAACTGAATACTGCTTCACTAAAAATCTTTGTTCAGAAAACACCCCAGTACTCAGATGTTCCTGGGAAATGAAAGACATACCACTGTTATCTTTTTTGTTAAAAGTGGAGTAAATTATTATGCAGGCTGAGAGGGGTTCCCAAACTTTTTCATATGACTGTAAGGTTTGCCAGTGTACAACATTTAAAATACACATTTATATGGCTTAATTCCCCCTTAATACAACACACCTGTGATAACATGACTCTGCAAGGCTGGACCGAAACCAATTCAACCCTAGGGAGATTATTGTTCACAACTGGCTTACCTACAAGTTTAGATCCTTAAGGTTAACATGCAAAGTTTTATGAAATTTTAGACTTTTTTTTCCATCAATAAAGAACACAATGTGTATTTGGTTAATACAGAATGCACTTTTGCACTCTATTTTGGCAACCTGAATATTGCTGTTTAGTAAAGCTGTGCTTCATTAGCCAATGTAATTCATCCTGCCATACCTCACCTGTCTAGGGTACACAAATTCACCTTCAAATATAATTTCTTTTACATTTACTAATCCCTCTCTTCTTTTCACTACTAAATATTTTGTCTATGCCAAGAAAAACAGAGGGTTAAAAAGAATCACTTGCTTTAGAGGATTTGGCTAACACATGAGCATGAGCATGTGTGGGCTCTGGATAAAGATCACAGCCATGAAGTGATGGTTAGTGAATTTGTTTTACAACTGGGTGGTGCTCTCTAGCCAGAAAATGAACTTGGTGTGACAGAACACATACTGATAATGTGAATCCAAAACGAACGATGAAACAGTAAGGCCACTATAAACCAACTTACTGTAAAGATACTGAGCAGCTTGTGGGTCATTTAGTTCAGCTGTTTGTGGGGTTCTAAAATATATAGTATAAATATATTTTTGGGAATGGTGGAAGATATGAGAAGACATACGCAGAATCAGACTTTCAGAGTTATATCTTCCATTCTAAAAAAGAAGCTACTTAAGCATATGGCAAATGCCAATTCTCTACTATTTCACTTCATGGGGAGACATTCGATTTTACATTAGAGTTCAAAGCTTTTAAAGGGGTGGTTCACCTTCAAGTTAACTTTTAGTATATTGTAGAAGGGCCAATTCTAAGAAACTTTTCAATTGGTCTTCATTATTTATTTTTCATGGTTTTTTAATGATTTGCAGTTTTCCTCTGTTTCTTTGCAGCTTTCAAATGGGGGTCACTGACACCATCTAAAAACAAATGCTCTGTAAGGCTACAAATGTATTGTTATTGCCACTTTTTATTGCTTATCATTCTATTCAGCCCCTCTCCTATTCATATTCCAGTCTCTTATTCAAATCAATGCAGGGTTGCTAGGGTAATTTGTACCCTAGAAACCAAATTGCTGACACTGCAAACTAGAGAGCTCCTGAATAAAAAGCAAAATAATTATAAAACCACAAACAATAAAAAATGAAAACCAATTGCAAATTGTCTCAGAATATCACTCTCTACATTATACTAAAAGTTAACTCAAAGGTGAACAACCCCTTTAAAGCATAGTAAAGGAGAACTAACCCCTAAGAATGAAGGTGGCTAAATACCATATTTTATGTACTGCACTTATTGCACTAACCTAAAGTTCCAGCTTGTCAATAGCAGCAATGATCCAGGACATCAAACTTGTCACAGAGGGTCACCATCTTGGAAATTGTCCACTCACATACTCAGTGGGCTCTGAGCAGATGTTGAGAAGCTAAGTTTTGGGGTGTTGAAATTTATCAAGCAGAAAATGAGGTTGGACTGTCATACAAGCTGATGCTACAATTCTCGTGGTAATTGCACTGGTTTCTGTGCTGCCATGTAGTAATTATTTGTATTAATTCCTAATTCCTAATCAGACTTATATTGTGTCATTTCTATTCTATGTGTACTGTATATAGTGAGTGGGTCCCTAAGCTCAGTAAGTGACAGCAGCACAGAGCATGTGAATCAGTGAATCAGCAGAAAAGAAGATGGGGAGCTGCTGGGGAATCTTTGCAGACACAGATCTTCCCTGCTAAAGAGCTTTGGTTGTATTGGGCTGTTACAGACCCTAACACATAATGTACAACATGTCTAGCTACTACTTTAGTTAAGCTTTAGTTAAGACAGGGTGGGACTGTCCCAGCGGGACACCAGGAAAAAAGTTGGTGGGCCCCGACCTTCACGGTCCCCCGCCGGGCCAGACCCCCATCTCCCAATCCCAATCGCGCATGAGCAGTGGTGAGCTCTGCCCAGAGTGCTGGGCAGCGACGTCAGTGCCTGTGTGCCCCAATGGCGCTGAAATAGGAGCCGGAGTGTGGCCCTGGACGGCAGTCCCGGTGGGCCCCGGTCCCCCAGTCCGACCTTGCTTTAAGAAATAATTATATGTAAAATTGCCAGGCAAATATTAACTTATTAAAAAAGGTTTGTTAATTGTGCTCCATATAACTAGGTAAATGTAAGTAGAAAAATGGGACTAATCAGTTCTCATGTATTCAAGTGATAAATCTGATGCTTGTTGAATTGACAGTTCCCTAGTGATCCCTGTCTGGCAGTGTGTTTTTCCCTAAAATGAACAGGCAGTTGCTCTTGGCATTCTGACTTCAGCAATTCTCCTGGAAAACTGGGGCAGCCTTCTAAGACATATGGATTTATCACAACTTTTAATATGAGCATCCTTTTACCTGATCTTCTTGTCGGTGGTTGGATTTATTTGTGGTTCACATATAATGCCAGTAGTCTAAATACATTAATGAGTAAATGCTCAACTGGACTGAATAGAGCTGATTTCTGGTAAACTGATTCAGTAATGTGTATAAAGAAAATGTCCAAGACACACAATGGGGGACCAAATGGCCTAGCAGAAGTGATAGATTCCTACAAATAGTTCTTAGGATACTGTACTCATAAAAGTAAATAATGGATGGACAGTTAGAGTAAATTAACAGTATATTAACTTTGTAAAAAAATATTCTTGTTCTGTCTGCCAATGTGTATTGTATTCTGTAACACTGGAATGTAATGAATCCACTGTCAACTTCATAACGGCTGTAATGTGACATATAATGTATTCTTGGCTCATCAGACCAAAATGATCTAACTGGAGTGGAAGCTCATGTACTGGGCAATCACCCAACTGTGCTACCAGTTTAGCTGTTAGCTGGATTGTATTTCCTCATTCCCTGGCCTCTGTTTATCAATGAGTTCTAAGGTTATACAAACCTTAACCATCTCATTGCCACAAAGGAGTTTAATGTTTTAATGTGACCATAAGGGAATTCACATTTGCCTCTTGTTTTGTACTCACATACTGTAGCACTGAGCAACAAAGTAATTGGGATTTCCATAAATGAGAACCTTGGCCAGATATGTTGTCTGGTGTCTGGCACTTAAACATCTGCAAAAAATTCACCAGTTTGTTGCACCAAACTTGTAGTACTATAAATAAGGAAAACTGTACAAACTTATAATTTGTTTTTCTCATCACACTGAGGGGCACATTTACTAAGTGAATATTTGAATAAAATTTGAATTTCAAAAATTTAAATTTTGAGGTAATTTTGGGCTAGTTCGACTATCGAATAGCCCAAAATTTGAAAATTTTAATTTATTGGCCTTTTAAAAAATTCAAAGGATTTTGCGCAAAATTTGAAAATTTGAATGATTCCATCAAATGATTCCAACAACTTTAAATCGATTTAATATGATTTAAATTGAAAATAACCCCCCCAAAAAAAAATCGATGGTCGAATTTCGAAATTCAACCATTAGCAAATCTGCCCCTGAATCTTGCTCAAGAAATTCACTTGTATCTTAACTTTTAGGGGTTTATTTATCAAAGTCCAAATGTATCCCACATTACAAGTCTGACCAACTCCGAATTGCGGATTGGACCTTATTTATCATAGAATCAGTTCGAGAAAAAAAATTCCCACCAAAAGTCAGATTTTCCCACCAAAAAGTTATAATTTCTCACCAAATTGAGACTTTTGACGGGAAAACATGATATTTTTGGATTTTTTTGTTGAAACTGAGCACAGACCATGATATTGAAATCCCTTGGGATTGTTTTGCCACAAATATGGATTCATGCAGTATAGTTGCCAGCAAGTACGATAAACTAGTATATTATTACAAAGAAAAAGGTAATCGGTTTCAAAAATTTGAATTATTTGATTAAATGGAATCTATGGGATATGGTTTTTCTGTAATTTGGAGCTAACAGGTTTTCAGATAACACATTTGTATTATAGATCACTTAGAGGTTGCAATATGCTAGTGCTTATAGACAGGTAGCTTCTCACCTCTTGCTTAACTACACACCCACAATATTGAAACAAAAGCTGCAGGTACTGAACTGTGGCACAATCAGTTTTCATAGAGAACCTTGTTTCAATCACTTTTATAGCTGTAGCAGTTTCCATTGGCACCACATGTCTGCAAAAAGTGAATTTATATAACTTACTATCATGGGCGGATTTTCATTAAGGCTTGGGGAGGCTAAGCCTTCCCAAAACTGTTTGCATGAAAAATTTAAAGAAAATGACAAAGAAAAAAATTAAAAACCTCTGACTGACCAATGTGTCTATTTGAGTTTGTCTGGGGGAGGGGCAAGCAGTGCTGCTGGGGTCAGGGCCAAGAGACAAAGCAGTTGCTAATCCTCCATCTGCTTGTTTG
>CM044443.1:39730453-39765303 GCA_024363595.1 Xenopus borealis
CACTTAATTCTTTTCAATGGGGCTGTACTCACACGAACGCATATAGGCTCCAAACGCAGGTCTCAATTTTACATCTCTCTCCTTGTTTGTTAGGTTATGCCCCTGTGACAGGCATGTGTCACCCTCTACGCAGCTGTACCCTAAATCATGAAGATGGTTTTTCCTCTGCATTTGTAGTGGCTCATGAAACAGGCCATGTGTAAGTACAGTCCCTCTCTCTCTACTGTATGCTTAAGCTGATATTTAACCCACATTTATATTACCCTGTGAGTTCTGTTTTGTACTCAGCAAATAATAACAGATTTCTTTTCCTACAACTATTTCAGCACTTAAAGGACAAGAAAGGCAAAAATAAAATCCCATTTTTACTTTCTTTAATGAAAAAGAAACCTATCTCCAATATACTTTAATTTAAAAATGTGTACCATTTTTATAAGAAACCTGACTGTATGCAGTGAAATTCACCCTTCATTTACTGCTGTGGATAGGAAATGTCAGATGGCCCCCTTAATGCAGGTCAGGGAAACAATCATACTTATGAACAGCAGGGGGAGCCCCGGCCTTACTTCCCAACCATGCAGAACTCAAGCAGCTTTGTTTGTTTCCCTGTTTTGATCATTTATGATGATCCCTAAGCAGTCCAGACCACACTGAGAATGTGCACAGTCTTGGTCTTGCAAAGATGTTTAACAAAGTTACAAGATGACAGCCCACTGTGACCAGCTTTGAAAGCATAAATCCTTTGTTTGATTACACTTTGTGCTGCAGTAAGCTCATGTTTATGTTTAATATACTAAATACAGCATTTCTAGCCTTATTGTATTTTACACTTTCCTTGTCCTTTAAACAAAACCATAAGGAACTGCTGTCTCAACTGAAAATGAAAAGTGACATTTTATTTAATGTCTGTCACTTGTGCAACTTGGATATAGACATAGACAGTGGTTGCACTTTGTGTCTATGAATGCTGTATTCAATTATGCAGCCCCTATAGCTTTCCATTCTGTCAGTGACTTAAACTCATTAAGTAAAGGCAGATCATATTTTCTGTCTGAACAGCTTTCTAACATTGCATTGCAAAATGATGTGATGAATCTGCTTTTCCATAGTGCCTACATAGGTGCATATGATTGAGCCACAAGATTGCCCTACCAAAATGTGCATGTGTGGGCATACAGAAAAGAGTTACTTTAGGGGAAGGGAGAGCAAGGACAACTGCACTGGTTCTGCACATCAAATTGACAGACTGTGTAAAAATCATGCCCTAGAATTTTATGTATATGGGCTTACTTATTATGCTGTGTAAAACAAAATTTGCTGGACAAATTGTATAAAAAGCTGTATAAAATAAACACAAACTTATCAAGGTGTGGGATATTTTACACCATGTGAACTCTAGGTTTTCTGCCATTATTTTACACTGCTTCAAATCTTTTTTACTAAGTTCCAGAGAAGTTGCTCAAAGCAAAAGCGTGTTAAATAAATTACGCCATTTTTACGCCGATAGGCAATGCCTGACGTTGTGTGGCAAATTATTCTGTCATTTTTTACACCATGTAATGAGTCTCCCCCTTGTCTTTTTATGTAGCACAGCAGATTTTGCAGTGTTCAGACTTGTGTGTGACATAGGGGCAGATTTACTAAGGGTCGAATTCGAGGGTTAAAAAACCCTCGAATTTGACCATGGGAATAGTTAGGGAATAAAAACTCGATTGGTTGAACGAATGAATATAAAAATTCGATCAATCGATAAAATAGTTTGAATGATTTTAACCATTCGATCGAATTTTTTTATTTGATCAAAATTTTTGAAATCCAATTCGGTAGGTTGAAACTGCTGAACTAGGCAGTTGAATAAAAATTTAAAGGGGAAGTACTTCGACTGTCGAATATTCGAATATTCTAATAGATTTTTATTCGAATAAATCGATTCAATCGAATCTTCAAAATTCACTGGTCGAAGTGGTCTTCAAAAACATTTGAAAATTCAAATTCAAAACTTTTTGAAAATTCGATCGAACTTCATGTGAATTTAGTAAACCTGCCCCATAGTGTGTACAGCACAATAACTCAATGGTTTTCCTTTATTTCCACTCCAGCTGCTATTGAAGCACAAATTTCAATTGCTAAACTTCAACAGCTGCAGGGCTGCAGGATGGACATCCCTAGAGTAGAGTAAGATGAGATGGCAAAAGTAATACCACCGTACAGAAGTAAATTAGTATTAAAGTCATCAGTGCAATTGCTTGAAATTCAGGCTTAGCTCACACACAAAGAACACTGTCCAAATCCCTGTTTTCATCATTTAGATTACAGTCATTTATGAAAGTAAATTGTACAACATCCAATTTCCCACCCCAGCATACAGTAAACATTTCATCAACTTTAAATAATAATTCTGTGTATCATATGATGGCAGAGGATTCTTAACGTCATGGTAGTGTGTGCTGCATAGATATCTGGTTTGGGGTGTTTAGTAGAAATTCAAACAAAACACTTTTAGAGAAATGTGCTACACGCCAGCTGTCTTAGCAAAACAGGCCCAGCTGTTACTCAAGTAAGTCTCCAGTTACTGGCACCACATCATTCTTTATAACGATTATAACGATGTAACAATCCATATTGTGTTTTATCAACATTGCAGTTAATATGAGCATTACAAGTGATAAATTAGGTACACATTTACTTGTGTTTGTTATATGTCAGGGCTATTAAAGCAAAGATGACTAGTGATGGGTGAATCCATTCACAATTCGCGAAACGGCAGGAAAATTTCACCTGGCGAAAATTTGGCGGCGTCTCATTTTGGATGCGGGTGTCCGTTGCTGTTCGATGCCGGCAATGTGCGCCGGCGTCCAAAAAAACAAACGCCCGCATCCAAAACGAGACGCTGTGGCATTTAGATGATTTTTCGCTTTTTCAGTAATTTCTCTAGAAATTTGCAAAAAATTAGGAGAAGTGAAATGCAGCAGATTTGCCCATCAGTGTGCATGCTCTGCACTAGCCGAATTTCTGGCTTACCAGGAGTGGGTTTTTTTTGCCGCTCCTGGTAACCAGAGGGGTGCTGCTGACTGACGTGAGTGCCTCAATTCGCCTCATTGGCGGAGCACCCCTGTTGCCACCCACCCTGACACTTTGCAATTATTAGGTCAGTGAACAACCAATCACCCCAAGCCTTTTGTAGATAGCCTTTACAACCAGGTAGTTATCAATAAGCCCTTACCATTGTATGGTCCATTTTTCATGAAACATATATATTTTAATGAAAACAAACCAAAATTATAAAACATGTTATTTATTAGTATACTAATATAATATTATCTAATATTACTACAGTGAATCCTCGATTTTAAGTATCCTGATTTTAAATGTGTTACATTGCACTAACCCATAGCAAGCAAAGCCATATTGTCTTTAATTATTCTAACTGCGCTAGACTGTTCAATTACCAATTGATTGCCATGGATTGCTGTATTTGTAGTGAATGTGGGTCTGTTTTGTGCACAATAAAATCACTGTATTCAGTAATTGTACAGGAGTTCCTTCCAACATTTCTAAGGTACAATATCGTAGATTTAATCGTATGATCACCATAGGCAATAATTATATTATGGTGTGTCCCCCTAAACCTTTGAGTGTACAATTCCAATTAAATGTTAAAATGCATTCGCCCTAAATAATGTATTATACTTTTTTCCCAGGTTAGGTATGGAACATGATGGACAAGGAAACCGCTGTGCTGATGAAACAAGCATGGGAAGCATTATGGCTCCACTGGTGCAAGCTGCATTCCACCGCTATCATTGGTCTAGATGCAGCAAACAAGAGCTTAACAGATATATACAGTAAGTGTTTCTCAATCATCTATAAATGTGCTTTTGTAATTTTTATTTTTTTATAATGCTGAACACCTAAGCCTAGACTTGGCTTTTTAGGTTGGACAAGAATACAAAGGATAACACATGCTCTTATAGAAACTGACCAACCAGAGCTTCCATTTCATCCCTCTTTTTAGTTCAGGCTTGATGAGAATTTGATCTAACTGTATTATTGATCAACTGATATAATCTTCAACAGCCCTTAACACATTAAAGAGTCCCAATTTACTAGCATTCTTCTTTTTTTTCTCGTTTCCCAATTTATGCTCTAAAAATGGTGTGTCTGAACAACGGAAAATGCAACAATTATCAATTATAAAAAACACAAAAAACTCCAATACAAAACTCCATGGAACTCTGTGGAAGCTGTCCTTTGCAAATTGTATAATCTTTCTTTGTTTCTAGCTTTTCAATGTTTTTAGGGGAGGGTCGTTTGTAGTCGCACAAAAATTGTTACTAAAATAAGGTTTTCGTGCAGGGAAATTTGGTTCAATTCCTTTGTCATTTCAGTTTTAATTTCTGCAAGCCAGACACCAACCAAAAGTAAAGACTAAGGTGCAAATGACATTAGTTTAGCTAATGCTGAAATTTATTTTGGTATTAAATATTTTATTTACATGGAAGAGCTATATTAAAAAGCTAGCCTGCCTGCCTATGGTGTGTATTAAGAATATAGACGGACTGATTTCAACTCACAAGGGAAGAGACCAGGCTCTTGCTGTCTAGTGGCCTACCACACATGGAGGTATAGGTCATGGTTTAATTAGGCAGAAAAATAAATAAAGCATGCCACAGATGGAGTAAAGTTTGGCTAATACAGTAAAATCAGACAAATTGTGAACAATCATGTAACACCATGTATGTGTTTTTCAGCTCTGACAGCTTTGTTTGGCCTTCAGAATTCCAACAGTAATCTTTGTAATCTGAACATCTGTAAAAACTGTGGTCAATGGATGATTCATTAGCCACAGTTTAGGTCTAGACAGCAACCTTTTTTGATATATGTCTGCATCTCCCACAGTATTGAGACATCAATGATTAAGATACCTGAGAAAAAGTCAGATTGCAGTCATCCTTTTATCTGCTTTCAACTTTATAAACTGTGCTTTTTGAGAACACTATAAATGTGATGCATGCATTGAAAAGACAACAGTAATAATAATACAGTAGTAACATGAAATTACAGCTCGGAAGGACATGTATCAACAGTAATAAGTCTTACAAATAAATGCATCGTTTTATGACCCATAAAATCCTTATTGCTAAGAATATTTATATAAACGTTGTAAATTTCCAATTAAACCTGTATTAATACATTAGTTATGTGTAATTCCATGCTGGCTTCTAATGTTGAGGATTTCACTACATGTTTCTCAATGGTAGCAATTATTTTTTGAATGCTGTCTTGCTATATTTGTTTTGTATTGATTGAGTTGCTGAGAGAGAAGTGAAAAGAACTTTACTGGGTGGCTGAAACCAAATTCTAGGCACAGTTCCTATTGAAATGCAAATTAACAATAAGGGTCTATGTGATGGGAAGTAATATTATACTTGGTGGGAATGAGCCTGGACCCCATTCATTTCACTAATCTATATTTTTTAAAATAAAGCTATTATAAAATCATCCCCAACTAAAATGTTTCCATGTTCTTTTCCAAAATCTATAAGTGGATATGGTGCCCTACACAAGCCTCTAAAATTATTATACTGAAAAGAGTGAATATGAGGTGAAAATATGCAGTATTACTATTAATTATCTGTGTTAAACAGTTTATTCATTGTTGGTCTATAGATCACCCTTGCCCAATACATGTACTTGTGAGTTCCCAACCTGAAAATCATCCATAGTTTTCCTCTTCCTGAGCATAATGATGTATCTTACCTCTGTCTTGTTAGAACAATACTCTTTAGCGCTTATATTGATTTATTTTATTCCTAAGGGGCTACTTGCATTAATTTGAGACATATACAGTGCTCTTTTCCTGAGAAGGGTATGTTTTTTTTTCATAAACATTCAGGCCTCAGTGGGTAAGGAGCACTAGAGGTCCTGTCACTGCCAGTTCAGCTGTGGTAGCATTCATAAGTCCAGCTGCCCAGAAAATTCCTTAGGAATCTGGTTAATTTCTCTGCCAAACCTCCTGGACACTCTTTTGGTAATATTAAAATTAACCTTAAACAATACACTGTCTATTTTTAACAATGAGGATGTTATTAATTAAAATCCCAAAGTTAACTTCTCAAAAAACTTGAGTTTTTTTCAATAGAAAACCATTTTTCAAGATTTATTATACCCAATTCTGCAAAAAGCAAGAATCCCAAAATCCACCAACTCAAACCTGTTGAGGTCCTGTATAAGTCAATGCACCTATCTCAATTTAAAGTTTTCATGGACTGTGCTGGGTTTAGTCAGAAAATCTTACTTTTTCAGGGTTTTCAGTTAAAAACTAAATTTTTTTTTACTGAATTACAAAAAAAGCCCAAAAAAATTCAAGCAATTTGGGAAGAAGCCTGCAAAAATAGAGTGATTCTGGAAAAAGCCCTAAAAATTCAAGGGATTCGTATTTTCGAGCTTTTTAATTAACAAATAAGCTAAAATCGGGCATGGGAGTTTGGTTGTGGGGTTTTTTTTAAATAAAATATGGAATAAATTGGGATTGTAGTAAATAACCCCCCAAGTGTTGGGTTCTCTCAAGCGCTGTGGCCTCCCAAGCAATGTTTGAGTAATGATGAATCTTTTACATGAATTATAATGTAAATGTCAAATCACCCAGACTTATTAGGAAATGTGCTTGTCCAGCCTATGTAGCCACCACAGAGGTTGTAGACATGTATTATTTGTATTCACTTCATTGTATATGACGACCACACATCGCTTTCTTTTAGTCTATTATTAACTTAAAGATACATTTTGCTTTATTTTGCAGCTCATATGACTGCCTTCTGGATGACCCCTTTGATCACAAATGGCCCAAATTACCAGAACTTCCAGGAATCAATTATTCAATGGATGAGCAATGCAGATTTGATTTCGGAGTGGGCTACAAGATGTGCACTGCTGTGAGTAATGAGAGCCAAGCCTTGATCATTTCTTGTCTTTGTCAAGCCATCTAGATGTTAAAGGAGCACTAAACTCTAAAAAATTAATATGGCTAGAAATGCCATATTTTATATACTGAAATTACTATTACTAGCAATGATTGTTACAGGAGTTCACCATCTTGGATTTGGTTAGGAGTGTCAGTGACATGCACATGATCAGTGAGCTCTGGGCAGCTATTGAGAAACTTAGCTTAGAGGGGCACTGGGAATCATCAAGTAGAAAATAAGGTGATCCTACCAGGCAGAATATTGCAAATGACACTGGGGCCTCTTCAGATGCACAAATCTTCACTTTAGGTACATAACTACAAAACATAATGAGCAGCATTTCTTTTTTTTTTGTTGCTTGTTTTTGTTTTCCTTTAAATTATTCTGCCGTCCAATACAAATATATTTGTTCCACTCTTTTGATTATATTTGGGTTTTGTCCAAGCTCTGTTAAATTACCCAGTAATTTACATATTGTCTACGATAAGAGCTCTTTATGTATCTTTTTAAGCTGAATGTTATTTTTCTTACAGTTCAGGACTTTTGACCCTTGCAAGCAGTTGTGGTGTAGCCACCCAGATAATCCTTATTTCTGCAAAACGAAGAAAGGTCCTCCACTTGATGGCACAGAATGCTCCCCAGGAAAGGTGCTACATTTCGTATTACTCAAATTAGCTCAGTTTTTTATCAAGTTTTGGAACAATGAAGAAACTTTTGTATTCAAATATTTGTATTCCATTAATTGAGCAGCAGATAGTTGTAAAACGAAGTTATACATTGCTGTAGAAGTCCTATTTTGAGTGCAGTTAAATTTTACCTAGGGCATGGTTCATTTTGGGTAATGTATCACCTTTTATTATTGGTGCAAATATTTGCATGCTTTAGTGATCAGTAATTAAAATTGGCCTGGTGTCTCACTGTAAGCCAGGGGTCCCCAACCTTTTTTGCTCGTGAGCCACATTTAAAAAAGAGTTGGAGAGCAACACAAGCATGAAAAAGTCAATGTGGATGTCAAATAAGAGCTCTGATTGGCTTTTTGGTAACCCCTATATGGACTGGCAGCCTACAGGAGAGAATGTTTGGCAGGACATCTGGTTTTTATGCAACCAAAACTTGCCTCTAAGCCAGTAATTCAAAAATCAGCACCTGCTCTGAGGCCACTGGGAGCAAAATCCAAGGGGTTGGAGAGCAACATGTTGCTCGCGAGCTACTGGTTGGGGATCACTGCTGTAAGCCATGCCTTCCAGTTTTATTATCTTAAACAGTTAAACATAAAGGTTGAATATGCCCCTTTAAATTAGATCCTTTGTGAATTATTATGACCAACCTCCATGTAGTTCAGAGATTATTAATGTGAAAATCCTCTGCCACTACCCAACAAGAAATGGGGTAGCTGTACCTTCTTCTTGCCTCCCATACGATCTCATTGGTTGGTTGGGAGACAAATTTCCAGAACATGCATGTGGCCGAAGTATTTAGTATTCAACAATTTGGTTTGTA
The DNA here is from genome assembly GCA_024363595.1 of Xenopus borealis. NCBI lineage: Eukaryota > Metazoa > Chordata > Amphibia > Anura > Pipidae > Xenopus > Xenopus borealis. Next base: position 39,738,919 of record CM044443.1, read on the forward strand.
TGGGGATAACATGAGTAAATGGGCCATGTACAGTATAGCCATGTTAATGGTGTTACCAATGTAACAATTTATATATTGGTCAGTGAATCTCTAATTTAATTTTTTTTTTTTTCATTTAAAGTGGTGCTTTAAAGGGTATTGCATTTGGAAGACACCAGAGCAGTCTTACAGTCAGGATGGAGGCTGGAGCTCATGGTCAAGATTTGGATCATGCTCTCGAACCTGTGGAGGTGGAGTCCGTTCTCGTAGCAGACAATGCAATAACCCAGAGTAAGTGTCTTTTTAACCAATATAAATTCATAAAATTGGTACTGCTCAATGTTTTGCATATGCTGGTAACTCACATAGTTTCTACATTTCCTGGTCTTTCTGTTATTCATCTTATGAATTCCCTTACCTCTACCCTAGAGAACTTTGGAAGCTAGAGCATCTATTATAGATTTATTGCTAATAGTAAATATGAAAGCTTCTCCTTGGTAGTCCCTGATTCTTAGTAAGTAATTCTAACATTCACGTTTGGACCATTACTTTTTACCTATTTCCCCGTGTTTCAAAGAGGATGCACCACATACAGAATTTGCTATGGTGTGATATATGCATCCAGAATAAATATTGCACAGAAAAACTGTATATGTAACTTGACAATTTCTGTTAAGTATGACTGTGTTATAGTGTGACACAAATTTGTATTTTCTAACTTTATCAATGTGTATACAGTATACACAGCCCAGGTGGATTTGCATGTCAGTTGTCGTGTTACAAAGTCAGGTAAATATACACGCAAAGGTTAAACGTTTTCTTTTCTTAAAATATATTGCAGGCAATCTTCACCACCCCCAGCTAGTTAGACCCAGTCATACCCCCAGTCCATCCACTTTTGTCTAAACGTGGCCATACACGGGCAGATAAAAGCTGCCGACAGACTGTGTCGGCAGCTTATCTGCCCGTGTGGGGGGCCCTCCGACGGGCTTTCCCGATCGATATCTGGCCGAAAGTCGGGCAGATGTCGATCAGACAGGATTAAAAATCCCGTCAGATCGCGGCCGCATCTGTTCGTTGATGCGGTCCCGCGATCCGACTGCCCGTACTGATCCGAACGTTGGGCCCTAGGGCGAGATCCGCTCGTTTGACAACAGCGCCAAACGAGCGGATCTCTTCGTGTATGGCCACCTTTAGTGACGCTCTTTTCTATGCTTGGGCTGTCCCATCTAAACAGGGACATGTGTGATTTAAGCAGGTAAACTTACACATTTTTTAAATGTAAACTGATCCGAAAGGCTGTATTGCTAAATGTATCATTCATTTATAGTAATATGTCAAATATTAGGCAAATGACACTCAAGTTCTACAAATATATGGACCATATGACAAATATATTTTTAAAAATTGCACCTCCACCCTCCCTTCTTTCCTAATTTTCTTCACTACAGACGCAGACTAGAATGGGAAGACTTTCTTTTACCTTAACACATATTATCTAAGCTGTGGCACAATTTTTGATGAACTATTTGAGGTTGACTCTAACAAACACTTGAGCAGGTGCACCAAGCAGATATATAGCCAACATTCCACATCAAGAAATACAAGCAAATAGCAGAACTTGTTCCAGTTCTGTAATTCAAAATGATTAACTGTTCACTTAGTACTGTTAGGCCTTGGTATATTTACTCTTTCTGCTTGAAAGGTGCTGTATATTTTTATAGACCTACAGTACCATGTGTCCCCAATTCTTCACACCATGGGATTTTGTCGGTTATATTCCAGGCTTTTATTTGTTATGGACTGTTGCTGGGCCAACATGTTCTGGACAATTAATTTGACAACTGTCAGTGCCTATACCCGAGACGTATAAGGCAAACATAAGCAAAATGTGCACCACAACATGGACCAGTGCATGGCTTGCTGTAGTGGTGGAGTGCACTGGAGCTGAACTGACCAGATCTATGACTTGTGTGACCTCAAAAAAAATTAAACAAATATTCAACCATATTCTCAGCACAGCCACAGTTGTATGCTCCTTCCCCCCCCCTCCACATATTTTAGTATTACAGAAACACAGACTTGGCACAGGACATTCAGCAAAACAATAATGTTTCAAAGGTTTGAATTTATTGAAGACAAATGTTATTAATGCCCATGGCTATCCTTTGCAGCTTTAGCTGCTCTGGGTTGCTCAAGTTAGCATTAGACGCATAAATATTCTGCTTTATCTGCGTTATACAACATCTTTTAAAATATAATATAATATGCAAAGTTTGCCCAGTGTTATTAACCCACTGCAACCAATCAAATGTCAGTTGAACAGTAAAAAGTACCTGATAAGTTTCTGTGCAATACTAGACCTTCTATTACATTACCCCCTTGTTAGACTTTAAGTTAAAGTATATTCACTCCTTGCTGATTAATGGTCACAAATGGTTTAACTCTAAGAGGCTGACTACAATAAGCTTTCTATTTTAATGGTGGAGAACAAAGAATGCAGGCAGGAGTCAGTGGGCACAGAAAGCCCAGTATTAGTCTTACTACATTTTTATTATGTAATCATACCTACAGCGCAACCTATGAAAAGCACTTAGCTGTTGTTTCACAGCTCTCCATGTACTTGATTCAGTACCATGGAGAAGTCATGAGAGTTATTCTAAAACAACCAGAATAAAAAATTTCAGGTTTCCCAGTAACATTTTGCAAATAGTTTTAAAGATGCTCAACTGATTTTTGTACTCTAACATATATTTATACATGCTGACAAAAATTGCCATGTATATGATTCAGATAGCTGCCTAAAGCAGGGGTAATGGACATTAGGGGGAATGTAATATGCTTCTTTGGCGCAAAAAACATTTAAAAAAAACACATGACAACGTTAATGATCATGTTTGTGCCATTTTTGACTGATTAAAAACATCGACGACTTCCTAAAATTTTGCAATTGTTTTTTTCAAACAAAATATTTAACAAAACATGGAGGCAGATTTGAGCTGTTGATTTGGTCACACTTGACAGCATCCAATCAATCACCTTAAGGGTTTGCTCAACAGATCTGCATAGTCCTTCTATATGATGCATTTATTGTTTGGGGGGCTGAATGATTGCATAAGCCCAGTTTTTCCTAATATTTGGCTTGCTAAGATCTGGTACTTTGAGGAGTATGGCTTGCTTGCTCAAAAATAATATTGTATTACAACAACTGCCCCCCTATTTAAGACGTTCCCAATATCCCATCTAGACCTCTTTTTAACCACAACCTGAGGTTATGTGATTATAAAAGGATTTCCAGAATACTTATATAGTAGCACACTGCATTGCATGTTGGAATTTCACACAAGGTAGACTACTGTATATAGCCCAATTTTATTAATATTGTTATAATCTTGAACCTTTATTCATAGCCAACATTTATGTGCACTTAACCAATATTTCCCCATTTCCTCACATTATTGCTTTCATGAGCTTACAATGGTTAGGGTGAACCTTTAATTTATTAAACCTTTTTTGTCCTTATTTCAATACAGAAACATGTATGAAACGAAAGAGTTGCTTAATGCAGGTATAGCAGATTTAAGAAAAACAAGTCCCCACTCAGTTAGTGCTCTAAAATGTAATGTAGCTTTAATCCAGATTTCACCTTGGAATATTAAGTGCCAATACTAACTAGCAAACAAATATAATGACTTGTAAAAGGCAATCAAACATGACTTCCTTCTTTTCCAAGATGAAGAAAACCCTGTTAAATGTAATGCATATTTTTGTGCGTGATACATATCTAGAGGTCTAGTTTAGTTGTGACTGAAATTTTGATGGATTATATAGGCCATCATACGGAGGAAGGGATTGCCCTGGTTCAGCCTATGAATATCAGATGTGCAATAATGAAGAATGCCGCGGCCCATTTGAAGACTTTCGTGCCCAGCAGTGCTCTCAACGTAATTCATATTACACTCATCAGAATACCAAGCACACGTGGCTACCTTACGAGCATCATGATGGTAAATCCAACTAAGAAATTGTATTTGTAAAAGTTATTTAATATGAATGAGAGTGAATTGAAAAATTTGAGAGATTCACATGTATAAACAGGTGCAAGCATAAGATGCATGGGATATATACTGTAATACTATTACTGTCACTTCAGGACAGTTTTAGGCCAACTCTTCCTCCAAATAGTGGTGGACAGTAGACCAGCAACTGTCAAAGGGGGTTACCCCGAAACGTTGCATGCTGCATTCACAATAAACCAGCAAGGTTTTACCTGCAAGTTGTTCCTGCGTGCCAGTGTTTTGTTGCTGGACAGTAGACCAGCACCCATAAAATAAAAGCTACCACTGTTTGGCACAAAGTGGCTTGAGTGAAAGTACTACTTGTCCTGGCTCTGTGGTCTCTTCTCTGTGTTTTAGCAACAAAATAAAAATAAAACCACTTGCCCGTTTTCAACTGATTTGTATAAGTTTAACAAATAGAAAATGACACCAGCATTTGCTTCATTATCTATAAATGTTCTTCAGTCAGCAAAATGTTTGTGTTTTGACACATCAGCACTAGATATACAGCTAAATATACATCATCCTTTTGTTTGAAACTTTCTTAATTTCTGATTATTCTATTTGTGTAATCTTGTTTTTCATGGCAGATGCCCAAAAGTGTGAACTTATATGCCAGTCTAAGGAAACAGGAGATGTGGTATTTATGAATCAAGTAGTTCATGATGGTACAAGATGCAGCTACAAGGATCCTTACAGTGTCTGTGCGAGAGGAGATTGTGTGGTAAGAGTTGCATGAAATAAATGAAAACACCAACAACAAAAACTGTTTTATCTGCTAAGTTCTATTTACTTGTATAGTCATTTTGTAGTATTGCCATAAAGAAATTTAAAACTGATACAAGCTCTAAGTTTTGGGAAAAAAAATTACTATGTGTGTTATCTCTAAGCATATTGCAATATAACTCTGCTCTTATGAACCCAGGTCCTTTGTATAATGTATAAGGCAGCCTTGGAATAATTGGGCTTTACCATGGCAAAAAGGATGTGTGGTCTAAAACATTTAGATGTTCTAGTTATGAATATTGACATAGACACTATCCATACAGTCCTACAGTAAATAAGAGGGCTTTCTCACTGGTGGAGCAAAACAACCAGGAGTTAATATATATGTCAGTACTCAATTTACAGGTACCTATGTGAAAACTATTAGGACAGTGTGACACAGAATATAACTGTTTTGACTGGGAAGTTTGATAACAATCAACTAAAATGTTGGGGCTTATGTTCCCCATAATATTGTTGCTGTTGCAGGCACACAATAGCAAAGAAAAAGGCCACAGGGGGTTGGATTTAGTGTTGCACTGATGGCAGCACAATTCGTTCAGTGATTCGAATATATTACAAAAGTAAGACACAAAATTAAAGTCACAAAGAGAAAAACAATTCACACCAATAATAAAAATCCACATCTCGCAATGTAATATTGTTCCTTAAACTGTTATTGCATTGTGAATTTTAATTGTGCATTGCCAATTTTAATTGCGCACTCTTAAGAAGTGCTTGAAGGTGTCGTAATCTTTTGGAGCACACATGACTTTTTCAGTAAGAAGTTTTATTACATTTACTGCGCATTGTTGCAAACTATGAAATTTGCAAACAGTCTTCCACTGTCGAAAGTGGTCGCTAAACAGTTTCCGGGTTTGCAAAAGCTATGTTAAATTCGCTCAAAGCAAAATTTGTTCGCGCAAAGGCTTAACTTTACACATTGCAAATAGTTTTTCCATTCCCAGATTTTATTACACTATCCAGAAAAATGCTTTGGTAAATGTCCATAGCAGAGTCACCATTCAACTGATGTACCTGGTGAAATATGCTTGGAATTGTTCAAACTGAACCTATGTTTTATCAATATATGATGATAAAGTCTATAGAATATACACAAAGATACAGATGCACTCTAATGCTTAAGAACAAACATCTTAGGTTCTACTTAACCACCAAGTAGTTATATCAGAGAGTGTCTCCAAAGAGTATGATGGATTATGTTACAGAGCACTGTACAAATAAAAATCCTAGGAGCTTTATAAATTAAAATAATAATGATGAAGATGATGATTATCAAAGAATATTATTATGTGCAGAGTGTAGGAGAGAGAGCACTAGCAATGATCTATAGACTTTTCTATAGACTTTTAATAAAGTCTCTGGAATTGAAACGGTAGAGATACAGAGGCAGATACAGAGAGCTACAGAGGCACTCTAATGCCTAAGAACAAACATCATAAAGCTTAAGAATAAACATTTTAGGTTCTACTTAACCACCAAGTAGTATCATATCAAAGAGTGTCTCCAAACAGTATGAAGGATTATTTGATTGCTTATTTAAAGAAAACATGTTTAGAGCAAGGCAAACAGCAACAACCCTTTGTTAAATCAAATGTATGTCGGGTGCTTATGAAATGTTACAGAGCACTGTACTGTAAATATAGCTTTATAAATAAATGAAAATAATAATGATGACGATGATGATTGTGAAAGAAGATTAGTCTGTGCAGAGTGTAGAAGAGAAAGCACTCAAGATCACTTTTGCTTCAGATTTTACAACCCCTTTGAGGCCTCAGTGTATTTATTGACAAACATATGGTATTCATTTTCAGAAAAGTAAAGGGTTTTTTTTAAGTCCACAGGGCCTTCTTTCTCCCTGGCTACAGAACAGTTGCATTATTTGTGTTTTGCAGTCTAATCTATATGTTGACATACCAGGCAGACAGTGTCTCAGTTCATTAGCTTTATGCAGTGTTTGTATAAAGAAACACACCTTCTCCCTGTGCATTTAAAATTCATAATTGCATTTACTGATGACATCTAGAGCTTGCTTGGAGAAACCAACATTTTTAACATGATACAGAACTACAAAATACCCTTGTGCAGCCCTATTCTGCTTCTGAAGGAAATCCTGTAGTCATTGCCTTCTTTTTGGTGCTACAGAGGTTCTTTGTCTCTGCTATTTGGCAGAGAAGGTAAACTATAAACTAGTGTGCCTCCACCCAGGGTCAGGACAGACTGGGCTGTAAAACTCTGCCCTGGGAACTTCTATGATCTAATCGCACGTAGATAGGGTTGATAGGTTTATTCGTAGGAAACGGTAACTTTAAATAACATGCAGCCACTTCACTTAATAAAGCAGATAGTTTGTTCTCTTATGTGGCAGTATCTTCTGACTAGGACTTCCTTTAGGGTTGCCACCTGTCTGGTTTTGACCTGGAGAGCCCGGTTTCTCAGGAGGGTTGTCTGGGTCAAAAATGCCAGCCTGGTTTTCCTAATCTGGAAAACTGGGCAGGGTTTCTTAAGATTGACACACTGTGACTGTCAGGACTAAACTTTCTTGTAGTCCACTTGAATGTAACTGTATGATATTCTGGAGAACCTTTCCATGTTCTAGTAAAAAAAAACACAGTTTTTACATAAAAAATTGGATTATCTAGGCCTGGGCTGGCAATCTATATGGTAAATGCCAGGGCAGCTGCTGTAATATGCCATAGACAGACACTATTTATTGGGCCTCTGTGCATGTAAAATGCCAGGACCTATTTTGAATTTCAGGCTGGACCTAGCAGTATATCTAAGCAAATGGCTATGTAGAAGTACACAGTTTAATGTAGAAGATGCATAAGTGAGTAAAACTTTATGTGGACAATTGTAAGAAGTAGTGCATTATATGTGTCTGCTTGTCCAGTCAATATAAATGATGGAAACCTTGCTAATAAAAGGTTCATGTACAATGTAATGGGTAACTAGATTCTGACCTTGTTATCCTTTTTCCCCAAACTGTAGCACATTGGATGTGACAAGGAAATAGGTTCCCTTAAAGAAGATGATAAGTGTGGAGTTTGCAGTGGCGATAACTCCCATTGTCGGACAGTTAAAGGAACACTAGTAAAATCTCCAAAACAGACTGGTAAGAGAATCACTTTATTATTGTCTTATTTCTTTTATATTAGTGGCATTTTTTTCACTGAATGTTAACACTAGGTAACCTATATTTTCTTGCACACAGCAACTGGCTGAATCTTCTGTCATCCTAGGGATTATTTTTCATTAATGTGGCTTTTTGGTTATGGGTTCATAGTACATAGTGAGTTGTTTGGCAAGCAGTCAATGCATATGATTCTGTTAAGAGATCTTTATTGATATTGTGGTGCTTTCCATTGTTAGCCTAGTCACTTCTCACCAGTGGCGTAACTACTCCCTGGTGGGCCCTGGTACAGGATGGGCACCTGGGCCCCCCTGTCGGGCCCTTACCTCTATAAATCCCATGCTGGAGTGTTGATAGCATGTGTGCTGTAAAATTTCCCATTAGATAACCACCTACCATAACCATTATTGTGGCTCTGCTGGGCCCCAAGGGGGTGGGGGCCCTCTGCACCCCTGATGGTTACGCCACTGCTTCTCACATTAAGACCACCTTGCTCCAACAGGAGCGAGTACAACAACCCTTGTGCCATAAAGAGATGTGTTACAGTTGGGTGGCTTCCCTGTTTTTCATCTTCATTGTAAAAAAATGCCTCCAATCAATAATTTTCATTTTTGGTACCCTATAGGATGTGTAGTTGCAGGTCATATGCCAACTACAGGTCCTTTTCACCCATATCAGCCTAGGCCCTCTCCTCATTTGCATGTAACACAGCAGGAATACTGGGAAGGAAAATGAGTTTTACTTCTACAATATCCATTTTAATGCAGTACTCTATAGTCTGAAGGCCACCCACTGTTTTTTTTTTACAGTACGGTACAGTAACAATAGCTGTTCATCCCCTGAGTACCCAGTGTACGTATGTAACTGGGACATCCACAGATGTTTAACACATGTTGTGCATTCTAGGTTAAATGTTAAGTCTCAAGTAATAGGAGAGTAGGCTCAGGACACTGCTACTGTCACACTGATTTCTTCTGTCTTCAACAATTTCTTAATGGAAAGTGTAAGTTGATATATACACCAATTGCCTCTGATTGGCTGCATAATCTTCTCTTAAACTTTTCCATTTCATGACAGCTGTTAGTGCTAGAGTAGTGTGTATAGCAGGAAAATTCTAACATTCACAGAAGGCTTTCTGCAACTCCTGGCTAATGCTTAAATATCCACTTGAAACTAACATGCTGTAGGGTCAGACAACAAGGTATGATAAAGAACAGAGTGACTGAGACTGGTTTTAATAATGAATATCTCTACTTTTCATTCTTAGGGCAAACAAAATCTTTCAAAATTCTTTGACACAAACCAGTCTACCCCTCTCTGGACCAGTACAATTAAGAAGGGAAAATGTTCAATATATTTTTATGTGATCAGTCCTAGAGAATAAAAAAGTTTTTATGTTAAATTGTCACACAGGATTCCATATAGCAGCTGTGAGAAAACTGAATTTTCAAACTCTGTTTTTACAGGTGCAGTGTAACATAATATTATACTGAAATCTATACTGAGCTCTTGGGGGCTGGCTCTTTAAAGGGGTTGTTCACCTTTGAGTGAACTTTTAGTATAATGTAGAGAGTGATATTCTGAGATAATTTGCAATTGGTTTTCGTTTTTATTGTTTGTGGTTTTATAGTTATTTAACCCTGCATTGATTTAAATGAAAGACTGGAATATGAATAGGAGAGGGACTGAATAGAGTGATAAGTAATAAAAAGTGGCAATAACAATACATTTGTAGCCTTACAGAGCATTTGTTTTTAGATGGTGTCAGTGACCCCCATTTCAAAGCTGCAAAGAAACAGAAGAAAATTGCAAATCATTAAAAAACTATGAAAAATAAATAATGAAGACTAATTGAAAAGTTTCTTAGAATTGGCCCTTCTACAATATACTAAAAGTTAACTTGAAGGTGAACCACCCTTTAAAGTGATATTGACACGTATATATCAAAAACAGGAATTACTTTAGTATCAATGAACAAAACAGGACCAGTGCATTCTTTGTTTGCATTTTAGAAGCTATTTCTTTCCATTCACTTAACATAGTGAAAATGTAGGGCTATGCAGTAAAAAAGCCTGCCTGAGAACTTTTTTTTATGATGTCAGTGTAAAGCATTCTGTAGCAGGTAACTAGTATTTTTATTGTTACACTGATCACAGTGCCATGCACCAAAGTCCCATGTGAGCTGGACCTCCCTTTATTATGCTCAGTATATGAGAGGCACACTACTCCATTATTATACAAAATCTGTATTATACAAAAGATAAGAGCAATCTAGCTCCAGTTGTCCAGTTGAAGGGCTCTTGCATGTGGCCTTCCAAGAGTTTCTCATGGTGTACAGCAGGGATCCCCAACCTTTTTCACCTGTGAGCCATATTCAAATGTAAAAAGGTTAGAGAGCAACATAATCATGTAAAACATTCCTGGGGTGCCAATTATAGACTGTGATTGACTATTGGTAGTCTCTATGTGGACTGGCAGCCTACAGAAGACTCTGCTTGGCAGGACACCTGGTTTATAAGCAACTAAAACTTGCCTCCAAGCCATTGATCAAAAATAAGCACCTACTTTGAGGCCATTGGGAGCAACATCCAAGGAGTTGATGAGCAACATGTTGCTCACAAGCCACTGGTTGGGGACCACTTTAGATTATTGGAGATAATTGCTCACAGCATGGAAAATGTGGGACACTGATTTAACCTATCAGAGCATTGTGGCATAAGTCCAGTGTGATAGATAGAAGTATAGTCCCAGCAACTGGACATGAAGTGACAGCAGCTGAACACCAAAAGTTATTACTGGACTGGAAGGATGAAAAATGTGCCTCACACATTGCAGTTGCACCTCACTGCAAAATCTGGGATCTGTGTTACTGCTTGTCTCTTGTTACTAATGTTATTGTGTCAAATATCTGTAACTGTAGAAATTTGTTGGAACACATCATCTGCTTATTTCCAAACAGGTTCTTTTTATTGAACAGAACTGGCAGTTTTGATGGAGTTTTTTGAGAACTAAGGGGCTACAGTGTTCTCTGTTCAAATATATGTAATGCTGATTGTGATACTAAATAAAGATAGAAATGCTGCTTTATCTATGTGCAGGTCCCCTATACAGGTATATTAAAGTGAAGCCTTTGAACAGGCACAGAGATGCCTTGTTGCGTCAGCAATGCAGTCAGCCCTACCACTGAGTATGGGAGCGGCTGGTTTCCCCCTAAATTACTAGACAGTGTCTGCTTATTCTCACTCTGCACTGTGCTGAAGAAACAAGACATGGTCCTAATGACATTTTCCTTCTCATTACAGCTGGGATTCTAAAAATGTTTGAGATTCCAGCAGGTGCCAGACATATCCAAATAGAGGAAACAGAGCCTTCCACTAACTATGTTGGTAAGAGCAGAGAAAAAAAAATATATTACATAAAATATGTATACATAAAAGGATTGGAAAGTAATCATTATGGAGGGTATAACATGTATTTACAAGGTATAATGCATATATATGGGGCATGAATTTTAATAAAATTATTTGAATTAAAATACTGATAGTATGACCGTATCTAATTACCATAATTTAACAAGGGAACAAAGTGAGCAATGGTTATAACAGAAGGCCATGTTCCTTCAAAATAGTATACTGTCTTAAAGGTACACCAACTCATATTCTGATGTCGGCATTACACCTTATTTTATAAAGGTATAATCTTACTCTAGCCTTATTCCATCAAGCCATTGTTCTGTATGTCTCCCATTTGCATCCCTCAAAAGTTCCATCATGTTGATCCCTCTCATAACAGGAGATGTTGGTTGTGGGGCCTGACAGATGGGAGTACAGTGTTGTAGACAAATGGTTGATCTAAGCAGGTGCAACACTGCATTTAGTGTATGGGAAGTGGGTGTTCTGTACAGACAGAATTTATATAACAGAAAGAATGTGCATTGCATTCCCCTGTACTAGCAAATAATAATGTATCTCAACATATTTCTGTTCTATTATTATAGCTATTAAAAACCAGGCTAGCGGGAATCCAATTCTCAATGTGAAGGGTATGGAAAGCAAATCAAAGACCTTCATAGAACTGGGCTTAGATTGGGAATACATAATTGAAGATGGCAAAGAAACTGTGAAAACGATTGGACCCTTGCATGAACCCATTGTTGTTTTGGTAAGATCTTGAGATGCCTTCAGCTGGCCGACTTTTCTGTTTGTTATTATTGGCGTTGCAGAATTTCCTCACATTTCTGTCCCATGCATAAACGTAATATTTCACACAATAAGTCACACAAAAGGTTATTTTTTTTCATGTATGCAAATGTATATACATTACAATGCTTGCCTGGTTTTCAGGGTCAGCTCATCTCCCCCACATTCTTCAGCATCGTCCTTCAGTTGCTATGTGGTCATTTGACAATCCTACTCACTATGAACTAAAATCTTAAGTTAGTAAATCCATGTAGCAATATAGTAGCAGTATGGGACTACTTTCTCCTTAAACATGTAATGTACATTTATTGATTAGAAATCACTCAGTTCAGTATATCAGACTGATCTCCAAGATCTCCAAGCAAAATAACCGAAATAGAAACAAAAATCATTTTTTATGGTTGAACATAAAATGTATTTCTAATCTTCACATGTAAATAAGTGTCTTTGAGGTAGAAATTGCGGTATTTAATGCAAAAAATTTGGTTTGTCAGATTTTCACCCTTCTTCCCACCCACTCGCATGTGTCACTTTGGGGTTTAATTTCCATTTATCAGCAGGTGTATAAAACATCAGCAGATGAGGATGGAAGGGGTGCTGCAACTTCCTTTTAGATGCTATCTGAACAGAACAACAGTATTAAGCTATTACCATATGTGCCCACTTGTACATTATTCATCTGTTCATGCTGTGTGGCAACTTGTTGTATACAGTGAAAGTTGTCCAGTGCATGGCCAACTTAAGTAAACACAAATGTAAATGATTTAGCCCATTCTGATTTCCCAGTGTTAACTGGCACATGAAATAACTTTTTTATTTGCTAACTGTGTTAGAGTACTAGTACCCAAGGCCTAAAACTCACTTCTACGCTAGATTTTTGAAGCATAGCAGACCGTTACATATACAGGTACAAACAATGTATTTATTGCATCTCTGGTATGACGTTATCATTTCACATTATTGTGCTGCAGGTTGTACCACAGGAGGAAGAAGAAAAAACTACCCTGACCTATAAGTACATTATTCATGAAGACCTCCTACCAATGATTAGTAACAATAATGTACTCCTTGAGGAGATGGATTCTTATGAGTGGGCTTTGAAAAGTTGGTCTCAGTGCTCCAAGGCATGTGGTGGAGGTAAGAGTTTCTTATAATTACTTCTGGAAATTAATTGTCTTTTTAAATGGGTGATGTCAGTTGATCTACTAATATTGTATCCATTACCAAGAAAGGTGCAGAGGTCTGTGTTCCATAGCATAAGTAAGCTAGCCACTGAGATCATGCTTTACAGTTTTTTAGAAGCTGATTCTTTTTCTTTTAGGTAAAGGATAGTAATCTCTCCTAATTATCTCTTTTTAGGCATTCAGTACACAAAATATGGCTGTCGGCGTAAAGGAGACAGCAGAATGGTTCATCGTAATCTCTGTGATAACAACAAAAAGCCAAAACCAATACGTAGACGATGTAATCAACAAGAATGCTCTCAGCCAGGGTAGGGGACCACAAATCCTTTAATACAAATAATACTGTCATTTATGGAACATTAATATTTAGTTCAACATCAACATCATAGGTTCACAATAAATGTTAGGGTTATGCTTGAAAACCAGAAAACAAAGTAATTATATTGTTAAATCTGGATTTCCTCTTCTTTATTTATTTGTAGGTGGGTGGCTGAGGATTGGGGAGCTTGCAGCAAATCTTGTGGCAAACTAGGCATGCAGGCCAGGCTGGTGCAGTGCATTCAGCATTTGCACAATGGTACAAACAGGACTGTCCACACTAAGTACTGCACTGCTGAGCGCCCAGAAACAAGGAGGCCCTGCAATCGGACACCATGTCCAGCGCAGTGGAGGACGGGAGCCTGGTCACAGGTTGGTGAAAAATGACCTTCTTTTAAATGAATTGAACAAGTCAGTTCAGACACAGTAACTTAAACTACAGCTAGACTGATACTAATGAACCTAGAACTCACTTGCTTACAATGTTGTTCCCATTGGTATCTCTAGACCACACTGCTCTGCCAAAGCCTAGCTTATATAGGCCAGCCTCTGACCAAGTATGAAATCATGGGACAACAGATACCCAATATTCAGCTATTTATATCTAGAACCCAAAGCATATTTCTCTTATTATTCACAGTTCACAGTTGCACAGTTAACATTAATTTACCTCCAGCACAACACTTCACTACAGAGTTATCTGCTGAAACTGCTACAAGCTACCAACCCTGTTTTTTAATTGCTTTTATTATTGTAAATTAGGTAAGATGCACCTAGAGTGGGAAATATAACAAACCTGAATCAACTATGTTGAGATACTGAGTTTATCTGTGTATGCTTTGTCCAATTTGCACAAGGAAACACTACAAAAATAATCTCTCTTTCTCTGTTATCTGGTTGGCCTTCACAGTGTTCCTCAAGTTGTGGTGAGGGTATTCAACAGCGTCAGGTTGTTTGCAAAGCTAGTGATAATGCCATTGGTCAGTGTGATGGAGAGAAGCCAGAAACCATCCAGGTTTGCAAGATAGCAGCCTGCACTGGTAAGAAACAAAATGATATACTTCCAGGTTTATACAAACACACAGTCATTCTGCAAACTAAAAATAATCTTTAGATTTTATCGTATGAAATGTAACTGAAATTGTGATTTTAGAGTATATTCAGCAAAGGAGCTCTGGGCAGTAATGCTAAACCTGACTCATATTGAAGGAGCAGGGTTTTAGGAATGATAGAGAACTTTTACTGGTGTTGTGGCACCTAATATATCTATTTGTCCTCTCTCTCTCTCTCTTACTATTTTTTTCCTTTTGACCATGGCTATTGACCGTGACTATTTGCTTCCCCATCTTTTTTGTGGTTCTCATTACTTGCCTTTTGCCTTTCTTTTGTCAACTATAATTTTTGCAATTATTTGGTGCTACAATTTCTACCATCTGCTGATGTCCCATAATTTTGTTTTCTTCTTTAGCTTTTAAGGTACCAAATAGAAAGACATTAACAACATCTATCTAACTTGCTAATTGAGAGAATGAATTGCACCATATACCTACAAAAACCTTACTTAATTTCATACACACTCAAAGTGTCAACTGCACTTCTTGGTCATTTTCAGGAAAATCTCCAGGACTTACGCCCAATGCAGAAAGCATGGAGTCTATAACATCAAAAATGCCCTTGGTATTAGGACAAAGTGTACCAAGAAACCCTGTCAGCAAGATCTCAACAAGTAAGTAACCTGAAATGGTGACTGTAATACCCTGAGCAATAAAAAAAATCATCTTTTCTTTTGCAATTGTGCAGTGGCATGGAAAAAAAGAGTTTGTATGAATGTTCCAATACTGTGCTCTCTTGGGAATGCATGCAATGGCATGAAGCATAATCTTGTTGAGATGGCTTGATAAACCTAAAGATGTTTCAGTCACTTTCATGCCTCATCTCTAAAGATTAAGTATGCCAAATTCAAAGATGTAATATAGGCTATAAGGGGTCCAATTAGAGCATGTACACTTAGCACTCAATCCACTGCCAATATGCTGCGCTCTGCACCTTGTGCCAGATAAAACAGTACCAACAGGTTCAAGGGATAACGTCACTTAATGTCTGATCTGAGTGTTGTATCCCCTGGTGCTCCATGTCCTGCATGTCATGCAAGGTAAAAGCGTGATAGAGGACACCCACATTCCACCAATGGGACACTTCTTTAGTATACAGCACTGGCAGATGCATTCCCTTCTGGCAGCATAAAGAGATGTACCTAAGGTGCATTGTGGGCACAAACATAGTGCTATGCCACTTTTTTTTTTGCTCGCACTGCACTTTGCCAACCAACAGTCCTGTCATGTATGTCCTAAAGACAGAAGGAGTTTAGATCACTATGTAATCATCAAAGAATGTCTGCAATGGTGCCCATACATAGACAGACAATGGCTGCAGTCTTGAACTATTTGGCAGAATACTGGTGTATGTATGGAGCTAAAACAATACCCTCCAAATCAATATCTGATCTGGTCTAATGGAAATCCCACTTGTTGAGGTCCATGGCACAAATTATTGAATCAGCCAAATTTGGGCCAGCAACTAGGTAACCAAAGCTGAGTGAATATAGGTAGTTTTTTCCAGTAAATAAATAGCCTTCTTACTATGATTGCCATCAGGCTGGTACCTAGTAGGTAAAATAATGCCTACAGCCACAGCAAATATTAATTATGGTTAAATATTAATTGGTAGTATAATTCGGACAACAACCAAGTTGCACCACCTTTGCTCACCCAATTATGCCCTCCATCCAACTCAGCTCCTCTAACCCACTGTGGCAAGCCTTTATCCACCAAACACAATCACCCGACCCTTCCTCCTACAATCACTTTATACTGAAAAATGCATCAGTTTAAAAAGAAAATTAAATCCCCACTAACATTCTTCCCTGGGGTGAAATGAAGTTCAGCTTCTCACCACCACTTTTATAGTATGTAGTTAACCTGGTAAAGAATTTTAATTATGTGTATTTCTTGCTTTCTTCCTATATTGATTTTTTTCTCCTACACATAGTTATATAAGAGTGGAGAGCTCTGCCTGAGACTCAATAACACCTTTATAGTGGTGGCAGAAGGGGAGCTTAGTCATCCAGTGACTTTGGGCGACTAATCTCCCCTAAATGCAAGAATACGAATTGCCGGTGGGATGGCATACAAATCGATTTGGATTTTTGAAGTTCCTTGAAGTTGCCGCATGAGGAATCTTTGGGCGACTTCAGAAATCTGTAGCAATTTGTTTTCCATCCCACTGGCATTTTGGGGGGTTGTGACCTGGAGTAGAGACGAGTTATCGCTGGGTGACCTGTGTCTGCCACCACCCTTAGGGTGGCAGATGCTAAACTGAAAGTTTGCTATTGAGACCTTAAAAAACATTGTTTGGAAAACCATATCGTGGACCCAAAGAAAATACCTGACTGGAGCTTTCACAATGCATTGATCTCTATAGACTTGAAAAGGCAGTATAGCATAGTTTCTTGGTGCAAGAGCTCCCTCTACAGACCTATTTACAGTACCTTAGTGAAAAAAGAAATGATTAAGCAAGCTTCTGTTTTATGTCCAAGCCCTTTTCCCACTGCCCCAGTATCAGGAAAAACAAAAAAAAACTTAGAGCAGCAATTGTTTCAATGAGTAAGCGTGTGATAATGATAAACAAAATTAAATCTTTTAAAATTTTTCTTCAATTTCTTACCGTAGAGGATTCATGCCAAGGAGACAAATCAATATTTTGCCAGATGGAGGTCCTAGCACGCTACTGCTCCATACCAGGCTACAATAAGCTGTGTTGTGAATCATGTGGCAAAAAGATTACCCCTACGAGTTTGATACCAAGTTCAGAGCATGCAGCACAGGAACTCGGGGCCGCAGAAGGAGCAATCCTGCCAACACCCATTCATCCTATAACCCTGGTACCAACAGTCATTGGCAAGTTGAATAAAGTTTCAGCAGTTGACAACCCTGTGGATGCCTCACTTGAATCCAAACATGCAATAAAGGAAGCCTCAGCAAATGACACTGTAAGTTCTATGAGGGATTCATCTGCATTTGTATCAATAAGGAATACTTCTGCTACATATTTAGGAAAGATTCGGTTGCCAGAAACTCGCGAAGTTCTTTTGGATAACCCCAACTCACAGCCTAATAAATCTTTAGCCAGCAAACAAAGCAGAGACAGTTCCGTAGCAACATCGGATTTAATAAGACGAATTAGGGAACGTACTGAAAATGTGAAGACCAGATCTAGTGTTCAAAGCGCCTCTGTGGCTACATGAGTCCATACACTGACATTGGGTTTCTTTAAGGAACTGTGCAGCATCATTCAAAATGGAGAGATACAAGAGGAAAAAAAGGCTTTTGCAATTTAGCCGTAGCACTTTTTCAGTCATGAAATAATACAATGACATGTTTCTAGATAAAGCAAATTTGAAACTTCTGGGCATTAAGATAATAGAGCCCATTAATTGTTACCTCACAGTGCAATATCATTGCACTTTAAGTTGTGATAAGGGTGCTACCAACTGGATTTGTACCAAAAAGGAATATACTTTTTTCAACATCTCACCTCAGTTCTCAAACCAGCTGGTGCCTTATTTAATATGAAAAAAGACTTTGAAAAACTTGAAACATGGTGCTTTCTTAAGTCCCCATCAATCATAAAGCTGCATCATTACTACACTTTACTGTAATGATGCTGCATTCCCTATCCAATAATTTCTGTGTACTCATTTGAGGTGACCCTTTCTCAGCTATCAAACAGGATAATTTCTGTTCCAAAGGTTCAAGCATTGGGTTTGATTCAGCAAATGACCATTGCTGCAACCAGGGCCGGATTAACATAGTGGGTGCCCCTAGGCCTGCTGTCGTTTATCGCCCCTGTCTCCTCCCTTTTATTTGCTCAAATTTTCATCATCAGGACGCAGCAATGAGAACTGGCACACAGGAAATTTAAATTTCTGAACCAATGTGGGTGTGGTTGAGCAGCATGCCACCCCCTAAAATCCTGCCGCCGTAGGCCCGGGCCTAGGTGGCTTCTCCACAAATCCGGGCCTGGCTACAAACTCTATACGAAGTCCATTCACCTTACCAACTTTAATGGCTACTGCTGGTAGTAGAATAATGTTCATTCAACAAGCGTTATTCATAATAAATAGTTCTGAACATGTAAGGCATGCAAAATAGGGTTCTTTTTCCCCAACAAAATATTTGAGTAACTCC
This sequence comes from Xenopus borealis, assembly GCA_024363595.1. Lineage (NCBI taxonomy): Eukaryota > Metazoa > Chordata > Amphibia > Anura > Pipidae > Xenopus > Xenopus borealis. Next base: position 39,757,822 of record CM044443.1, read on the forward strand.
CATAATGATTTGTATTGTACAAGAAATAGTCTACAGTATATACATAAGGATCACAGTGTAAAAGGTAAGATGCCATCAATACTTCTCAAAAGGGCCACTACATTTTCCTGCTGTAATGTGCTCGGTAGAGAGGAATACTTATAAATGTTGGTGTAGTTTTATATCTCTGTGGCATCTATGAATAGTCCTTGCTGCTGCTATTCAAATACATTTAGATTATCAGCCATTTTCTATTTGCAAATTCTTTCTTGGCCCTGACACTATAGCTCCTCGGCTGCTAGGCCACACTCCAATATTTTGACCACAAGTCAGTGAACAATGGCGTTTTAGGAAAAGCTGAAAGGGCATGCAAGGCCAGTAAAACATTACAAAAACTAGGGGCAACAATAGGGGAAATACAGCAAGAGTAGTTATATAATTGTGCATTTACAGGGGAAAGTAAAACAATGTGATCTTTCAAGTACTGTACTTAGATATCTGGATATAGAGTGCCTTGGGAATTTTTTTCTGTTCTCTTACATTCATGCAAATTCTGCTGCCCAAAATTATTTGTAATGCATGAAGGTTGGAGTTGGTATTGGTGATCCACAAAACTTACTCTACACTTTCAATGCTTGTGAATACATTCAATGTGTGTTCGAAACTGGATTTTCAGCAGAATAATATAAACAATGTACTGTATAATGGTGCAAAGACTTCTCTCCGTGTCTAACTGAGGTTAGTGGTACACGTGCATTTCAAAGCCAGATAACTGGGTGATATATTTTAGAGAGTGGTGCCAATCATTGGCTGTATTTTATGTTGTAGATATACTAATAAAATATTTTGGGGGTTGTGTTGCACTTTTTATAATAGATTTGTATTCCCACATTATCCTAAATACTTTCATTATTAACAAAACCAAGCAGTCATGCAGCAGTTTTTTTTTTCAGAATACCTTCTATGACATGCTATTCAATAGACAATTTATTCAGACATATCACTTTTGGGGTAAGGGCACACGTCCAGATTCGGGGAGATTTAGGATTCTACATAGGTTAAATTAGTCAGTCTGTTGTATGTGCAATATGATTATATGCCTTTCCAACTGTAGATTGAATTGAAAATAAACCTTCAACACAGAAATTGTGTTTAACTACAAGAATTATGCTAAAGAAGCCAACTGATACAGCAGCCCTATGGCACTAAAATATAAACAAAAGCATGCCCCCTGTACTTTTTTAAGCCCGAGTATTAAATTGCTTTGTGGGAAGGCCACAAAAACTCAGGCATAGGGTGACAAGATATTAGGTGACTGAGCTAAAGATTCAAACAGTCCCTAGTAGGAGGGGTAGATGTGAGCAGGATTGGAAAGGGGTAGTTACAGAGCTAGTCTATTTCTAATTTGGTTAGTGTTTCTATTTATGTATGCTTAAGAAGACAATTGTTTTGAATGCTGTGCACATTGAAGGGGATGTCCACGCAGACACATTTTTTGCTTAATAGTAGAAAATGTAAATCTAAGCAACTTTCTGTTATACATTAATGAAACTTAATTATTTTAAAGTTATTTGTAACTGAAAACAGATTCTATGCCCTTTGCCATTCTCTTCTGAGTTTGCCAGATAACAGAAACCATGTAGCTGAAGTCATCTCTCCTCCAGTCCCAACAATCCTTTATACACTTCTGTAATTCGGTCTATTAATTACAGAACATGCAAGGAATTGTGGGAATCTGATTCTTGGCTGGAGGAGAACTCACTACTGTTTTAATTGTCGGAGTAGTTACAGAAAGTGGAGCAGAAAATTGTGAGAGGAAAACAAACTTTTCTAGCAATGACATTTATAAATACGTTTATAATCATTAAACATTTTTCACTGGAAAGTTGGTTAGAGTTATACAGTATATGCAGCATAAATATTATAACTTGGGTGGATATCCCTTTTAAACATTCCTTAATGTTAAGATTGGAGTGTAATACACACAATGTACTAGCAGAAAGCAATTGAAATATAAATTCTTACACTTAGGGTATTTTTACACTCAAAAACATTTCGCACTATTTTGAGTTTAGATGCTCACTTACTAAGGTAACAAAGGCCCCATCTTGCTAAAGTGGAGCATTTCACTTTATTGTCTTCCATATTGCCTTCTTGTTCCACAGTTGCCTGATGTCTGTAAAACCTCTTGATATTTAAGATACAAAATGACCTTTAACGTCTAACCTTTTGATTCTTCAAATGCTTGAAATGACTACAGCTTAGATTTTGCCCCTCTCACTTGACATTGTTAATGTAGGGAGCAAAAAAAATCTATTAAATTTAATGTAAATCCAGTTGTTGAATGAAGGGTCAGTCAGATTTTGTTGGACCACAAGACCCAGCACATTTCAACATAGACGTGTTTGGAGGTTTAGAGATGGTTATACACTATTTTAAGGCCAGCAGTCCAAAAGAATGTGAGTGTGCTTTACTAAAAGACTTTCTTGTTCTATGTAGGTCTGGAACTTTGTTCCTACAATTTTAGATCAGCTGATTTAAGTCTGGTGGGTTAGGAAGTTCACTGGAGAGATTAGGTTTGGGCCACCTAGCTAGGGGTAAAACTGTAGTGGATGTGCCTTTTGCCTAATGCTGTAGCCAATTGATTTTTATGTAAAATATAATGTTGTCTCAATAGGTGATTTTGCTTTCTAGTTTAGCCTGGACAAGATAACTTCCAGGATTCCCCCTTCAGTAAAACAATTTTGGGGGCTGATTTTTCTACAAATAACAGAAGGCAGGAGTTGGCTATTCCTGGTATTACTAAGGAATTATTAAGGAATACCATAAATGAACTTCCTAGGTTCTGTTTTAGTTTTTAAGAAATACCATTTTATGATATTTCATTATATTCCACCAGATGATGTTTCCCAATTGTATAGCGTTTTCTGAAGGAAAATAATAGTTATATTTAAGGAAAATATATCATTCCTTGTACTAGCTCTGTCCCAGTTATGGCTAAAAAACATTGTTGATACATTTATTTAAATAATAACTGTTAAATATTTTACCGTCTCATTTGGCTTTACATAATCTGTTGTTTCCGGTTCTAAAACTGCTTGCAGTTCATCTTTTTTGGTATTTTCCTTTTAACTGATTTGTTTGGTTGGTGTATTTACCCCAGGATCAAGCATTATCACCTGTCACTAGCCCATGGATTGGCTGTTTTTTTAGATGACTTACTAATTATCAGGTGGACAGTGTGGCTTTGGGTCCATAGGAAATGAATTCTTGTTAAAAATGCTTCTGATCGTTTAAAGGCTACAGTACCCACTATTTGCAATTCTACAGCTGGCATGTGATAGTCCTGCATTAATTATCGAATAAGACGTTAACGCATATACTCTGCTGCTAGTATCAAAAACAGAGATGCAACTAGATGACCTCTGTTTCAGCCTCAGTTAGTTATTTCTGCTCCCCTTTTACCACACTCTTCATCTTCTGCTGTTTTCCCCCACTACTGGTGTCTACTTGCTTTTTCCTAGGTATGCACAACAGCCACAATTTTTGGATTTTGACCAAATGCCAAATACTTCCTAAGTTTGTCTGAATACAAACTTAATTTGTATCCTTGCTTTGGTATTCAGATGAAGAAAAAAGATATAAACTGCATCAGCTATGAACAAAATAAAACTGATTCAGTCATTTGTCAAAAAATTTAATCACATCACTTAAGAATTTGGCCAGATCCTGCACTGAATTCTAGATTTGGTGCATCCCTATTGTTGCCCTTTGTACTGTCCTCCTTTTTTCTGATGACTCATCATTTTGAATTTGTCCCTGTCATTGTTAAATGGCGCTGCATCGGTAGTTGGATTTGTGATGCCTACTTTGTGAGCTGGGATGTGCAAAATAGTCAGTTTTTTTGGGGAAGGAATACATCCACTTTAATTCTTTTTTGTTTGTGAGTCCCTGTTTCTTTTCTAAGGAGATAACTGTTCTCCCCAGTATTTCTTTTATCATTCCCCTCTCTACTACAGAGCTCATAAGGGCCCAAAGCCTGTTTCCCTAAGCTATTCTTATTAATAAATATTTCCCAGACAACCTCATGGGTTTTTAACCTCCCAAAAACACAATGAAGCACTTAGCAAATGTATATTATACTGTTGAGTTTCATACTCAAGCACATATCACACTTTTGTATTGCTGTTCTGGCACTGTCAACTTTTTAATTGTGAGTGTTCCGATAGTCTGGCTTTGGGTTGCGGTACCTTGTAAATATCCTAATTCTGTGATTAGTTAAAATAAGATCCAATATCATCCTATTCAAATCTAATCACACAGTAATTGAGAGCTACACACATGTGCTGCAGTTAAAATCTCAGGAGCTTAAAGGGACAGCAACACCAAAAATGAAAATTGTATCAAAGTAATTGAAATATAATGTACCGTTGCTCTGCACTGGCAACGCTGGCATGTTTGCTTCAGAAAGACTATTACTATAATTTATATAAACAACCCTTAAAATTAGAAAAGGCACATGTTACATACCAGATAAGAGTTAAAACACCATTGTATCGGACAAGGCTTATCTCGTGCTATGTAACATGCACCTTTTCTCCTTTTTCCCACTTGAATGGCTGCCCTAATGGTACACAGCAGCTTTTTTATAGTATATTTTGCGAACACACAGCTTTTCCTAGTGTATGCTAACAGTATATTAAATTATAATTACACTTTAATTTTTTGGTGTTACTGTTCCTTTAATTATGAGGTATATTTTCTTAAGGAAATGTTGGTGAATCAAGATATGCATAGTTTTTCAATGAACAAATTCTTAATTTTAAGAATTTGTGTAAAAATTGCATCAAAAGTAGGGTATGGAGGCAAAATTGGTGAGGCTGCGTGACCGGCACCATTATAAGTCTAGCCTGAGCTCATAAATGAAAATAACTGCAGTTAGTACTGTAAACCATTGTATGTGTAGTGTCTTGAATAACCAGTGTAACTTGGTGTAACCTTCTAATGGTGATGCCAGTAGCATTAATATACAACAGGATGCCGCACAAGAGCTAATTCCTTTTTTACTGGGTTATAAGACCGGATCACAAGGCAGTGACATTGCTGTTACTTCCTCCCACAGCTACAAATGAAGATCAATGGTTGACCAGCTTTGCCTAACTGACTAAGATCTGATGAGGCTTGAAGTTGACTGCCCAAAACTGTCACTCATGTATTCTAGATACAGGTCTAATGAATGGTAATTGGGTCACTTTGCATGCCATTCAAAAAAAATCTTTTCTACTTTTTTTATTCTTATTTTTAAAGTAGTATAACTAGTAGCGTTGGATCCCAGAATCTAGCATTACCCTTTGAAAGGGAATGTTAAAGGGGTTGTTCACCTTTGAGTTAACTTTTAGTATAATGTAGAGAGGGATATTCTGAGACAATTTGCAATTGGTTTTCATTTTTTATTGTTTGTGGTTTTATAGTTATTTAGCTTTTTATTCAGCAGCTCTCTAGTTTGAAGTGTCAGCAATTTGGTTTCTAGGGTACAAATTACCCTAGCAACCCTGCATTGATTTGAATAAGAGACTGGAATATGAATAGGAGAGGGACTGAATAGAAAGATAAGTAATAAAAAGTGGCAATAACAATACATTTGTAGCCTTACAGAGCATTTGATTTTAGATGGTGTCAGTGACCCCCATTTGAAAGCTGCAAAGAAACAGAAGAAAATTGCAAATCATTAAAAAACTATGAAAAAAAAATAATAATGAAGACCAATTGCAAGGTTTCTTAGAATTGGCCCTTTTACAATATACTAAAAGTTAACTTGAAGGTGAACCACCCCTTTAACTGTGTGGCTCAAGCATGGGTTGTTTGAATGTTGCTAAATTCCAACTCCAAACATATTGCAAGATACAGTATTATCAATAATTTAAATATTCTGAAAGCTGTACTTCAGCAACATCAGGGATGGACATAGCCTGATAAAACTTTTCTCCAGCTCTCTGGGCCAAGAGTGTACAGCTGGGTGCCTGTTATTTCATCATGGGATCAGGCCTTGAAGTATAATTATGTTCTAGTACTGAATACCTACATAGCACTACATCTCCAGGTTGATTACATTGTTAAATGATATAGTAATGTCCCTATGAATAATAATGCTGGTAAGCTGGCAGTTCAGTGGAAAAAAAACCTTCTTGCATCTGTACTTTGGACTGGAAACACGGGTACACAGGAACGGTTTTTTTAATGGGGGGTTATTTCCCTGTTAAAGGGTTCTAATAAATATGGTGCTTGCTATGTACATCTGTTTGGCTTATAGTGGGTAGGTGGTGATATAATGTAAATTTGAAACCAGGAAAACTTTCCACAGCAGTTTTGCTCCACACAAATGATGTAGGGTTTTAACCCCCAGCATTCTCCAGTTTATACAGACTTAAAGCATGATGGGAACTTTAGTCCAGTTCCACAGAAATAAATCCTTAAACTAACACTGCAATGTTCCTCTTTGCTCCCTCTCTCTTCTTGGTTTCATATGATTGTTGTTGAAGACAATTGACAAATGTTTTCTAGTGCTGATTATGTTGTAATATTGGCAAGCAAACATTGTATGGCAATCCCAATTAGTTAGATAACACTGAGATGACACTAGTGTGTCTAGGAAACACTGGCAAGGACGATTCTAATGGAGAAATCCACTTGCATCTGTAATAAGTTTGGGTTGTCAACTTTGGGGAGCCGGGGGTGCAAAAGAAATGGTTTTAGGGAAGATCTATATCCTCTTTAAATACTGGTGCTAGAAAACAAAAGTTTTTTATAGAAACTTGCAGGGCCAGATTTGTTAAGCAAGGGAATTCCTAACAAAAATGCTATATCCATCATGCAGCCCACAGCTGTTTAGGTGCTACTAGGTGTAATACTAGTGGACTAGTACAATGATCACTTACAACACAGAGAAACTGTATGCCATTAGTCATTAAACTAAGAATATTTTCTGGTAAAAAGACCCTTTTGAACCTTGGGTGCCCAGGTCAAATGCCCTCACTTCACTCCCTAAAGCCCTCATTGGGTGATGGAAAAGGCTCTGCAGGTTGGTCGTTCCCAACTGTATATCTCATTCCTGTACCGTAGCCATGTCCGTTCTCATATATTGTATCATTTTGTATATACAAATTTCAGAGTTTTTAAATTGTTATATTTATTGATTTTGTTTTTTTTTTATTTTAACCATGTAAAAAGTTTCTTTTTGTAAGAGAAAAGAGGAACAAAAAGTTTTATCGTTTGAGTTAGAGAATTGTTGTCTGTTAATACTATTGTTGCTATAATTATTGTAATTTGGTATTATTGCTTTTGAAACTGAATAAACCTCATCGTTGGCACATCTATCAATCATTCTAATGAGTCTGTCCATTCATTTGACCTTATAGAACAGGGATTTGCTAACCTTCATATTACTATAGTATATAACAATATTTATGAAATGGGGGCAGATTAATTATTCCTTCTACCCTGAAT
>CM044443.1:39782980-39793520 GCA_024363595.1 Xenopus borealis
GTAGGCCGGAGGGAGGAGGGAGGGGGCAACACAGTGGAGGGGGGAAGTGATTTTAGCACCCATTGGGTTGACTTCTCCTTTAAATAAGCAAAAGTGAGATTTCATAGACACACGCAGTGCAAGCCTCTTGTGTTGTCTTTGGTGTGTCATGTTTGTCATATTCTGTGTTATAGTGAGATGGCATCTCACTGAGAGGAGCCAGTTGCCAAATTATTACATCTGATTTACATCTGGTGTGAATGGTGTGTGAATGGCCAGTATAAACATGTGCTAATTCAACCAATGGTGAGACGGTGAGTGAAGTATTGTTTCATTGGCACAATTTGTTTCACTAGATTTATTTAGGTTCAAATAGACTTTGAGATTTGATTGAGGTTTAAATATCCATTAAATAACAAGGGCTGATGAGATCTAACAAGATCTAAACAGGCTGCCTGCAAGTTTGGGTATATGGCCCTGATTTCTTAGGCTATATCTGTGCTTTTAAACCAGTAGTAGTAAACTAGTAGCAGTAGGATGCATAGTTGGTCACAGGAACATTAAGAGGATGTATTCACCCATAATTCCTTATGTGAGTTTAAAGGACAAATCAGGCCCCCTTTATAATAACACCACTGCAGAAAAGGAAGCCTGGCAAGGCAGGCAGCCAAGTTTTTCATCTTCACACTAAAATCCCAAGAGAAGAAGAAACTCTGCTAGTACAGGGTCAGTGTGTTTTTATGTACATATTGAAATTACATTTCAATTGCGTGCCAATATTGCGCCATAATAAAATTTCAGAAGAGCAGATAGACTGTCAAGTGTAAGCAGAGTTCTGCATAGACCCCCCCAACATTCGTCAGAGGCCCTAGAGACCTTCAAAAAAGTTTTATGTCTGCATGCTTCCACAAGGTGGCACTCTAGACAAAACAGAAACCAAGTCTCTTTGAGAGAGGCATTATTGCTTATTTACACATACTACTGTACCTTAAAACAGATACTCACCATAGACTTTACAAAACTTAAATCTAACTTGAAGTTTATCTTAAATATATATATATATATATATATGTATCTGTGTTTATGTCATATAAAGAACAAATTGTAAAACACATCACTTTAAATAGAATGGTGCTGAATAAAAAGAGTCTTGGAACTGAATTTACCTTTTGGCAGTTATCAGAGAGATATGCAGTTGTAAAATTCATAAGGAAGGTTTTTTTTTAAATGGGTTTAGTTCTCCTTTAACCAATATGCATTCCATTCCACCATAGTAGAATAATGGGTTTAAATAATAAATATAATAACGTGAATCACTAATGTTTAACAAATTGTCTATGTTTAAGGACAAAAAGCTTAAAGTAACAGTAACATAAAAAAATTAAAGTGTTTTAAAGTAATAAAAATATAATACAGTGTACGATCCAAAAACAATAGATTCAGTTTCTTATAGCCTATTACCACTGCTTAATACAGTGTTGCCCTGAGCTGGTAAAACTGCTATGTTTGCTTCAGAAACACTACTATTGTTTATATAAATAAGCTGCTGTGTAGCAATGGGGGCAGCCATTCAAAGGAGAAAAGGCCCAGGTTACACAGCAGATAAGCTCTGTAGAACATAATGTTATCCATTACTTATCCTTTGCCATATAGCAGTTTTTCAATTTCCGCCATTGCTAAACAGCAGCTTCTTTATATGAACTACAGTAGTGTTTTTGAAGCAAACACATCAGTTTTACCAGGGCAGGGCACCAGAACATGATATTTTCATTACTTTAAAACACTTTCATGTACTGGTATTACTGTTCCTTTAACTGAAGTAGTAGATAGGTGCTTGTACATTGGGTGCAGGAAGAATTGTTCTTGTTAATGCACTACCTTTAGGGGCTGATTTACCAAGGGTCGAAGTGAAAATTAGAATTCAAATTTTGAAATTCGAATTTTTGAGTATATGTAAGTGAAATTCGAGGGAATAGGTAAAATTCGATTCGAATTAGATTTTCAAATTTTCTAAAGTTATCATATAACGGCCCTTTAAGAATTCAAATTTGACCATTCGCCACCTTAAACCTGTCAGTTGCTGTTTTTGCCTATGGGGGACAACCTGAGATCAATTTGGAGTTGTTTGTAGCCTTCCTGAAAATCATGTTTTTTTGCAGAGTTTGCACTTTAATCCCATTCACATTAGTTTAAAAAGTCGAATTTTTTAATTAATTGCAGTTGGTCGGATTTTGGTTGAATTTCGAGTTTATGGGAGTTTTAAAAAACTCCCATGAACTCTTAATTCGACCCTTGATAAATCTGCCCACTAATGAAAGCACTTTATTTCATACAAATACAAAGGGAATGAACACACAGGTACCTTACGCACCTCCTCCACAAGCTCTTTATGTAACCTCTTACAAGGTCAAAGTTGCATGCTGCAATTTTATGAGGATGGACTTTTAGATCATGGGCAGATCACATGCAGGCAGCAGATTTTGCTGTGCACTATAAAAGGAGCTGGCACTTGTTGGCAGTTACTTCATAGTTGGTTTATAGCTGCCATCTGCTTCCATTTACCTGGGAAATTACTGGTGAGTTAAGACATTATTACATGAATTTATATTGCTTCAACTTCTATTTTATGTTTATTTTTCACAAAAAATCATTTATTACCTGTAAAATATATATATTTCTAGGTTTGCCTAAATGCAAAGTTTTTGTATGTGTATTTCTAGATCATCTGTTAAAGTAGGTAAAGGTGATTGTAACAGGCATTTAAATACAAAAATAACATTTTTCTTAATATTGAAATGAGTTGTAATTCGAAGCAACTTTCCAATATACATTACATTGCATATTTTCAGTGACTTTTGTGGGGATATTTACTTCAATCCAAATTGATCTCATCTTTTATTTTAAAAAACCACGACCAAATTCCCATGCCTGATTTTAGCTTATATATTAATAAAAACATTTAATTGGATGGCAGGAAAAACTCAATAAAATAAAGCTCAAATTTTTCAGGGTTTTTACCAAATCGTTCCAATTGTTTGTGCTTTTTTTCTGAAAACCCCAAAAAAGTCTGATTTTCAGACTAAACCAGTGCAGACCACTAAAACTTCAAATTGAGTAAGGTGCTCCTCCCATAGACTTATACAGGACCTTGACAGGTCTGAGATGGTGGGCTTTTTGCAGCATCGGGGTATAATAAATCTCAAAAAAAAATTCTTATAAAATTAAGATTTTCTAGTGAACAAAAAATTCAGATTTTAATAAACAAGCTCTTAAATGTAACGGCTTCTGAAAACAGGATCTGTAGACCCCTATCTAATCTGTTCCCCGGTGGGTTCCTACCTGCAAAGAAGTATGGAATACTTCTGCATTATTATTTTAAGAGGCATAACCTGACATTTGGGGAGTTATTTACTAAACCTTGATTTTTTTCTTGTAAAGGTTTTTTGGATTTGAACTTATGTTTTTAGTAGGGATGTACCGAATCCACGATTTGGCCAGGATTCTGCCTTTTTCAGCAGGATTCGGATTCGGCTGAATCCTTCTGCCTGGCCGAACGGAATCTGCATATCCAAATAAGGGGCGGGAGGGAAATTGTTTGTCATTAAACAAGGAAGCAAAAAATGTTTTTCCTTCTCACCCCTAATTTGCATATTCGGATTCGATTCGGTATTCAGCTGATTCTTTGGCGAAGGATTTGGGGGTTCTGCGAATCCAAAATAGTGGATTCGGTGCATCCCGAGTTTTTAGAGGAGGGATGTATATGCATCTGTAGCCCTATAGATTCATATACACATTATGCAGCAGCTTCAGCATAATCTTTATATGCATCTGTAGGACTACTCTCTAATTGTAATTTGCATATATAAATTATAAGGCGCAAATGTACTCTTTCTTAAAAAATGTTGGAGAGATGCAGTTTATTATATAAGTGCTATGCAAAAGAGAGATGTATTTGTCTCATGGTTAATTTGCTTAAAAAAACATGTTCAGCTGCTCAGAAAGCCCTTTTAGGAATTGTTGGTCCAGGGAGAGAGAAACAACAAACAAACACAAATAAGACACTTGTGGCATCTGCCAATTTTGTTTCAAGAGCAAAAATCCTTCCTGAATGCCAATTACAAATTCCCCCTGCTTGATAATTGCACCCCTGATTAAATTAATTAACATTATAGCAATCATCTTCCCTTGGTTGGTGTCCTACATTTTAAAATACAAAATGTCTGTCTTCAAACAGACACCAAACCAAGAAGATACTGTGGTTCTGCAATATAGGGAAAGTGCCACACAAATGATCATTGCTTCCTTTAAAGCTTAACCAATACTTTTATGGTTATTATTATGTAAGGGCGAAAATAGACTTACCTATAAACTAGTGAATAGAGAGCTGTAAATCTTCCTCTGGTGGATTGGGGAGGGGGGACATTTTGACTTTTATACCTATAACGACTGCTGTAGCTGAACCACAATGAGGGTGGTCATGGGAAAACTGTCATGGGAAAACATGTTTTTTTTTAAATGCATCAGTTAATAGTGCTGTTTCAGTAGACTTCTGCACTGAAATACATTTCTCAAAAGAGCAAACAGAATTTTTTATATTCAGTTTTGAAATCTGACATGGGGCTAGCCATTTTGTCAATTTCCCAGCTGCCCCAGTCATGTGACTTGTGCCAGCACTTCAGGAGGGAACTGCTTTCTGGCAGGCTGTTGTTTTTCCTTCTCAGTGTAACTGAATAGTACGCAGTGGAACATGGGTTTTACTATTGAGTGCTGTTCTTAGATCTACCAGGCAGCTGTTATCTTGTGTTAGGGAGCTGTTATCTGGTTACCTTCCCATTGTTCTTTTGTTAGGCTGCTGGGTGGGGGAAAGGGAGGGGTGATTTCACTCCAACTTGCAGTACAGCAGTAAAGACTGATTGAAGTTTATCAGAGCACAAGTCACATGACTTGGGGCAGCTGGGAAATTGACAATATATCTAGCCCCATGTCAGATTTCAAAATGAAATATAAAAAAATCTGTTTGCTCTTTTGAGAAATGGATTTCAATGCAGAATTCTTCTGGAACAGCACTATTAACTGATGCATTTTGAAAAAATTTTTTTTCCCATGACAGGATCCCTTTAACTTATTGGGCCTCACGAACATCCTTTATTTGGGATCCATTACCAATAAGAATGGCCTACCACAGTCTCAGACAGCAAGAGTTAGACTGGGATTATTCAATTATGAATTACAAAATGTTACAGTACTGTGTTTTATAATACAGTATACAGAAGAAAAGAGCGCATAGGAGCCTGATATATCAGGTAAACTGTTTTGAGTGTCAAATTCTTCAATTCCTGTTCCTCTACTTTATTCACTTGTCTGTCTACAAGGTGAGGAGCAATGCTTTTAGGATTGGCACATAGCATCGGTATAAGGCTGAGCACCAAGTGATTATTTACTTAGAGGGATTCTGTAATAATTTTTATGGTGTAGTTGTTATTTCTAAATTACACTGTTCACACTGCAAATAATGTACTCTACCATATCAAATGTCTTTCCTGAACTAGCAAGTGTAGTTTTTTAGTTGTAATATTAGTGTGTAGGCAGCCATATCAGGACTTTCCGGCCTGGTCATCAGCTTTCAGAAAGAGGCAGCACTTGAGAATGGAACAGGCTGGCAGGCTGTTGTTTCTCCTACTCAATGTAACTGAAAGGGATGTGATGTCAATCCAACTTGCAGTACTTGCAGTACAGCAGTAAAAAGTGACTGAAGTTTATCAGAGCACAAATCACATGACAGCGTGCTGTTGGGAAACTGGCAATATGTCTAGCCCCATGTCAGATTGTAGATTTCATTGAGGGTAATGTCCAGATTATTCAAAGAGATGCAGTATTATAATAGCAGTGGCACTCCTAGCATAGTTCAGGAAATTATGGAGGGGTACTTCCAAGCATTTTGTCATCTGCAAAACAAAAAGAATTCCTGCCTGTCAATGTAGTCTTTATTCTTTCTTCAGTACTCTAATGGTTAATGAGTTTTATACTCACTTCATGATCAACGCTAAATCCACATGTCCTTTTCAGTTCAATGTTTTAATTTTTAACTTGTTTCCTTTCCTTTACTAAGCTACATGTTATGTTTACAAACATGCAAATTCTTTACAGCTACAGCAGATATCTGTATTTGCAGCTGGAGATCTGCAAACATCTGCACCCTAAACCAAAAGCTTTCAAATAGAAATGGTTTTATTTTATTGTGATCAGGGATATGCAGTTCAGTTGCTCCTGATATCTCTGTGTAGTAACCTTTTGAAGTGATAAGTCATTATCAGGTCAGTGTTTCAAGGGGTGGTTTAACATTAAGTATGTCATGGGATGGCCTATTCTTACCAACTTTTCATTTGGTCTTCATGTTTTATTTTGTATTGTTTTTTTTTTTATTATTTTCCTTCCTCTTCTGACTCTTTCCAGCTATCAGTGCAGGGAGTACTGTAGTACTGCAGTAACAGCTGAACATTGGGCAATCCATATCCCTTAGAGCTTTGTTAAACAAATATCTGCCCCTGTGCTAGCCAACCAGCACCTTGTTTAGCATCTGACAGGTCCTGACATAGTGATTAAACCAAACAACCAAACATGTTGCCATGCTGGGGCACTTTTTTTTTTACTGACTGAAAGTTTGGTCCAGGACACTCGCTCAATATGGACATGACCTAGAATCCAGGTTGCATGCAGTTGCATATAGAAAGAGTGCAGGGTCAGACTGGGCCAGCGGGACACTGGGCCCCCGTAGGCCCAGATCTATTCTCCCAACTGAACCAGAAACTCTGGCTCCTGCACCCCTGCAGCATTAGTGACCTTCATGCATGCGAGACTGAGAATTTGGAGATTGGGAGGTGGCCCCTGGGGACTGCCAGAAGGGCCCTACATTTGTTGGGCCCCCAAGGAACCAGTCCGACTCTGAGTGATTGTCCTGCTTCCAGTTCACTTGTACATCATGTATGGACCATTACAGTCCTTGGGAGCAAGGGCACATCTTTGAATTTTTCAATTGTTTTCCCCGTGTGAAGTGCAGGCTCTATCAGTGCACAGATGAGGTGTGAGGAGAAATACATTTTAAGTGATAGCTGCCTTTGATATTAAACTCATTTTTATTACAAAAAAATGTAGGGAATTTACAGTTTTCATGGTAGTTGTATTAAGTGGTCCAGGGCCTCATTTTCCATATAGTTATCCAAGAGCTAGTATCAAGGGATGCCGAAACAACGATGCTGCCCACAGGAGCCTATATCCCTATTTTTTTAAGCACTTGCTACAATACCTGGCAGCAAAGCTGAGGGGGACCCTGATTAGGGATGGCGCGAACCCCATAGACTTCAATGGGAAGGCGAACTTTAAAAGCTAAAAAAGACATTTCTGGCCAGAAAAATGATTTTAAAGTTGTTTAAAGGGTGCAACGACCTGGACAGTGGCATGCCAGAGGGGGATCAAGGGCAAAAATGTATCTGAAAAATCCAATAGTCGCAGCCACTGAAGCACAGAAAAAATATGCCATATAAATGCTTAAAATAGTCGCAGCCACTGAAACACAGAAACAATATGCCATATAAATGCTGAAAATAGTCGCAGCCACTGAAGCACAGAAAAAATACAGGTCAATGTATGGCAGTTGTTTGAAGAACAGTAGATTACTAGCCAGCAAAGCTACCTAACCTAAAATGTCCCTCAAATCCCTGCAGACTTCTGTCCCTCCAATACAGAGCAGTATCAAGCAGATTACTAGCCAGCAAACTTACTATCCACTGTCCCTGAAATCACTAACAGCTCTCTCCCTACACTAACTCTTCCAAGCAGCACACACAGACAGAATGAAAAAATGCTGCAGGGCTTCAGTTTATATATGGAAGGGGAGTGGTCCAGGGGGTGTGGGGGTGGTCCAGGAGGGAGAGCTTCTTAATTGGCTGCCATGTATCTGCTGGTCTGGGGTGAGAGGGCAAAAAAAAGCGGCGACTATGCGCGAACCCAAAATGGCGAACGTCGCGCGACGTTCGCAAATATTCTGCGAGCGAGAACAGTTCGCGCCATCCCTAACCCTGATCAGGAAGGAGAGGGGTGATGCATAGGCCAGGTTAAGGTGGTAGGTATTTTATTGGCCTGGCTGATGATGCTAATGTTTCAATACAGAAGGCAGATAAAAATATAAGCAGGCCAGTATTATTTTCTAGAAAAAGTGAAGTGAAACTTCCTGAGGGGCACAATGTTGGGCGCATAAATAGAATGCCGCTCCATTAAAAGCATTGTTCACTTTTGAGTATGACGTAGAGAGTGATATTGCGATTATATATATATATATATTTTGGAATTGGTTTTTCCTTTTTTTTGCACTGGCAGTTTTTTATTTATTGAGCTTTTTTTTTATTCAGCAGCTCTCCATTTTGCAATTTTGGCAATCTGGTTGCTATGATTCAAATAACCCTAGTAACCATGCATGGATTACAACTGGAGACTGGAATATGAATAGGAGAGGACTAAATAGAAGGATGAGCAATAACAACAACATGTGTAGCCTTACATAGCATTTGTTTTTAGATGGGGTCAGCGACCCCCATTTGGAAAGAATCAGAAGAAAAAGGCAAATAAAAAATGAATTGGCCGTTCTATAACATACTAAAAGTGAACTTAAAGAGGTTGTTCCCCTTTAAGATAACTTCTAGAATGTTCTAGAACAGCTAATTCTAAGCAACTTTTCAATTGGTCTTCACAGTTGTTTTTTACGATTTGCCTGCTTCTTCTGACTTTCAAATGGGGGGCCCTGTAGCAGGACTACACTGACGATTTACCTCCGTTTTCTGCGGAAGCGATGGCCGGCGCTAAGATGGATGACACAGGAACAAGAAGTAGAAAAATCGGATGGTGTCGCAAGGTTGATGTGACGCGACACAACTGTCAGATGAAGATTTTTCATCCGACAGTCGTGTAGCGTCGCATCAACCATACAACACCATCCAACTTTTCTTTCATCCGACAGTCGTGTTGCGTTGCATCAACCTTGTGACACCATCTGATTTTTCTACTACTTACCTTGTTCCTGTCACATCCATGGAAAACTGAGGTAAATTGTCTGTGTAGTCCTGCCCTAAGGCTACACATTCATTGTTATTGCTACTTTTTATTACCCACCTTTCTATTCAGCCCCTCTCCTGTTCATATTTCAGTCTCTTATTCAAATCAATGCATGGTTGCTAGGGTAATTTGGACCCTAGCAACAACATTGAAAACCGGACAGCTGCTGAATACAAAGTTAAGTAACTCAAAAAAAATGATAAATGAAAACCAATTGCAAATTGTCTCAGACATTTTATCCAGTACATCATACTAAAAGTTACTTTAAAGGTGAACAGCCCCTTTAAAGGTAAAACCACCCAGCGTTGAATTTTTTTTTTTCAGAGGATAAAAGTGCGTGACACCTCGCTTATTGTAAACGCTTTGTCACTGCTCGGACCCACATGGAATAGGCAGACGCCATCGTTCGCACACCAGAAAGAAAGGCCGGAGAGACGCACTGAAAGACTGAACTGTGGGTGTGCCTTTTATAAGGAGACAAGTGTGAGGTAAATGTCGAGCTGATATCAATCCGCGAAGGCAAATGGACAGCGATAGAAAAGGGGAAGCCATATCCCGCTGCCTATGTAAAGGCCTGAACTCGTAAAGCGAGGGAAACGTAATAACAGACATTTTACCAGAGACAGCTCATGGGGCAGTATGTAGGGCCGGCTCACCTCAAGACCCACATTAATTTACTAATCCTAATTGTATAAATCAGTGATAAGGAGGTGTGGGCAGTATTACAAATTATCGTTACTAAATTAGACAGGTTTGCATATTAGCTACAGGCCACGACAACTATGTGTGTGTCTTAGAGTAATGTATCCGTGTCGGTGCACTAGGGTAACTATAAGGTACTGTCTGTGACACATCCAACGCAACTTCCCCGACCTGCTTTCTATTTATGGCGCAACAAATGCTCGCTCTTTGCTTTCATTAAAGCAGCGACTGACAGTGCGCATGCGCGTCGGCTGCGGCATCGCAACTGAAGAAGAAAAGTCAGCAGATTGCCGGTGCCCAATGACAGTGGACGGAATGTTGCGCTACCAAATTCCCGTCGGCCAATAGAATTAAGGGGCTCTCGTGGAATAAATGAATAGGTATCTTCACCGTTTCATTCTCATCGTCGTCGGAAGGGAAGGTTAGTACGGGCTCCATGGGGTATCAAATATACGCGTAGAATTCCTAAACAGATTGGCGTTCATTGTTTTGGATTTGGGGAGACCAAGTCATTGTTGACTTCCATGTGATATACCCCCCCCCAAGTGTTGCAAAGTGCTCCCAGCAGAGCTGCAGTAGCACCAAGATCTATCCATTCTGCACTGATTACTTATACAGGTATGGCATCTATTATCTGGAATGTTCAGGGTTTCTGCATAAGGGGGTCTCTTACGTAATCTGGATCACCATACGATGTCTGCTAAATGTTTAAATGCTTAAAAAGATGATAGAAATATTTTGCCTCCAAGAAGAA
>CM044443.1:39813353-39827037 GCA_024363595.1 Xenopus borealis
CAAAAGAATAAGAAATCAGGAAGGGGGCAAATAGTTTTTCACACCACTGTATTTGTTTTAGCTTCTAGCTCTTAATCTGTTGTGTTGCTCGCCAACTATGAATATGTGTTCAGCTGTACTAAAGATTGCAGTTTATTGCAGTAGCTGCCTTTAAGGATTATCAAAATACTCCCTACAATACAACACACCCCTTTTTAATTTCAAGCTGTGTCCATTGATATTGCCCATTACAGATTGATTTGCCATGGAGTGAACTCCTGAGCTTCTACATTGGAAGGCACATTTGAGAACATAAGTGCAAAGGGGCAAATTTTTGTAATTAAATAAATGCAGTTACTAAATGTGATTCAATCATTACACACTCCTTATAAATTGCACCTTGCAGAAATATACCAGTTTAGTCTACTTTAATGAAACATCTGTACTCTCTGCTTGGCCCTCTGCTGTTCTCCACGTACAGTCTCTCTTTAAGATACCTTATTTCTTCATTTTGCCTTAAAAATCACATATATGCAGATGAGGTCCAAATATATCTAGACTCCCCATGATTAACCTCAGACACAGACCTCTAACTGCCTTCTAGAGATTTCCTTGTGGATGAACATGCACCAGCTCAAACTGAACCTAGCTAAAACAGAGCTCATGGTCTTCCCACCCAAACCTGTCCCTTCACCTTCTTTTACGATTACTATTGATGGCCATTAATGCGGCACACAGCCTTAGAGTTATCTTGGACCAGTTCCTTTCCTTTAACCATATTAATGCTTAACCTGCCCTTTTTCCTATGTAATATTGCCAAGCTACACCCCTTTCTTTTGCAAGCAACAGCTAAAACTCTAATCTGTGCCCCTAGCCCAGTGATCCCCAACCAGTAACTCATGAGCAACATGTTGCTCTCCAACCCCTTGGATGATGCTCCCAGTGGCCTCAAAGCAGGTGCTTATTTTTGAATTCCAGGCTTGGAGGCAAGTTTTGGTTGTATAAAAACCAGGTGAACTGCCAAACAGAGCCTCGGTGTAGATTGACAATCAACATAGGGGCTACAAAATAGCAAATCACAACACTTGTCTGGCACCCCAAGAACATTTTTCATACTAGTGTTGCTCCCCAACTCCTTTTACCTCTGAATGTTGCTCACAGGTTCAAAAGGTTGGGGATCCCTGCCCTAGCCTATCCCGCTAGGACTACAGCAACCTCCTACTAACCAGGCACCTAGACTCCCACCTCACTCGCTGCAATAAATCTACACTTTGCTGCTAGAATCCATCTGCTCTCTTTTAAGAGAGAACATGTTCATCCACTGATGGAATCCCTATCATGGCTGCCTGTTACAAAGGATAGCATATCAAAAAACCTTCTGCTAACATTCTGGGCCCTTCACTCCACTGCTCCTCACTACATTTCTTCACTTGACTCACTGTATGTTCCTGCCCTTCTCCTCTGCTCCTCTCAGAGCACCTTTCTTTTTACAGCATCCACACGCACTGCCATATTTTATACTTAACCTTTCTAACTTGTGACTCCTCTGGAGAGAAGTAGAATGTCCTGGAACTTAAGAGCCAATGCCCAAAGCTCTGTACAGTTATTATGCTGAATAGTGGGGCACTGCATTATATATATATTGACAAATAACGTACATGTTCTATTTATGTAACATATCAAACTTTTTTTTTTTCCTTACACAGGGGAAGGCTTCCATAACTACCATCACACATTCCCTTTTGACTATTCTACCAGTGAATTTGGGCTGAAGTTCAACATTACCACTGGCTTCATTGACCTTATGTGCCTGTTAGGCCTGGCTAGGGACTGCAAGAGGGTATCCAAAGAGACCATAATGGCTCGGAAGATGCGCACTGGTGATGGGAGCCACAGGAGTGGCTGAAGAGAATGGATATTTAGTCAAAGATTAACAAAAGGCTGAGAGGAGATATTAATTATGATTACTTTAATACAACCCAGCACAGTGTTCTTTTCAATTACTTAAAGTAATTATAACTCCATGTTTAATGGCTCATCCCTTGTTCCATTTGCCTTCCTTTACATAATGTTGTTCTGAAACCTTGGTTTTGTTTGCTTTTTGGATACTTTCTGTACTGTATAGCTATTTATATTGCTGTCTTTTTTTTTTTCCCCTCTTCATTTCTCACTTGCAGTTGGTGTGTCGGTCTATCACCAGACCCCCTACCATCTGTAAATGTTGTCTTAAGCACTGACCAAAACTCCAGCTCTCTCTTCAGAGGTATTTGACTGTACTCAGGCTCTCTAAAACTGAATGAAATCTAATAAGTGGACGACTTTCAGGTGCCATTTTTAACAGTTTGTACATAAAGGGAAAAAGCTAAATAGTTTTTTTTGTTTGTGTATCTTTTTGAGTTACTCTAACACATACAAACAGAGTGTGCTTTTTAGTTAGTTTATTTTACAAGTGGCAATTTTTTGAGCCATTGGTTGCGCTAACACTGATGAGATGAGTTTGCATTGACTGCAGTTGAGGCATTAACACAGGCCATTGTGACAAAGGCAGTGCTCTATGTATGTTGTAGCTTTGAAATTTCTAAGATGGTAAAATGATTTTAAGATGCCTGGAAAGCAACCTGAGAGTCTTTATATACCCACAGAAAACAAAATACCCAAGCTACACAAATATAGTAGACATATTCTTATTTCATTGACTGTCACATAAAACCTTCAGTTGTTTCCTGCTGCAGGATTTGTCATCCGCAGCCAGAGAGTGAAGTTTCATAAAAGGTTTAAAATGGGAGTATTTCTGAGGAAAAATACTTTGAACAACATATATTTATATGTCTATATTCATATTATGCATGGTGTGTTCCCCCCTGCCTGGTATCATATTGTAGGTTTGGTGGAGGAAATGATAGATTATGACACCGTGCCCCACAGTATGGGTTCCATTGCCTTCTTTATATATTTTTAATTTAGGCAATTTACAGAAAGGAAAACTTAAGGAGCCATGTCTGGGATACCAGATATACATTTGGGCTTGATAGGATAGGAATGCAGTGTATATTCTAAATCTGAAAAATCTACATTTACAGCTTAGGTTGTATTGGCCTGAATTGCACTAGGAATTGTATAGTGGCCCTTTTTAGTTTGCCTGGAATATATGTTTGGAGGCTTTAGTTAGTTGCCCTTTTCTGTTTACTTGTACAATTTCTATAATAATTTTTTACATTATTAGAAAGTTTGGTAAAAGATCCACAGAGATTTATTACTAGGAATTTGTTGCGTCAAAGCTCAGTGTTGCCCCACACATACTATGTTTTGGTGCCTTCAGCACAGGGTTATTCAGCAACTTATCTAAGGTTTTTATGGGAGTAACAAAGGAACTGAACATGAAGTCCAGCTGCTGTCGGCTGATACTTCCTGCAAGCTTCACTTTGCCAAGGGATTCTGGGAATTCTAGTTAAACTGGGGGTGACAGGTCAAATTAATTTGTTTATTGGACCCCTGAGACACAATAGGATAAGCTCCATTGTAAATGTTGGGGCATTGTTGCCTTTTGATATACTGTAGTCATATTTTACTGTACTGTAAATCTCTCTAATATGAGGACTAATGTAATTGCACAATTATATCCCAAATGTTATCTGGACTGCAAAACTGTGCATAGGCATACTACAGCATATTTAAATACAGGAAGTGTCTATGTAAATAATGCTTATCAAAGTCTGGTCATAGCCAATACAGCTAAGAAATACAGTGCATGAAACAGTCTTTGTAGAGTATTTACTAACTGATTGGAGCTTTTGTCATTATTTGTCTATATAGGACTAAATCACCCTCATTGCCTGCTCTGAAAATCATACGTGAGCACTCTTACAAGGGTTTGCCAACGTGATTGTCCATATTTCCAAGCAATAGTTAGCGGACAAGAACTTGCATGAGAATTTTGGTGAATTGCCTAGCAGACGATAATGGTGATTTCCCTCCCCTATTCCTCCAAAAATCACAGGCACAAAAGTGCCTTCTGGCTATCGACCATTCTGTTTATTCGTTTTCAGTCAAAATATACCAAAGGGAGTTATAATGAAACTATCATTTTAATAGTTAATTCCTGATGTTTTTTCTGACTTAGGCAAAGCGCAGGGTGAGGATGGATATTAAATTCAAAACAACCCCTTTCTAAGCCTCTTCTAGTGTTTCCCCCAAAATAAACACCCATGTAACCCCAAATGCTAGCTGTCCCCCTAAATATAGTTTGTTGTTTTTTTTTTAGGAAATCTCTTCAACATTTTGCTGTTTGGATGTAACGAGTAATGTAGTTGTGCGCTGCTGTAAAATAATTCTAGAATGAAAATTTGGTTTGCAGCATTTTGAGGAGAATTTGTAGTGAAATAAAATTGCCTTAAAGCTTTTCGATGGTTCTGTTAGTTTAAGTATGGCTGGCATTGTATAACAGAGGAGCACTCTGAGCATTCAGAGAACGAAGACAGATTGCATTTCTTTGGTTTGATTCAAGTAGTTCCCTGCTTTTACATTTTCTATATGTATAAACATCAGCACTTACACAGTGAGCACTTATTTCTAATTCTGTTTGGTGGTAACTGAAGCGCATAAACTTTCCAGCACTTATTTGGAATTGTATTCGTTCATTATTTCTGAATATAAACAGAAGTAATTGTTAGTACTTTGTAATATATTGAAGGCTTTAATACTCTTGTCATATCAAAATGAGCATAAGGGGGTTTGAAAGTGATGCCATAAGCTATGGCACACAGGACCTTTAATACAGTAGGAAGAACTGTAAGTATCTCACACACAGTCACAAGCCTTTTTTGTCACCGCTATAAAGGATAAGCAGTTTTATAGCCTTTAATGGCTTACACCATGACTGCAAGCAGGATACTAATTACCCATCACCTCATATTTTCACATTTGTTCCAAAAGAGCTTGAGCTATGTATACATACAAATGCATTTAATGAAGAACTGTAACAATGAATTTAACCTTGTCTTGGATGTTCTGCAGTAAATAAGTTTTTCAAGTTCCTCTGTACTTGACATTTACTATGTCCCTGCTTCTTGCATTGCACTGGAGCTTTGTGCATTGCCCTGTTTTGCACAGAACCTGTGACACTCGATACCCGGGAATTATTAAATCCTTGTTGAGTTATCCAGGAAAGTTATCACTTTTGTGCTGTTTGCAAGATCTTTCATATAACAAGAGTGTTACGCTTTTAATACATTATAGGCCATAAATTTGATTATTTAAACCAAATATGTTTTTTGTTCAAGTGAAATGCCAAATAAAGGATAACCAGACAAACTGTTTTTTTTCTGTTGTGTTACTTGATAGTTGAGTAAAGAGAACATAGCCTCAGAAATACCTTAAAGAAGAGGCAGATATTTACCAGAATATTGAAAACCATTTGGTCTGTGTGATAGATAGAGAGATATATATATATATACACCAACTGTAGAGTTCAGTATCACAATAGCCTTTGATATTATGTCTGTCCATGAAATCATCCAAGCCCCTCAGAATCAGCCAACACAACATCACCCGGCAGTGTATTCCCGTCCTGACTGTGAAGAACCACCTACGCTGCTTCAAAAAAGTCCTTTTCTTCTAGTCTGAAGGGGTGGCCTCTGGTGCGGTGATCCTCTTTATGGGTAAAAAGGTCCCCTGCTATTTGTCTGTAATATCATCTAATGTATTTGTGTGTTGCTCCATACACCTTGAGTGTAGCTGCTGTATGCACAGGTGGGACCCCATATACCTGCTTGGCAATGCTGTTGACCCACCCACACTAGATCTGTTCAAACCCAACCCTTTCTTGACAGTCCAGAACCCCATTTCCTCCAGATGTCCTCCCTATATCCCCCTGTCTCCAGGCAGCCGGGAATAAATTAATTAGGTGAAATATGAATTTTACAGATTTGCGATTTACATATTTAATAAAAAGTCTAGAAGCTCACATCTAGAAACCCATAGTGACCAATCTGATGTGAACAAGTCCCACAATTCTTATATAACTTAAACTTTCTGAAGTCTCTAACCCCCATATGTAATATAAGGCACTGAGGAGCAGTAACCCATGGCATCCAATGAGATGCTTGCATTTAAACAGGTGACTAATAAACGCTCCCTGCTGATTGGTTGCTATGGGTTACTGCCCCTGGGCAAACTTAGTGCCTTTAATTACATAACCCCATTAGCCTCTTAAAGTGGCCATAGAAGCACCAATAATATCAAATAAACAAATTTTTGTACAATATTCAGTGCTTGTATGGTGGGAGACAAGCCGACCAATATCAGCAGAAGACTTGGATGTTGGTGGTCTCGTCAATCTAAAAATATTTTACCTTTGAAGGCACCTGAACATTGGCCATTGTTCGTGCTGAATCGTCAGATACAAGTAGAATTCTGTTTTTGCTACCTGTATATCTGACAAATCAGCTCTACTCGTTTATAATTGTAATGTCTATGGCCATTTTTAGTGCATAGACACACGCTGCTATTTGGGGAGATTAGTTGCCCAGCGACAAATTGCTTCTTTGGGCAACTAATCTCCCCTAGAGAACAAAGTCGCCCGAAGTTTCCTCATGGGACAACTTGGGGCGACTTTGGAAAACCAAGCAATCCGAGTGCCATCCCGCCGGAGATTTAGATTCTAGCCAGTGGAGAGGCAGGCGATTTGTTGCTGGGCGACTAAATCTCCCCGAATCTTCTTTTCTGTCTCTGCCCTAAGAGAAGGGTTTGTAAAAGGGTGAGTAGCAAAGGAAACTGAAATCCCCTAATTTTTGCTTTTTCTTTTTTTTTTTAAAAAAAAAACTTACTTTTGCTTAGGGCAAATGGCACATGTCTTGTATGGTATGCCATAAATAATCTTAATATTTTAAATTGTCAGTGCATTTTAATGTAATGGCAGTGGTCATTGACCCTTTTGAATGTCTTTTTTTAATCTGTCATAAATCTTGTTGCTAATAACTGAAGACTAATATATATTGATAAGTATTCATGGAGTACTCCATCTATATAATATGAGCAGTTAACTTTATATTAACCTTTGGCATGACTGCAGCTGTTTGCTATGGTAAGAATGGAAGATGAATAAGGGAGGATTGTTTTAGAAAGGCAAACATAGGTATATAGCATGTTGGTTGTTCAGGTACAGTATGTGATAGAATTTTAAGTTGCTGGCTAAAATGATGTGAAATACAAAGGCAATCCATTAAAAACATACAGTACAAATGAAGACTAATTTAAAGTTGTGTAGAATAGGTAAATCTTTAAGGCTAAGGCCAGACAGGGAGATTCGGGGGCATTTTGTCGCCTGGCGACTTCTCGCCGCGACTTGTAGCCCCCGAACCTCCCCGAATAGCCACTTACCCAAGCGCACCGGCGTTGCTTGAAAACGCCGGCGCGTATCCACACGGAGCGGCGCGCTTTTTGAAATTGCTCCAAATTGCCTGGCGAGGCAATTTGGAGCAATTTCAAAAAGCGCGCCGCTCTGTGTGGATACGCGCCGGAGTTTTCAAGCAACGCCAGTGCGCTTGGGTAAGTGGCTGTTCGGGGGCTACAAGTCGCGGCGAGAAGTCGCCAGGCGACAAAATGCCCCCGAATCTCCCCGTCTGGCCTAGCCCTTACACCCATAGGGGGTAATAAAAGACACTGTTTGCCCAGGAGCAGTAACCATTCAGCCAGTAGAATTTACTGGTCACCTGCAAATGAGGGCAAGAGGTCTATTTATTATGCTGTGTAAAAAGTGGAATGAAGCATTACTAGTGACGTTGGTCATAGCGACCAATCAGCAATTATATTTCAACAATTACAAAACAAAAGCAAAGATTTGATTGGTTGCTAAAATGCTTTCTAATGCAAGATATCCACATTCCTAGTGGTACACATATAGCACTGCATTAAAAACCAGAAATGAAAGGCCTTAACCCTTAAGGGATTAACCATGAAGACGTGCAAATGACTTGTTTATACCCCATGGCTCTTCACTATTAAACCAGAAGTTCTAAATGCATAGTTGCGGACAATTAATTTCATATCTTCACAAATAATTAATTAAGGAATTAACAGACATGGTATAACGTAAAAAGTGCCAGAATGGAAACAAAATAGAATTCGCTTTCATTCTGCAAAATATTGGTTTGTTGTATGAATGCTAAAACTCTGCAAACCCTGGGACCTCGGCAGAACATACCATATTTCTCTTTGATCAACATTGCACTTAGTATTTGTTGTTTTGAAAAGCATCTGAAATTCTTATAGGAAGAGTCATTTTGGGTATTACGAAAAAAGATGCCATGGGGCAGATTTACTAAAAAAAAAATTCACCAGCGTGATGTACATTCGCCGATTTACTAATGGTGCCTGGCATAAATTCACTAGTGAAGTAGATAGACTCTAGCGTTACTTTGCACCCTAATGCCAGGTGAAGTTGCGCTCTGGCGAAGGGACGGAACTACACTAATTCACTGAGCATTTTACTGAATGTTACCTCTTGCGCCAGACTTTACTTCGCCAGGTCAGACCAAGCGAAGTTCAATACAGTAGATAGAAGTTTCTTAAAAAATAGTTGACATTTTTTCTAAGTCCCAAAAACCGCTGGCGTCTTTTACTTTTTTTAAGGGTTACCCTCCTTCCCCCCTACATTTCCTAACATATGGCAACTCAACTATACAGTAGGCACATGTAAAATCGAAATAGTCAAAACGACTAATCGAAAAAAAAAGAATTTTTCGAATTCATGTGAATAGGATCTACCTGAAAATTTGAATCCAATTCTTAGGGGGCCATTACTTGATATATTTCGAAAATCAAATTCGATTTCTTTTAAAAACTGTAATCGAAATTGGACTATTCTCTCTTCGAATTTCACTATACAAAAACTCAAAAATTCGAAATTCAAATTTTCACTTTGACCCTTGGCCCATTAGTGTAGTGAGTGCAGATGCAGTGTACGCACTAGTACCTATGAAACGCAGTGCTGGATTTATCTAGCGGGCGCCCTTAGTCCCGCTGTCATTTTTCGCAAATTTTTTTGTGCAACTTTTTGTCATCAGGATGGAACAATAGGAATTGGCACACAGAAATTAAAATTTCTGAACCAGCATGGGTGTGGTTGGGCAGCATGCTGCCCCCCTAAAATCCTGCTGCCTAGGTGGCCTCTCCACAAATCCGGACCTGATGAAATGGTAAATATGGGGGGGAAGTAGGGTTGCCACCGCAGGCCGTAGTTTGGACATATCTGACTAAAAGTAACCATGAAAGTTGTATATCTTCAGAAATGAAATGAAACTGTAGTGCATGCCATTACCCATTCATGCCATGGATCGTGTAGTTATATTGAATCTTCACATGTTGATGTTTAATAATGGCTGTTTGACTTGTATGTTTTTCTCTATTTTTAAATAACTTTATTTCATGTGATCACAACCCATCTAGGTTGTATATCTACAGTATACAGCATAAACTGTGGAATTTGCACCCAAGCTCCCATGATAAGAACACGATTGACACTCTCCAGAAATGACAGCGTTATCGTTACCTATACAGTGCTGGCTACTGAGATCCATCAGCTAAATGGTAGCATCTTACTGCCAAGTTTGTGCACGTCAATGTGTGGTGTTACAAATGTGAAAGGAAAAATAAGAAGGTTTTAATTTGCATTATTGTGATCATGTCCTGTGCTCTGAAATAAAATTTTAAAAATAATTCCGTTTTATATTGTGTTTTCATTTGAGAGTGGGCCAAGCCTTCATCAAGGGATAGACTCCATATCAAATTAAGTCTCCGTCTAAAGAACAAAACTTGCACAATGAACTCCATGTATTTTTGCTTATTGTAACAACGCACACCTTTTAGTATGATCACTTATTTATTATTAAAAGGAGGAAATAGAAAAAGGCAAATAATTAAGAATCTATAAAAAATAATGAACACCAAAAGAAAAGTTGCTTAGCATTGGCCATTCTGTAACAACTAAAAATGTAAGGGTGAACTGCAACTTCTTGAACCCTGAAGCTAGTAGAACACATAGCATTAGCTTCTTGCGCAGAAGAAACATCTGTCATCGCTCGTGCTGCATGTCATAGATTTGAATGGCAACCATTCTTTATAGATGGTCCCTGATTACATTTACAACTGTATTTTGGGTTTTGATCCCCTTAAAGGAGATATAAACCCTAAAAGCAAATTTGGTAAAAAAAAATTGCACCAGCCTTTTTAGCTTCTCAATCGCAGCAATGAACCAGGACTTCAAACTTGTCACAGGGGGTCACCATCTTGGAAAGTGTCACATGCTCAGTGGGCTCTGAGCAGCTGTTGAGAAGCTAAGCTTAGGGGTTCTTGCAAATTATCAAGCAGAGTATGAGGATGGGCTTTAATTAGGGTTTCCACCTGGCCTGGCCAGAAAAAAACACCTGCCAAGGCCGGGCCTGGTATTACAAATTTACTGGCAATGTAGTTGCCGGTAAATTTGTAATAAGCTTTAAAAAAAAAGCCATTGGCCCACCTCCATTTGCTTAGAACTTATCGTTTTATGGCCTTCTGGCCATTGCGTGCCATGGCCCCACCCCCTTTTCCATTATGGACCGCCCATTTTTTTCCCTCTTCCTCCCGGCCAGTAAAAACTAAGAAAAGGTGGCAGCCTTAGCTGTAATATAAGCTGATTATTAAATTTGGATGCTAATTTCACTGGTTTCTATGCTGCCATGTAGTAATTATCTGTATTAATGACCGATCAGCTTTATATTGTGTCATTTATATTCTATGTGTACTGTATATTGTGAGTGGGCCCCTAAGCTCAGTAAGTGACAGCAGCACAGAATATGTGAATCAGTGAATCAGCAGAAAAGAAGATGGGGAGCTACTGGGGCATCTTTGCAGACAAAGATCTTTAAAGCTAAAGGGCTGTGGTTTGCTTGGGCTGGTACAGAAGCAGTGGCACCACTGCAAATTATTTTTCAAGCCCCCAAAATGTCCAGTGGTTGACCTGTTTTACCAATATTTATTGTATATGAATTAGGGCCTTATGGGGCCCCTATAGCTCCTGGCCCCCCCCTGCAGCCGCAGGGTCTGCTTCCTCTGTAGTTACGCCCCTGTACAGAAGGCAGCCCAAAACATAATGTACAACATTTCTAGCAACTTCTTCAGTTAGGCTTTAGTTCTTTAAGACACCATTTTGTAATGTTCTGTGTGCTCCCTCAGAGATCACCTGACAGGATGTAATGGTGGTTTTTTCTATAACAGGAAGAAGTGTGAGAATAAAAGCCAAGACACTGCTCTGTCCATTCATTGGTTGATGTAACCTAACATTTGTGTTTGCCCCTGGTTTATGTGCACATTGGGATTATCCAATAGAAGATACTGTTATAAAAATATATTTTTCACAAAAAGGCTTTGTTTATATAAAAATTTTTAAAACTTTAAGCCTGATGCATTTCAGCAGAATTTCATTTTCTTTTATTTTCTAATCATTTTCACAACAGGAAGCCTTGATGAAGACCCCACTGTTTATAAATACATGTGGCAAATATGTTTTCTTGGTTAAAGAAAACAGGCGCCATATTGAGGGTGAGGCATTGTTTAATTAAAAGCAAGTTCATATGGCTCAGTTTTTCAGCTTTTCTGCTTGAAGTGGGAACATATTTTATGGTTCAATTTGTCTCTGATGACAGAGCAAAACAAAGCACGGCATGTTTATTTGTGTGTGTGTCAGATGCAGAAACCCTGGGAAAGATGTTTATAAGCAGATTGCTGGCCATGGAGAATATACCCATCAATTCAAGCTGCTCAGAAAAACATCTCTAAAAAGCAAAGCTCTTAATTACAGTTTACTGATGCGTCTGGTGACCTGCCTCTCAGCCCTCCATAAATAGATCCAGGGCGCTCGCATAAACAGATGCAGCAGCCTCTGATACACTGATAACAAGACATGTTTAGAATGATAAAACCAATGAGTAAATTGGAGTGTAGTACAATACAATAGACTCAACAGCCTGCAGTTCATATCGTCAATCAGAATTAGAATGGAATTTTTATTATCATTTGTAGCTAACACTCTACAGGTATGGGATCTGTTATTTGGAAACCCATTATCCAGAAAGTACCGAATTATGGAAAGACTGTCTCCCATAGACTCCATTTTATCCAAATAATCAACATTTTTAAAAACCGTTACCTTTTTTCTATATAGTAATAAAACAGTACCATGCACTTGATCACAACTAAGATATAATTAATCCTTAAAACAGCCTATTGGGTTTATTTAAAGGGGTCATTCGCCATCATTTTTTCTTTTTTTACAGTTTTTTAATTATTTCCAGCTTTCAAAAGAGGGTCACTGGCCCCATCTAAAAAAACAAATGCTCTCTAAGGCTCAGGCCTGGACTGGCAATCTGTGGGTTCTGGCAAATGCCAAATGGGCTGCAATAAGGTGCAATAGAATGTCAGTATTTAATGGGCTGGTGGGGGCTGTTTGGGCCTCTGTGTGGGCTGAATGGGCCTCTCTGTACCTGAAATGCCAGAGCCTATTTTAAATCTCAGTCCAGACTTGCTAAAGCACATGTATTGTTATTGCTACTTTGTATTTCTAATCTTTTTATTCAGATCCTGTCTCATTCATATTCCAGTCTCGTATTCAAATAACTGCAACTGGAATTTGGACCCTAGCAACTAGATTGCTGAAATTACAAATGGGGAACCAATTCCAAATTGTCTCAGAATATCACTCAAGTCAAGTTAACTGAAAGGTGAACAACCCCTTTAATGTTTATATGATTTTCTAGTAGAAAATTGTAGTAGTAGTGAAGATCCAAATTAAAGAAATATCCATTTTCTGGAAAACCCCAAGTCCAGAGCATTACAGATAACAGGACTCATACCTGTACTTGATAATAGCGGGGCAATGTAAAAGGAAATTTGCTTTTGTTCTAATTTTGTGTTGTCTTAAGATCTTGTTCACATTAAGTATAACGAAATGGTTTAGTAATGTAAGCTGTAAGAATATTTCAACTATTGCCAACCATGTTGAAATTCTAAGTTTACACAAATAAATGTGGGGGAGGAAAGGAGAATCAGAGAAACCACTGGCAGGCGCTAGTGGATTGGGGGGAGGAGAAGGGGCAATGGAGGCTAATGAGGAAGGAAGGTTTGTTACAGTCAGGAGCAGAAGTAGGGGACAGAAGGGTAGGGGGCTGGCCCACAGCTTGTCCAAAACAACAAATTTGCCGTTTTGGCTAAAGATGCTGGGGAGGAAAGCTCTGAACTGGCATGTATGGAGCAGGCTGACTCTCAGAGCACCCTGGGAGGCAGTGGCTCTAATACAGGTGGTGGGGGGAGAGCAAGGGAGGAAAGACAGGTTCTAGTTATAGGGTATTCAGATATTAGAAAGGGGGATAGGGTAATCTGCTGTAAGGACGCTTCATGCTGAACAGTCTGCTGCTTGCTTGGACAGATTACTTGGAGGGGCTGGGGAAGACAGAGGTACACAGAGGTACCAATGACAAAGCTAGAGGAGGCAGTGAAGTCCTAAAAATGATTTAAAAAATTAGGTTTAAGTTGAGGGCATGGACTTCCAATGTAATTTTTTCAGAGCTATTACATGTGCCACGAGCATTGCTGAGAAGACAGCGGGAGCTTAGGGAGATTAATGTGTAGCTGAGAGATTGGTGTAGGGAGGAGGGTTTTGGGTTTCTGGAGAACT
>CM044443.1:39846463-39865486 GCA_024363595.1 Xenopus borealis
GGGGTATAGTTTTCCTTTAACCCATTCAGGGTCTGAGGGCTCACAATGGACTGCAAACAATGTATTACCTCAGTCAGCTTCTGAAAATGAAGAACAAGCTCAATTAGAGCTTATTTTTTGTTCCGTCTAAAAAAGCCTTCCTGGGACACAGCTTTTTCCCTGA
This sequence comes from Xenopus borealis, assembly GCA_024363595.1. Taxonomy (NCBI): domain Eukaryota; kingdom Metazoa; phylum Chordata; class Amphibia; order Anura; family Pipidae; genus Xenopus; species Xenopus borealis. The sequence goes on from CM044443.1 coordinate 39,846,627, forward strand.
TTACCAAGGATAAAAGGATAATAGCTGAGCAAGAGCTAAGCACAGGCCTATTAGGAATATAACTACTCTCAGACAGGCAGTAACTTGCATGTTTTAACTGTTTCTGTGCTGATAAATGTAATTGTACATGTACATAAATTTGGCTCTGTTTAACTTTTTTATGCTGCTTGTTGATAAAAAAGTGAGGCACAAATACAATATGTACTACATGTGTCACCATTATGGCTTACATTTGGGACTCCTTCCTTTCTTTCCTACCCTTACCCCTGTTCTGTGCCTCAAAGTTTTCAGCTGTTGAGTAAATTTAACAATTTAATACATTTGGTATGTTTTAGGGCTCTTACTCACGAGCAGTTAAAGCTGTGCTTCCCTGTGTTCCATTTTGTAGCGTTCAGCCGCAGGGGAGCGCAGGAATAGACACAAGCAATTCTTTTCAATGGGGCTGTACTCACACAAGCGCATGTAGGCGCCGAACGGAGGAAAAATGCAGCATGTTGTGTCTCAACCTGCGTTCAGCACCTACATGTACAGCCCCGTTGAAAAGAATTGCTTGCATCTATTCCTGCACTCCCCAGCGGCTGAACACTACAAAACAGAACCCAGGGGAGTACAGCTTTAACCGTTTCTGAGTAAGAGCCCTTAAATGGTTTTAAATTCTTCAATATTAACCATTTTTAAACTAGTCTCATTATAGTTTTGAAATTATTAGTCCTATTCTGCCTTTTTTATAGCAGACAGTTGAAAATGCAGTTACAGATGTGAATTCAGTTTATTGTTATTCCTATTTCTTTTTTTATTATGCTTCCAAATTCCAAATTCCTGGTGCTAGGATAATTGAATCACTAAAAAATAAAAAATGAACACAACAAATTACAACCTGTTTTCAATCACCACTGTCTACATCATGCCAAAAGTTAATTTTAAGTTGTATTGCCCCTTTAAGTAAATGTATTTTATTCAAGCTTCTCATCTTCAGGACAATGGCTTATTTTTTTTACAGTCGACAAAAGTGCAAGAAATGGCGCGCTGTGACTTAGTGTTCTTTAAGAGCATTGGTGAAATTCCAACAAGATTTCGCTTTTTGCACTGCCGATTCTTCAGAATTTCATTTCTGTATGTCCTGGACTCAAGTGCAAGAGCACTAAGGGCCCTAAAAAGGCTCAAGTGCAAGAGAACTAAGGACCATAATAAACGCCCCTTTTGTGAAATTACATGACGTTTTAAAATGTTGACCTTTAGGGTACATGGCTATTTGATTTTTGTCTTAAACAATAATGTGATACAGATTCTTTATCATATAACTATGTACATATACATATACATTTTTGTGTGGAAGCATATACACAAATATTGCATTATGATGCAGATAACAGTCTGTACACATAATTTTTGGAAAACAAATAAAAATGAATTGAATGAATTTCAATGAATTGAAATTAAAAAAAAAACCCTTAGGGCGGAATAACATGGCAGACTTCCATGCGTTTCTATCGGATCCGACAGGAACAAGGTAAAGTAATAGGAAGTTGGACGGTGTAGCAGGGTTGATCCGACGCGTCACGAATGTCAGATTAAAATGCTGCAGGACACAACTTCATCCAACAGTCGTGTCGCGTTTGCTCAACCCTGCGACACCATCCAAATTCCTATTATTTTACCTTGTTCCTGTCGACTTGATGGGGGTGTTTTGTCGCTCAGCGACAGAAACAAAAGCGACGCATGGAAGTCTGACATGTAGTTCTGCCCTTAGTGCTCAATTAGACTCTACTTTCATTGCTTTGCTCTGTACTTTGTACTGGAACCACAGCACTGGTAGATACAAGGCAGTCCTGAATAGGACATCACTGCACTGTGTTCCCACCAGCTGTCTACATTCTACCCCTCATGCCACCTCTTCTGACCACAAAGCTGCCAAACCCAACCAGTGCTTTATTTATGGGGGATGCACAGGTCTTTGCATTCTGGAAGTCAGGTGCAAAAGTGCAAAAAAATATTTTGCACCTTGCACCTTACATTTAATTTCATAAATGTGCCCTATAGTATTCAAGTGTACAACCCTTGAAAGTTGCAAATGTGGAACCCTTGCACCCACAGGGATGTGTACTATGTCATGAAACTCAGTTTCAATAAACAGGTGCTAATGCATAGGCACTACAATATTGGTAAATTATTGGTACTAAACGCCACATTGGCATGGTGCTTATGTTTTTGTATTACATTTTAATTGATACAAATGTGTGCCTGTTTTTCCCCATAAATAAAATATTTTCCCACTGAGAATTCTAAACAACTGCCTAACATTTTCTTATCTTCTAAAGTTATCTAGGGCTAGCATAGGGTCCATACCCAATGGCTTTTATACCACAGTATGAAACATAGCCTATTATTTCTTAATGGCCTTTACTGCGTCAAAGACAAGCGCCAAACACAGGTGGTACCCAATATGATGCAGGGCAAAACACTCCTGAATCTGAGCCCTTGATAAGTCACTTACCTGCAATAGTGGTACATGACTAAAGGAGGCAAAGCTGTGCCCATTAATGCACAATTTAAATAGTGCTTTGATCTAGTCTCAGTGTGGAGCATGTGCCCTTGTGTGGTTTATACTGTACCTTTAAAGGAAAACTAAACCCTAAAAATGAATAGGGCTAAAAATGCCATGTTTTATATACTGAACTTATTGCACCAGGCTAAAGTTTCAAGTTCTCAATAGCAGCAATGATCAAGGACTTCAAACTTGTCACAGGGGGTCACCATCTTGGAAAATGTCTGCGACACTCACATGCTCAGTAGGCTCTGAGCAGCTGTTGAGAAGCTAAGCTTAGGGATCATCACAAATTATCAAGCAGAAAATAAGGTTGGTCTGTAATATAAACTGATGCTACAGGGCTGATTATTATAATTATTATAATAATGATATTATAATTCTGATGCTAGTTGCACTGGTTTCTATGCTGCCATGTAGTAATTATCTGTATTAATGACTAATCAGCCTTATATTGTGACATTTCTATTCTATGTGTTCTGTATATTGTGAGTCAGTCCCTAAGCTCAGTAAGTGACAGCAGCACAGAGCATGTGAATCAGTGAATCAGCAGAAAAGAAGATGGGGAGCTACTGGGGCATCTTTGGAGACACAGATCTTTACTGCTAAAGGGCTGTGGTTGCCTTGGGCTGGTATAGAAGCCAAAAACATAATGTACAACATTTCTAGCTATTTCTTTAGTTTAACTTTCCTTGTCCTGTTAGTCTTTATTTGTGAGGCTTTATATTATTTCACTGTTTTAGAGAGCTTGCAATTAGCAGCTGCTTATGGCATTGTTCCTTACGGCTTAGCAATCATTGTGTAATTTAGCAAATTATTATTACCGGTACAGACAAGTGGAGTGTAACTCCAGGATGTCACGTTCCACACCTCTCCAGTGTGTAGTAATACAAAGAGTGCTTCTTTTACTGGCTGCTGGGGAACAGGCCAGACTCCGAGTCACAAGCAAAGAGAGTGATTGGGAGACCTGCATCTATTGAGGCGAAAGGTAACTATCGGTCAGTGAGTTCAGTCTGTAACAGCCTACATTCCCAGCCAATCAGGATCTCCCTAGAAAGCATGACATACTTGTCTGATTCTTTTTAGCCAATCAGCGCTCAGTGCTTTTTTTTCTCTCCCCATTCTTTCTGTGAATCTCTACTTTCACAGCTGCCGGTTGCAGGCTCGTCATCTCTAACATGTCATTTACTGGAGAAAACTCCCATCATGACAAGTTTTACATTACATTCTGCATTAATTCCGTATGGCGTGATCATATGCATAAACAACTAGCTAAAGCGATGAATGCTCTAAGTGTAGAGCAGAGATGTCAGACCTGCTGCTTCTCAGCTATTACTTACATTGTGAGTTTAGTCTTCCAGCCTTTATGCTTTGATTTCAAATCACACATTTAGATAAGCCACATCAGTATCATTTATTAAAAAATTATTTTTGAGTGATATAAAGTAACTTGGAGAAACAGGCAGACACCACCCCGGAATATCAAAATAAAAAAAAACAGTTGAATCCAGGAGCCAAAATATTCAAAAAGTACAAAAAATCTTTATTTTACATCATGTACAAAAGCCTGAAGCGTTTTGTGTCCCTCAAGGACACTTAAACATCATGATTAAGGGTCCTTGAGGGACACGAAATGCGTCAGGCTTTTGTACATGATGTAAAATAAAGATTTTTTGTATTTTTTTTGTACTTTTTGAATATGTTGGCTCCTGGATTCAACTGATTTTTTGATTTTGGTGTTCCGGAGTGGTGCCTGCCTGTTTCTCCAAGTTACTTTATATTGCTCCCCTTTGCTGAAGGTCTGGGGCATGAGCACCCGAACCGACCGTGGAAAGTGGTATGCTTGTCCTGTTACTTATTTTATTCATGCTTTTCACAATCCTTATTTTTCCATAATATTTTGAGTGCCCATTAAACAGTAATGAGGCAGATAAAAAATGTAAGAAAAAAAGCATTTGAATTCTGTCTCAATCAAATATAACTGAATGGCCAAATCTTGGATGATTGTGACACATTTGGCCAGTATAAATCTATAGATTGGAGCAATTTACAGGAGTTTAGATTATTACCCACAAAATGTCAATGATATACAGTATAGTCACACCCTCAGTTTACAGCTACTGAATGATGCAAAGATTCAGACTGGTATAAAAAAAAGACCTGGCATTTCAAGTACACAGAGGTGCAAATAGCCTTCGGCCCAATAAATAGCGAGTGTCTATGACATCTTACAGCAGGGATCACCAGGTTTTTTTCCCTGTGTCCCGCTGGTTCAGTCTGACCCTGCTCAACGTAATCTGTATGTAGAAAGACTTAGGCAACAGTAGCTCTTAAACAAAAAGTGATTTATTGAACAGGTAGCAAAGGTACTTTCTGAGTACAGCAAATAGTGAGGCAATCTGAGAGTGTAGTGTTTAGCAAAGGCTAACCAAGTTGCACCATTACCTGTAGGAGATGTAAATAGTAAAGACACCTTAGAAAAATGTATCCCCTTTAGTGCAGTGATTCCCAACCATTGGCTCGCAAGCAACATGTTGCTCACCAACCCTTGGATGTTGCTCCCAGTGGCCTCAAAGCAGATGTTTATTTTTGAATTCATGGCTTGGAGGCAAGTTTTAGTTGCATAAAAAACAATTGTACTGCCAAACAGAGTCTCCTGTAGGCTGTCAGTCTTCAAAGGGTCACCATATGGCCAATCAAAGCCCTTATTTGTCACCCACAGTTTGCCATGCTGTTGTTGTTCCTCAACTCTTTTTACAATTGATTGTAGCTCAGGGGTCAAAAGGTTGGGTCCCCTGTCTGTAGCAGAAGCCTCTCAGGAAGAGAATCACCTGAGTTCCATTCCAGACTGTGGTCATGTGACACTAAGGGGCAGATTTATCAAGGGTCGATTAGTCAATTCTGAGTTGAAAATCAAATTTTCATGTATATAAATTCACACATTTGAATTTGAATCCCCCTATTTGAATGTAAATTAAAATTTGAGATTTATCACACCTCGACCATTTAAACAGTCCTAATTCGAACATTCGCCACCTAAAACCTGCCGAGTTCACGTACAAGTCAATGTCTTCCTAACATTCAAGTTTTTTTTTAAAGGACAAGGAAAGGCAAAAAATAAAACATTACATTTTTACTTTCTTTAATGAAAAAAAATCTCCAATATACTGTCATGGGAATTTTTTTCAAAATGCATCAGTTAATAGTGCTGCCCCAGCAGAATTCTGCATTGACATCCATTTCTGAAAAGAGCAAACAGATTTTTCATTTTGAAATCTGACATGGGGCTAGACATATTGTCAATTTCCCAGCTGCCCCAAGTCATGTGACTTGTGCTCTGATAAACTTCAGTCACTTTACTGCTGTACTGCAAGTTGGAGTGATATCACCCCTCCCTTTCCCCCCCCCCAGGGGCCTAACAACAGAACAATGGGAAGGTAACCAGATAACAGCTCCCTAACACAAGGTAACAGCTGGCTGGTAGATCTAAGAACAGCACTCAATAGTAAAAGCCAATGTTCCACCATGACTCCTTCAGTTACATTGAGAAGGAATAACAACAGCCTGCCAGAAAGCAGTTCCCTCCTAAAGTGCTGGCACAAGTCACATCACCAGGGCAGCTGGGAAATCGACAGAATATCTAGCCCCATGTCAGATTTCAAATCTGAATATTAAAAAATCTGTTGGATTTCAGTGCAAAGGTCTATTAGAACAGTACTATTAAATGATGCATTTTGAAAAAAGCATGTTTTCCCATGACAGTATCCCTTTAATTTGAAAAACGTGTACCGTTTTTATAGGAAACCTGACTGTATGCAGTGAAATTTTTCCTTCATTTACTGCTGTGGATAGGAATTGTCAGATAGTCCCTAACTGCAGGCCAGGTAAACAATCATACTTATGAACAGCAGGGGGAGCCCCCGCTTTACTTCTCAGTCATTCAGAACTCCAGCAGCTTTGTTTTCCTGTAGAGCAGGGGTCGACTGTAGAGATTTGTATTGGATGTTTTTTTGCCTTTACATCCTCTTTAATGTTTCCAACTCCAGTTGCAGGGACAAAGATCATGGAGCCAGATTTAAACAGATAAACTGGGATTCTATTTGGAGGATTATTTTGCTGCAGCCACTGGTTCTGCACAGTTGGAGAAAGTTTGTATTAAACAATTCAGAAACTATAAAATCCATATTAGATTACATGACAACACAGGACCCAGTGCAGTCTGTATATTCTGATTATTAATCAGTCTTGCTGTATCGGCTTCTGGCAGATATTATTTGCCTTGTGCTGTTTTGATAATTTATGATGATCCATAAGCAGCCCAGATCACACTGAGCATGTGCATGGTCTTGGTCTTGCAAAGATGTTTAACAAAGTTACAAGATGACAGCCCCCTGTGGCCAACTTTGAAAGCATAAATCATTTGTTTCATTAGACTTGTGATGCAGTAAGATCATGTTTATGTTTAGTATACAAAATAAAGCATTTCTAACCTTATTCTATTTTAGACTTTCCTTGTCCTTTAAGGTAGAAATATTTGATTTGTACGAACTGAAGACAATTCGTATTTTCTGGTCGGAACCATTCGATCGAATATTAGCCATTCAAATTTTTTCTTAACCTCCCAGTCGAAATCTATATTCGAGTTCAAAAAAATTCACAATTATTTGAAATTTGACCTTTGATAAACGGGTCTCAAAGGGTTCACATTTGCTTCTGCATAACATTTAGTATTTAGCCAAATACTGCAGAAAGTGCATAAGAGGGTGTTGTACATTGATAACAACTGGAAGAACTGCCACATCTGGAAACACAATGGTTTGCATTTACAAGTACATCATCTAGCTATGTTTCTTTTGCATAATGGACATCAGAATCTGTAAGTTAATACAGTAGCTGCATGTTTTGTTAATTTGTATTTCTTGCTACTAAGGTTCATTTACTACGACTGGGCAAATGTGCCCTAATGTAGTAACCCATAGGAACTAGTTACCAGGTTTACTGCAGGTGTAATTCCAAAAGCAGATTGATTGTCATCTGTTACTGCACAGGGAAAATCTACATGATTCTTGTATATGAGCCCTACTGACTTCAATTTGGTAATGCAAACAAAAAAAAATCCCAGAATGCAGTATGGTGGCAAAATATTTTCTGTGTCACTTGTGTTCTTGCAATGTGATGTTTAGAACACTGCAATAAAGCAACCCGAAGAACACCAAGTCAAATTTCATCTGATATGGAGCCATTACTATCTCTTAAACACAATGATAAAGAAATATGAAGAGTCATCTTATCAACAGCACACTAGCTCTGCCCAACCTAATCATATCAGTCCCGATAAGCCCAGACTAAAACTGATCTATCCATGAACTGTAGAAGATAACATGCAATCAAGGGCAGATTGCAGAACTCAGTTAATTTCTTACTCTATTAATGTGGAACTGTAAAAAATTTGACAGCCCTAATAAACAAATGATTAAATAATAAAGCATGCTCTACTTAAACGTAGGTTGCACTACTGTAACCTAAGGCTAATGCCACATGGAGGCTGCCCTTAACACCATTGCACCTAGTAAAGGGTAAATTGGAGAGCATCTCTTGAATGCCAATTTTTATGCCCTCCCTGTACTTTAAAATATAATTTTTTGTGTGGTAACACCATTAGGTTGCCATCTATCAGATGATCAAAGCAGAAAAATGTGGCATAATGAGTGTTTTGATATTTGGTCCCTTATATCCCCAGATCCGATTACACTTGATAGGTTATTTGACTGATCCAAGGAAAGGAAACTGAAGTGTGCTTAAACTTTCCTTTAAACTTAATGGTTTAAAAGATGTCACTAAACATTTTGCTATACTTCAATTACTTCAAGGCTTTAAAAAAAAACTGTAGTAGGATGGATTTCTTTGCGCTATTGCAACAACTGATTAATCCAATCACCAGATCTCAATACGAGACTGCCCCATTTTCTGCTGTATTTAGCCTAGTGTTTTTTGGTGCTCTAAAAATAAGTATGCTGGCACCTCTGAGTAAAGCAGAACACAGAGATTTCATCTTAGGTGAAGATTGTCTCCGTTTCCAAATAAGGAAACCTAAGATGGATATTTATGGCACACGAGTGACACTTGAAAATTTTTAAAAATGTATGATGTCTCTCTTGTCCCTGAAGCTGCCCTCATGAATACAACTTTGCTCTGGATTTGCATTTGGCACAAGGTGCAAATTGCAGCCAGACTAGAAGAAAAGTGCTTGCAGAACAAGTACTTTTGCACTTTTTCCCCTGGTTTTTGATTGGAAGGAATAAAGCTCCTGCTCTAGAGAACTAGGGCTGATTCACTACACATCCCACCACCATCGATGACTTGGTATTAGGCAACAGTGCTAGTTCTGGGTGTGGGGGCTGGAGAAGTGTGAGACTAGTGGATCACCCATAGAACAACACTCATACATAGCTTTTGGAATATTCCTATCTTTAATGGTCCACATGAGAGGATATTCATTTTACATCTCTATCGTCTGCAGAGTTTCAAGAGTTATCATTAGCCAACAAGAAGCAATAACCTGAACTATACTCTCTCCAACTGTTCGGCCTGGCCTACCACCTCATGAAGACTGGATAAATACTACAACCCCCCCCCCACAAGTGTGCTGATGTTTGATATCCCTACCCAGCAGAGAAACCATCACTGTTTTTTTTTTTATAGGAACCAAATAGCCATTCCTAATGCAAGTCATGCATTAAGAAACCTCAAATCAAAAGGTATTCACATGCCTCATACTTTCTCATGGCACTTTATAAGAAGTTCCATTTGTACAAGAACTGATGTGAATGATGAACAAGCTCCATAAAGTATCTATAGAAATAAGTCAAATCAACTGGACTTGTTGTGTTTTTCTTGAAGACGTTTCACTGGTCATCCAACTGGCTTTCTCAGTTCAGAATAACTTGTACATAGATTTTGCTTTGCTATATATATCTGCTGGAATGTTGCTCCAATCATCATAATCTGTTGAACATAATCAACAATGATGTCATGAAGTTAGGTGTTGGTTGTATAAGCAGTTGAGAAAGCCAGATGGATGACTGGTGAAACGTCTTCAAGAAAAACACAGCAAGTCCAGTTGATTGACTTATTTCTATAGATATACCATGATCTGGATGAATGAGAATCTTCACAAACATAAGCTCTGTAAAGCACTGTGAAACCGCTATAAAGAAAAGGGTAGTGGACAGGGCCATATCTACAATACAGACCCATGGCCCAATGCCTAGAGTGACAGCTTTAATAAAAAAAATCTGTGGATATTTGTCATCAAGTAGAGCTGTAATTGAAGAATATGCTATACAGACTGGTCGCTTGCACAAGAGACAATTGCCAAGAGAAGGGTGCAGGCTTAGGCCTGGTATTAAACAGGTTTTATTAACATTTTGTGCGCAGGACCACCTTCACTGAGTCACATTCTTTTACGTAATGTTTATAGTTTTATTTCCAATCCTTTTTTCACTATCCTACCACATGGGAGGACACTTTAGGTATAATACAATTATAAAATATTTAATAGGCGCCGCGCAGCTATGAAAAACGGCAAAGACTCACGAGAGAAAGTTTGGAAAATCCAGACAGGCAGTTGTGACCCAAACACCTTTCCGAACACCAGGCTGTCCAGGTGAATGCTGGACAGGTGGCAACCCTATGTCGATGCACCATTTTTTTGCACTTTGCACCCTGTCTTCCAGATCTCTGTGTTCCATCTCAGCAGCACTGGTTGCATGTAGGTGTGCCCACCTCCTGTCCATGTCATCCAGACACAGAAGTTAGGGAGTGAAAAAGGGTGCAGGCCACAATGGGCCCTGTTCTTATCTCCAGCACCAGGACACTGCCCTTTATACCTTGTGGTGGATTATTTATCCTGGACAATGTGCAGAGTGCAACCAGACCTGAGGATAAAAAGCACTAAGAGGCGCACTCATTATTATTATTAACATGTATTTCTATAGCGCCAACTTATTGCGTAGCGCTGATGTGCTCTTGTACTCTTACCTGTGTCTTTGTAATGAACCCTGTTATATCTCTTGCCTATAAGCATCATGTTCTTTCTGCAAAGTAGGACATTCAAGTCTAGCATCAATAGCAGAGCAGGCATGCTCTTACAAGCTTACAGTTACAGTTTTCTTGCTCCCTTTTTATGTTGTACTGTAGATAACCCTGTTAATGTTATTGAGGACTAATCCATGCAGATTTTGTCATAGAAAAAACAACTGTTAGCTCCATTTGTCCCCTAAGCCTCTTATTCTGACATCTCTCTGAATGGAATCCAAAATCAATTGTTCGAATGGTTCAAGATGTTCTGGTGGGACTAATGGATTTATCTAAAAATATCTAACAGTCTTTGTTGCAAGGTCATTTTAATATAGAACCTAAACTAAGTGTGCTTGTAGCACATTGATAAAAATATGGAGATGTCTTTTCTCCAAGAAAAGAAAGCACCTAGTGAGAATTGTGAAAAGGAAGCCAGTGAAAGGAAATGCTTTGGCTTTCTTGATGTCATTTCATTAACATTAGTCTTGAACACTATACTATGTAAAAGGGAGCCCAGGGTTGCAACTATAGTACCACCTAGTGGCAGCTGGGAGTTTTAACACCAACTTAAAGTGATACTGACATGTTCCTATAAAAATCAGAACTTGTCAGTATGAAGTAAATGCTCCACAAGAAATATTTCCCCTCAAAGCCCCCCATGCAAACCTGTCACATTCCCGCAAACCCCCACTAACCCGACTCTCTGACCCTCCTAAAAGATCTCCTCAACAGATTGTTACATCTTCCAGTTTCTTCACTGACGCAGGGCTGGGGGCGGTGCGATCCTTTCATAGGCTGATTACGAATTCTCTGCTGTATGATGGCAAATGCACAGAGTTTGTCAGGTAAAATGGGAGACCTACAATGACCTACAATGAATTGCATGCTCTAAAAATTATAATATAATTGCTATCACTGAGACCTGGTGGGATGAAATGTGACTGGACTGTGAATTTAAACGGTTACACCCTTTTTAGGAGGGACAGAGGGATAAAAAAGGGGGGAGGAGTGTGTTTGTATGTTAAGCCTGAATTAAAGCCATTCACTAAGGAAATAACCATTGCTGGCACTGGTGAGGGTGTGGCATCCCTCTGGGTAGAGATTTTGACCGTGCAAAAGGTTACAAAGAAAACTTTCATTGGTGTATGCTATAAACCACCTTGTATAAGTGACGAGTATGAAGCCCAGCTACTTTTACAAATAGAAGCGGCTTCACAACTAGATTATGGGTGACTTCAGTTATCCGGACATTGACTGGGGTAATGGGGTTGCCAAGTCAGAAAAAGCTAGTAGGTTTGTAAATATGCTAAATGACAACTTTTTATCCCAGCTCGTTTAAGAACCTACTAGGAATAACTCTCTTGTATTAACTAATAATACTGAACTCATCTCTAGCATTTGTGTGGGGGAGCATTTAGGGAATAGTGATCATAACATGGTCTCCCTTGAAATTCTGTTACAGAGGCAACTCTATAAGGGAGTAACTAAAACACTGAATTTCAGGCATGTAAACTTTGACAGTATAAAGGCATCTCTGCAACATATCAAGTGGGAAATGCTTTTCAGAGGGGTTAAACACTGAACAAAAATGGGAAGTCTTTAAACTGCTGCTTAATAACTATAATATAAGTATATTCCACTTGTAAGCAAGGAACGTTCTTGCAAAGCAAACCTTTTTGGTTCAATAGAAGTGTTGGTGTTGAGGTGGGTAAGAAAAGACGTGCTTTTAAGGCTTTCAAGTTAGCTGGGACAATCAAATCATTTATAAGGTACAAGGAGACCAATAAATCATGCAAAAAAGCATCAGGCAATCTGAAATCGATATGGAAAAGGATATTGCAGTAAGCAGTAAAAAGAATCTAAAATTATTTTTAAAATATGTTAATAGTAAAAAAATGAAGCAGGAAGGGGTAGGACCTTTAATGTCAGAGGGGGGTCAGCTGGTTGATGAGAACAAGCAAAAAGCTCATATTCTGAATGCATATTTTTCATCTGTCTACACAAATGAGGAACCAGCTAATGAAGGTTTCCTTATTAACAGTCCCAATTCTAATAATACATCTAATGCCTGGTTCACACATGATAAAATTCAAAAGAGACTTGAACATGTTAAGATAAACAGAGGTCCGGGGACAGATGGTATTCATCCCAGGGTACTTAGCAAGCTTATCTCTGTGATTGCCAAACCTCTTTACATAATTTTTCAGGGTTCATTAAGGTACGACATGGTACAGAGAAACTGGCAAATTGCTAATGTGGTGTTGCTATTCAAAAAGAAATCCCATTCTCAGCCTCAAAACTATAGGCCAGTTAGTCTGACTCCAGTGGTAGGAAAGCTTTTCAAAAGGGTTTATAAAGGATAAGATACTGGACTTCATAGCAAATAACAGCACTATGAGTTTGTGCCAGCATGGTTTTATGCATAATAGATCTTGCCAGACTAACTTAATTTCTTTTTATGAGAAGGTGAGCAGGGACCTCGATTCTGGTATGGCAGTGGATGTGAGTTACTTAGACTTTCCTAAAGCATTTGATTGCCACACAGAAGGTTACTGGTTAAGGATTTAATTAAAGATTGTTGGCCTGGAACATAGTATTTGTATCTGGGTAGAGAATTGGCTAAAAGATAGACTACAAAGAGTGGTGGTAAATGGAACAATTTCTAATTGGACTAGTGTTGTTAGTGGTGTACCGCAGGGCTCTGTACTGGGTCCCTTGCTTTTAAACTTGTTTATTAATGACCTGGATGTGGGCATTGAAAGTACTGTTTATATTTTTGCAGATGATGCTAAATGGTGCAGAATTATAAGTTCCATGCAGGATGCATGATGCATGTAACTCCATATTTATTGTGATGTATGTAACTCCATATGTTGTAATATAATCACATATACTTTACAGGGCTTCGAAATTTGCTGGCGCTGTAGATTCATGTTATTAATAATAATAATAATAATAATAATACTTAGGTTGCCAGCAGCCCAAATTAGCTGTGCATGTTGGCCCAAACCCAGGTAAACCCACAGGTTCCGTGGCCCACACATCACTCGTGGCTATTGCTACAAATGAAGCAGAAGAGGAGGTTCTTGCTACAGATGGAAAAGAAGAGGAGCAACAAAAGGAGCGTGGGCGGGTGGATCAAGGGCATGGGTGGGTGGGTGCGAGAGCATGGGGGTAGGTTTTTAAGAGTGAGGGGGGGATTCAAGAGCACAGGGGAGGGTTTTCGAGAGAGTGGGGATGGGCTCAAAAGTGTGGGGGTGGGTTTCAAGAGTGTGGAGGGTGGGTTTTCAAGAGCATGGGGTGGGCTCAAGGGCATGGGGGGAATGAGTTTTCCAGACCATGGGCTCAAAAGCTTTGGGTGGCTTTCGAGAGCATGGGGGGATGGGTTTCCTCCCATATGGGTATGAAACACATAAGGCAGAATATCATGTGGTCTGTATGTACATTCTTTTAATATGGAATTTTGAATAAAATGTGAAATTTGTAATGATTTTTGAGTTATGGGACACCTTTTCTTTTATTTGAAGGGAGAGAGAGAGAAGGGAGCAAATGTTCATTCTGGGGGAGTAAAGTATTGCACCTATGAGTGACACACAACTCTTGGGGTGAAGGTGCATCATGAGCAAAAAACATGCCATATCTTTTTTACACTTTTGCACCATGTCCCTGTAGTATGTGCTGGACAACTTATGTCATAGGATCAGATCCAACCTTGGACTTATATAGTCAAGCAAAAATAACATTACAATGTATGTAAAATTATTTATTGCCGATTTTGTGTAGCGTGCAGTGCCCTGTCCTCTTTAATATATTGATGATCAGAATGCGCTTTCTCATAGGGCATCATATGTTTGATTTTAGCTAAGGAGCAGCAGCCATATGTTGCAACAAGGATCATGCAATGCTCTACATTTGAAACAAATAGATATATTTTAGTTTATTTATTGATCGATAAAGTCTATGAAGGCAGTCTAGACATGCACTGACCTAATATCAGTTAAACATTATTAGTAATGCTGAGATCAGTTTCTGATCTTTGCTCCAAACAACTGTTTAGGAGTGGAGCCCACTCATGCTCTTGGGATTATTTATTGTAACAATGAGACATATGGGCATGATATTTCATCACCCATCTGCCTGTGCTATTTCGTATCAGCAAGCTATTTCCAAATATTTTGCTTCCAACTAAAGCTCTTTCCAAGAGATTCCTCCATAAAAGATCAAGTTTTATTTTTAAGATATGGCGTGTATATCCATGCAGATTTTGGCCTCTCTGTCAGGTATATTCAACTCGTGGCACATGCATTTCACAGTCAAATTCCAGCACCAAGTTATCTGATCCCTGAATTAATGACATAAAAGGGACATAAAGCTCAAGAATTAAGCTTAATATGCTAACATCACTTCAACAATATTAAATGAGAGTATAGGGATTCCCAGCAGAACTCAATACCCTAATACAAGTATGGGATCTCTTATCCAGGCCCTCATTATCCAGAAACTACCTAAGGGCCATCTCCCATAGATTACATTTTTATAAAAACAATCAGTGTCGAAGTGGCCCACCAGAATACCAGGAAAACTCCCTGTGGGCCAAGGTGTCAGTGTGCCCTCATGCTGCTAAACTTTTGGCCTATTTCATAGCCATTCCCTATTTCTATGAGTACAAATAGGCTAAATAGATGGAATAATTGATTATAGTATGTATAAAAAAAAAAAAAGAGAGGTTGATTGAGGGGAAGAATATTAGTACTGAGTGTGGACCCCTGGTCTAAGGTTTTATGGTGGGCCCCCTGGTCTAAGGTTTTTGGGTGGGCCCCTGGTGTCCCAGTCCGACACTGAAAACAATCCAATTTTTAAAGATGATCTCCTTTTTCTCTGTAATAATAAAACAGTACCTTGTACTTGATCCAAGCTAAGATATAATGAATCCTTGGATTTATTTACAGTTTACCTGTGTTTCTAGTAGACTTATGATATGATGATCCCCAGGTACAGAGCACTGTGGATAACAGGTCCAATACCTGTACTTCTAAAGGGCCCAATACCAACTAACAGAAGCATTTACAAAACTGTGCTGAACTGAAGGGATTTGAGCACCTTCGTGCTGGCTTTCAGCATAGCCCCAAAATGCACATAAACTTCTTACTGGAGAATTTGCCTGCTTTGGCAATTAGCCCCTCTACTGGTGACTGAAGTATATTATTATTAGTCATTAGATGGGTCACAATTAATTTGGATTGGTGCAATTGTACCAGTGGGTAACCTGACAATTTCATAGACTTGGCAGCTAATAAGGTTCACCAAATAACTTTCTGACCTATTGTCCCTCTGGCTTATCAGATGCATCAGTTCAATTAAACTTGTGACCAAACAGTACTGCAGAGATATCCCTAATGCTATCAAATGGCATTTGTGGGCAGCTAAGAACACAAGATATTAGTAGCTTTTAGTTGATCATGAGTGACAAAAAAAGATCTTTGCCCTCAACCAATCTCTTGAATGATTTGTCTACAGATACATATAGAGATAGCGTTGTACTGTGCAGAGCCAGAAGTGTTAGTAATACAAGAAGAAGGAGATTTCTATGATATGTGCAGTGAGTGATCTGAGCTAATATACTGATAAGCAGAAGTACCTGGGTCACATTAGAGCACATTTATTGACTCATTGGCACAACTACTCAGGCTGGGGGCAGAGTTCAACCTTCACAGGATGTTTTCTTTTTTTTTTTGGCTGCAAAGTTGGCTGAACTTTTCACTTTAAACATGAACCGAATGCTCTGCTGAACAACAGAGGTCATTGTCCTGTACCTGTGCTGCCGATACAATTAAAGCAGCCATTCTGCCATAATGGTGCAGCTTCAAATTTTAGGTAACAAGAATTTTTATTATTGATATATATATCACTGGTATGTTCTGCAGTGCCTTTTGGACATTGTACAGCAGTCACATCAGTCCTGCCCCGATGGAGCTTACAATCTTAGGTCCCCAGTCCCGGACTGGCAGTCTGTGGATTCTGGCAAGTTTATTGGGCTGATGGGGGGCTATTTAGGCCTCTGTGTACTTGAAATGTCAGAGCCTATTTTGAATCCTAGCCCAGGCCTGAAGGTTCCTCTATGGTCAGTTTTGGTCAGAGGAAATTAACCGGACTGTATTGGAGTGTGGGACTAAACCAAAGTACGTGGAGGAAACCCATACAATCACAGGGAGAACATAATAATGGCTGTGGTGCCCTGGCTGGAATAAAACTTAGGACCACAGTCAAGGCATTTTTCAGACAGGGGGTTAACCCTCAATGAGAGGAACTAACAAGGAACCATACAGAGAAGCAATATAGAGGAGTGTACAAAGTGTGTTGATTTGATGATACCATGTGCATATCAAATCTCAGCTTGGGAGAACATACAGAACATATAGTGTCCCTGTATCTTCTATAGTGTAGTTCTGCTACTGCGTACAGCACTATAATACTAATGCTGGCTACAAACCGATATTAACTGTGACTTGGGCACTCCAGACTGAGTGGGCAGCGTATTGGCTAAAATTTTGAGATGAAAAGTAGGGTCTGCTCATCCAGTATCCAGCTGGGGGTCAGGCAAATATTTGTAGAGCAAATTTACAACTTTTCTATTTTAGGAATCTGGTTATCTCTGAAGAGCACATTGTTCACTCTACATACAGTATATACAAATGCAGCTCTGAGTAACAGCACATACTCTGAATATGAACACATGGCATTCAGTCTACCAACACATTGGGGTGTATCTGTAATAAACAATACCTAAGATTTATTTGCATGTCTATATTAAACTTAGACCATTTCACTATCAAGATTGAAAATAATTTTTTCCCCTAATAATGGAACATCTAACAACATTTTGTTTTGGGAATACCATATAAGAAGTAATAATAATATCAGTATACACAAACCTTTTTGCTGTTGGCTGCCTCCACCTTGTGGAAAGATTCAACAACGTTTTTCCTTTTGATGTTATTTTTGATCAATTATTTTAGCAGTAGATTAGAAGTTTAGAATTTTACTGCCAGTGCCACCTCCTAGTGAGTTTAAAGGAACAGTTCAGGGTAAAAATTAAAACTGGGTAAATAGATAGGCTGTGCAAAATAAAAAATGTTTCTAATATAGTTAGTTGGACAAAACTGTACTGTTTAAAATCTGGAGTGACTGGATGTCTAACATAACAGAATACAACACAACTTCCTGCTTTTCAGCTCTCTAAATCTGAGTTAGTCAGTGACTATAAGGGGGGCCACATGGGACATAACTGTTCAGTGAGTTTGCAATTGATCCTTAGCATTCAGCTCAGATTCAAAAGCAACAGTTATGACCCCTGTGGCCCTTCCTCAATTCACTGATTGGTTACTGCCTGGTAACCAGGGTAACCAGTCAGTGTAAACAAAAGAGAGCTGAAAAGCAAGAAGTGTTCTGTTCTGTTCTGTTAGACTTACAGTCACTCCAGCCTTTATACATTACATTTTTGCCTAACTAACTATATTGAAAACATTTTTTTATTTTGCACAGCCTATCTATTTACCCAGTTTTTACTTTTATACTGAACAATTCCTTTAACTGCCTGTGTAGCAACTTAACTTAGGTCTCACCAGAGCATCTACACTTTTCCTCCATTTGTGTGAATATATATATATATAGAGAGAGAGAGAGAACCAGGGTTCCTTTAGCCAGTAATGACCGGGTGCTACTGCAATCTCGGATATTATTCACAAGACCATAGTACAGAGCAGCGCACACCGGAATTTAAAAAAAATCTTAGTTCATTTTCAAAACTTTAAAAGCATAATGCAATGATTGACGTTTTGGTCTGGGTCTGGGACCGTTATCAAGATCCCGCCTGTTGTTAAAACCAATGCTTTATACACACACATGAACCACAACAGGAAATGAAGTCACCGACACGCATCTTAAAGATACACTGTGATATAAGAATGCCATTGTACAAAATATATATCCATGAACACTAAATCGCAACAATGTTGCATATATACACGAAATTATATAATTGTTATAAATAGCTTGAATAAAGTTACTATTCATCAATCTTAGTATCACATACAGAAAATGCCATACCAATCTAACAAAGCTATCTCTGGTTCAAAAAAACATGATAGGGACAATTGTTTATTGAGACCGTGTGGGCTAGAGCAGAGATCCCCAACCAGTAGCTCGCGAGCAACATGTTGCTCTCCAACCCCTTGGA
>CM044443.1:39884927-39925839 GCA_024363595.1 Xenopus borealis
TAGACTAACCCAGTTGTCTGATACTGATGTACAGCCGAACATGGATTAGATAGGCTAGAGGGAATCCATCTACAGCCTAACCAATCACTGTGCAGCTGTACCGAAACTTCTTGTGAGTAGTGATGTGCACATTTTTTCGTCAAGTTTTGCCGTAAAATGATGCCCAGAGACTATAATGGGTAAAAAAAAATCCACCCATAGACTTCAATGAATTTCGTTTTGCACCCTCCTTCCCATGAGATTTCCTCCCTTTTGTTTATGCAATCTTCCCTCATACAGTCCTAAAATCTGGGCCTAGGTCCCACATAGTTTTAGGGGCCAGGCCTTGGATCACACAGTCAATCGGCCACCTCTCACTGACCAGTTCCCCTTGTTGACGTGCAAAGTGTTGCATGCAGCATGTTGCGTGATGTCAAGAAGGGGAGGATACACAAATAAAGCGAGAAGCGAGATCATTCATGCCCAAACTGACTAGCTAGCTGCTCATTCTGTTGTCGGCTCCACCTGCAGGCCTTTCCACTGCCACAAGGCCACTATTTCCCCAAGACTGCCTGCCTCCCATATTGCTAGTATTGCTACAGCTGAGCTGAGCAAAAGAAAAATAGTAATTCTCAATTTGAATTTGGCTGCAAAATAATGGTCATTGGGATAGGCAGCCAGGCTGTAGGACCAAGTCTAAATCTATTACTTTCTAGTCTGCTCATCTGGCTGCAAAATAATAATAATAATTGTAATGGACAAACTGTCTGTGTGTTTGTGGTGGTGAAAGATGACTAGGACTGATCTCACTGACCTAGTGATCTTACTGGAAAATCTTGGGTTAATGGAGTGCTTATTGGTAATTTGTGTAGTGATCTTACTGGCAAATCTGAAGTTAATGGAGTGCTCATTGGCCATCTCTCCAGTAATCTTACTGTCATAAAATGCAGGTGACACAGTGTGTTGTGGTCGTCGAATGCTTTGGCCTACAATATGTCATGAACCGGTGGGGGTCTCAGTGTCTGTCTTCTGGTGCACAGACTTTCCAAACACAGAAAAAGCTTTGTTTTTATAAAATGGACTTTGTAGTTGTGGCCACAAAATGGGCATGGTCCAAAAAAAAAATCCCCATACCTTGCTTCTTTTGAAGTGGGGCACCAAAAGCACTACCTTGCCTAGGGTTGAATTTATTATTAATCTGGCTCTGGCTCTCTCCTTCTGATATTGATTCCAACTAGGGTTGCCACCTTTTAAAAATTTCCTTACCGGCCGGTGGTGGGCGGGACCAAAAGGGGTGGGGTGTGACGTCAAAGGGGTGGGATGTGACGTCAAAGGGGGCGGAGCCACGCGAGCGATCGGCTAAAGACGCGAGATAGGTAAGTTTTTCATTTGATTTAAGGCAAGGCAAGGGCCATTTTTAAATACTGGCCGGGTGGCAACCCTAATTCCAACTACCTGCTTAGTCCTGGCTTTCAGATACTACATCCTGCCTCTGCCCTGCACTGACTTCCTGTGGTGTTTATACAAATGACCTATAGGTGTCACTGTATACTGTGCATACATAATACTTTCTATACCACTAAACATTTTTAGAACTGCAGTTCATAACACTACCATCTGGCAACCCTCATGTCAAGATTACTTACTCAATCCAGTTTGTAATCCCCTCCTTGGAATTCTGATTTGCTCACCAATAATTCGGCCTTCCCTTCTACTTCTGTCCCCATACTTCCCTACTGGCATTAGCTTGAGGACTTCATACTTTTACCTACAGTCCTGCCATGGAAACATTTCTGCAGACATGCATGTATATCTTTCCCTCTGCAGCGTTTTGCATATCACAGTATATACAAAACTGCCCCAATCAAAATTGACAGAGTTGGAGTTCTGGAAGGAGCAACAAGGATGTCTATAGACCAGTGAGAAAGTTGGAAGGGCGAGAAAGTTGAAGGAGGAATCATAAAAGGAATTAGCAGGAGAGAGGGTGCATCATTTCACATATAAAGTAGTTGGTGTTCAAACAGTGGGACATATTCAAAAATGTGTCACTATCACCATGTTGGGAACGGTGATATTCATTTTTAGTTAATTTATCAATACATGACACTGGTTTGCACAATATAAAAGGCCTGAATGAGTGTTGTATACATATATATATAATTATAAATACATATATCAGAGCCAGTGCACACACTCCAACCAATAATGGCCTGGGTGCTGGTAATAGAATTACATACAGTGATAACAAAAACCGCACTCACAGGTCTTCTTTAGTGAAAAAAATCGCTGGTTTATTGCAACGTTTCGGCGTTCAAACTCGAGCCGTCATCAAGAAGTGAAATCCTTACCCTCAGACCATCCCTTTAACCCCTGGAATGGCGCCAAAATCACTAGTGTGACGTCATAAATTGACATTTGTGTTAACCAATCACATTGGCATTAGCAAATACGTATCTATATTCAGTGCACCAGGTTAAAAAATATTGTAAACAAATGTGCCAATGTAGCGCCTATGTCAGCACCACCATTATCAAAACCCAAGTGCCGGTGAATAGTGAAGGGATTATATATGTGTGCGGCCAACCATAGTTCAGACACAAGCCACTAGGGGAGGGTATTCCTTACCGGGACAGAGAGCTCACAGCAACGGAATAAATAGTTGTCTCCGTACATATATTGTATAAAATTAATTGAAATTAGTGATGTGTGAATTTATTTGCCAGGCGCGAATTCGCGGCGAATTCCCGTGATTCACCGCCGGGAAATAAATTTGCAAAACGCCAGTGAAATTTTGCCTGGAGAAAATTTGCTGGCGTCAAAAAAAAAAAACGAGACACGCATCAAAAAAACGCGACGTGCGTCAAAAACGTGAAGCGACTAATTTAGCGGATTTTTCGCCAATTTGAGAATTTCGCTCAAAATTCGTTAATTTTTCGGCGAAGCAAAACAGGATAGATTCGCCCACCACTAATTGAAATGACTATAGCCCTGGATATTGGGCTTGTCCAAAAAGTAAACCAAGCCCCTCTTTAATCTGCCATCACAACAGAAGGGCATTTTACAGCCTCACTGCCCACACTGTGAAGAATCATTTGTACTGCTTTCAGTTCCTTAAGTATAAAACAAAACCTGAGAGAATACAGTATAAAGTGTAGTCTGCATCGACTGTTCTATCTATGAATATAGCCACAAGTGTTATTATAAACATTAACTAGATCTAAATTTGTACTTTACTAATCTAAAACTTGTAATGTTGCGTCAGCCTTTAGTAAAAGTGAATAACATTGTTTTTTTTTCTTATTCCAGGCCTACCTTATCTACTCAAGCAGTGTGGCTGCTGGAGCACAGAGTGGTATTGAGGAGTGCAAATATCAGTTTGCCTGGGATAGGTGGAACTGTCCCGAAAGAACTCTGCAGCTCTCCAGTCATAGTGGGCTACGAAGTGGTAAGAAACACAATTTGTTGGTATATTGATCTAGATTATAACTTGTGTGTCCAGACCAGAGCACTACATACTGTAGGTTGTACTACCTCAACCTTGCTTATTTTATATGGTTATGCACACACACACACATTGGGCAGCAATGTCACATACGGAATTTAGACACTAACATACAGAGTGTAGTTAAAAATGCAGCCTTTGCAAATACTTTCTCAAGAATATTTACCAAAAGGGAAAACCTGAGCAGACTCACCGTCAATTCAAACTCATGAAGGGGTAAATGTTTATGCTGCACCACAAAGAGTGCTATGGGCTGGATGTTACACAACAGCCAATATTATCCCCAGTAATGCATACAAAAGGGCTGTTCTTCTGGTGCCAATGAAACAGTATAATATGGCCATCCCTGATTGTGTAGGCAAATAATATAATATGCAGAACAGGTAAAAACTGTCAGGATTCTCCCATATCTGCCATATAAAAGGTCATAGGGAAAACAACAGTAGGGGCAATCTACTGGAGTGCTAAGGGGTGCTTGTACCCATGGTTGGCGCTGCCACTCCATGTTCCTTCTGACACACTGACAAAGTAGGCTTTAAGTACAGAACTTTCCTTGCCCTTCTTGAATGACATCAAGGTAGAACTTAAGCCCCACCTGTATGCAATTTATGTTTCATTCTAGCATTACACTACGGGTTCTAGAGAGTGGCAAAGTGCATAAGAATATGTTGCTTTGCACTTTGCAACCTCTACCCTTTGGAAAAAAATGCTATAGGCTTCTGTGTAAATTGGGTCCATTCCCTCAACAGTTTATATTCTGAACGACAGTCATTTGCTAATGTTTATTGATTGGAGCACTGCTGCAGCTACATCCATGGACATTCCACAAACTCAATACCATTAGAAAACCATTTGTATAATTAAACACATGCTGTAGTCACTATTTACTTCTGAAAACAGTGCTTCACCTAGAAAGTACATTTTACTAATATTAACCAAATCAAATAAATCCTGTGTAAGTTGTTATTAACATAGTCACATAGTAAGTGAGGAAAGTTAGGTTGACTTTATCTACAATAGGTCTCACCCACTTAAATCTGATCTTGCCCACTCCCACACCTTTAGATTGTAAGCTCTGTCTGCACAGAGCCTACCCTCACCTTCTGTACCGGTATTTATTGTGATGTATGTAGCTCCATATTTATTGTCATGTATGTAACTCGATATGTTGTATGTATGTAATTCATGTGATTTAGTTGTATAATCACATTCACTTTACAGCGCTATGAAATAAGTTAGCTCTATAGAAATACATGTTAATAGGTCTGCATTAAAAAAATCAGAAGAGGAAGACAATTAGAATAGGGCAGAGTAGACCAGTTCCTAGAAACATGTGAATTAGATAATTTTATTAGTCACTATTGAATTTCATTTCTGGTAGCTTTATACACTGTATCAAAACTGGGAATTTGGCAGAAATCCCAGTGATTTTATTTGCCTAAGATTTGCGTTCAATATATTTGATACTTATTGATTAGTGATGGGCGAGTCTGGAGCGTCTCATTTTGGACGCTGGCCAGCGTCGAAAAAAAGGGACACCAGCTTCTGTTTTTTGGACGCCAGCAATGGGCACTGGCGTCCAAAAATGGACAGCCGCGTCCAAAACGAGACGTTGGCGAATTTTTGCCAGGTGAAATTTTTCTAGCATTTTGCAAATTTATTTGCCTGCTGCGAATCACGGGAATTTGCCGCAAATTCATCCCAGGCGAATAAATTCGTCCATCACTATTATTGATCAGTATACTGTATATATGTATTGTTGCTCAAGCCTTAAGGGTTTTACAGTATATCCCTACCCAGCAAAATAACCACAGGTTTGGGATGTCAAATACCATTTTTGTTATATTTGTATTTTGTTGTAACAGTCATTACATCTATTTTCATGCAAGAATGATGCAGTTTCCAAGAAACATTGTTAAAATTCAATCAATCCACAAAGAATTGAACAAAGATTAACATTTCCAATCCCTGTAATAGTACATGCTTTGAAGGCATCTTTGTCATTTCCCATTTAAAAATTGTACCTATCTACTCAAGCATGAAGTTTGGTTTTAGCAAAAACAGACCTATAAAGTGGATTTTCTTTATCTATAACTACATTTTACAGCCCAAGTCTACCCTGTTCCCTTTCTTGAGTGAGGTTAAAGCCTCAACTTGCCAAGTATGCTCTTTTCCAGACTTAAACATCCATTCTACAGGAGCATCTCCTGCAGGCAGCGGTCTCTATGACACTGGACCTACTTCCCCAGTCTGGAGCATTAATTTCAACCGGATCCTCTTCTCTAGACTGGAATCCCATTTGAACAAGACCTTCTTGTCCCGTCTCCAGATCCCATTTCCACAGGGTCACACTGTCCAGTCTGCAACCTCCCTTTCTTCAGGATTCTTTTCTCCAGGTTAGAGTTTTCCTTTTCGTAGGACCACATGTAATCCTGCACTTCACAATTTCAGATACACAGTATATCCTCAACAACCTTTGCTTCTACAATGGTTTTATCTGGCTGATCTTTTTGAATAATGGTTGCTAGATTTTTAGAACATTGTAATATTACACCAACATATTGTATATACTGAGCATATACTTAGTAACATTACAACTCTCCAAATACTTTTTGGTTAATAAACTACTCTATCAGGAAACAGGATGTACCTGAGTGTTCCTGAAATATAACAATGGTAAAAGCAGATACTGTTTGTGCTGTCTGCAGATTTTTTTTGTCCAAATCCCAGACCCCTCCTTTTTAACTAAAACATATTAGATTGTATGGTAAATGTTTTTTTTTATACAGACAAACAGGCCTATTAATGGCCTATTAATGTTTATGTCATTATTTGTTCAAATTCTTTTGTAATCATCTAGTTCCCAACAACATAATGTTCATTAAGAGTCTTGTATTGAAATCTTACACGAAAGAATATAAGTTACTATATACATATATATATATATATATATATATATATATATATACACAGTGTATTTCCTTCGAAGACCATAAGAAGTTAGGGATACACCGAATCCAGGATTCAGTTAGGTATTTTCCCTTTAATTCAGCAGTATTTGGATTCAGCATAATCCTTGTACATGGCCAAACCCAATCTGAATCCGAATCCATAAAATCACAAAGTAAGGTAGTAAAAAAAATTTTAAGCCTGCATCTCTTCCCACCCTGATTTGTATATGATTTGGTTTGGTATTTAGCCCAATCTTTCACAAAAGATTCAGAGGTTCGCCAACATCCCAATATAGTGGATTTGGTGCATCCCTATTAAGAAGATTATGAAGTTCCCTACAAAGCAAATAGGTAAATAGTCACTTATGGGGTTAAAAAAAACTTTGATATAATTTTAGAATGTGGATTATTACACAATCCATTTTTATCCTGGAAGTGACTACATGTGAAATATGCAATGGGTGCCCTGTACTAACTAGCTGGTCAAAGTAAATGTTGGCTACACCATGAAACAGTAGATTCAACTGGTGCAAGCGTTTTAGTGGGTGTGATACTGGGCCCCCTTTTGTATATAGCATTGTGCCTAGCCATTGCATTGCTTACGTCTATTGTATGTATCAGATATTTCAATAGGAAACAATAACAATGAGATGGATATTGAAAATATTAAATCTTTGTATGGGGCATGCTGCTGGATTAGGGCTCTTCAGTAGAATCACCCACTGTCCAGATTTCATATACACTATATATACAGTACCAACTGTGAGCACTTTAGTCAGATGTTTTTTTTCCCATTCTTTAAGTCATTCTTTCAAGTCATTCCTATCTTGTGGCATATTTTCTGGATTAACTTTTTTGTGCCATATTGTCATATTTCTGATCTGTCTACAAACTCCAATGATGACAGTGGTCCTATGAAAATGAAAACTCTGTTATGTAAAGATTGATCTTCGAATTATTAACTCTGGTGCAGATCTTTGTTCTGTTTTTCATTGGCTCTGAAATTGTTTGTTAACAGTAACTGTAAAGTAAACATTATGCCATCAATTTAAAACAACACATTAGTTTGGTCAGGAATTCAAATCTCGTGCAACCACTTCTGGAGAACAGAAATCATAGTTCCCAAACTTACTCTTAAGGAGAACATTTGTGATATATGTTGCACTTATCCGACGAACTGTTTTCCTTTCAATCACGGTCGCCATTGAGGCAAATTGAATAAGTTGACACAGAAGGCAGTGCCAAGCAGGCAAAATCCGCTTCTGGTACCCTTAAGAGATGAATTTCTGTTTTTAAACCAGAAATTCAGCTTTTCTGGTTGGAGAGGGAGTAATTGCATTCTCCGCACTAGAGATGTGGTCCTCAATGGACCCCCGTGCAGGAAAGGTAAGCGGCCAAAGGCATTGTAGGAGCCCCCTCAGGCAGCTGCTGCCTCAAAAATGCCGCTGCTTTCAATAGGGAGAGGTCTGTGTTGATTCATGCAATTTTGATTGATATTGGACAGTTGAACATGTACCAATTATATGCACAAATATTGGTTCAGTTATTCAGAATTATAATTAGGTTAAAAAGTTAGGAGGCAACTAGATACATATTTAACAATTGAATCTAGACCAACAAAAAAGACTATCCAGAGGCAAATGGAATAGATAGAAGTTAGTGAGCCCCACAGAAAACTTTTTAGGGACATATCTGGAAACATTTATTTAGCACCAGGCTCTCTATACTATAGGTCCCACCCAGTAGCTGATTGTGTGTTATTCTGCTCCTGCCAGAGGAGAACTACTGTATCAACTTCCATTGCCATGTTTGTTAAAATGTAAATTATTTTACACTGTTTGCTGAAGAACAATTTCTTTTTGTTTATTACAGCAAACCGGGAAACTGCTTTCGTCCATGCAATCAGCTCTGCTGGAGTCATGTACACCTTAACAAGGAACTGCAGCCTTGGAGACTTTGACAATTGTGGCTGTGATGATTCCAGGAATGGGCAACTTGGTAAGAAGTAGGATTTATTCATACTTCCAGTTAATACAGAAAAATGTTGCCTACAACATCACTTGAAAAATGGTGCACTAAGAATATTTTGGCCTGAACTGGTTCCAACAAATAGTTTTAACTGCAGGAAAGAGTTGTGGTGGAATGCACATTGCAGGATGTGTAATTATAATATATTTTCAGTCTGAGCTGTACTTGTAGCTATGAACTCCCTCACATTTGACAAACAGAACAATATATTTGGACAAGTAGCCAGGCTCATTGTTTATGGCCATGGTTTATTGCAAAACACCCCAGCACTATTAGGTGAATATCTTCTATACAAGGCTCCCCTATTATAACTTAAAGACAGAATTTAGGAAAACATAAATGTCTTTAAACCAATTCTTCCTGTTTTAGTTTGTTCATCTTTTTCATCTTTACAGGAGGACAAGGATGGCTCTGGGGTGGATGTAGTGACAATGTGGGTTTTGGAGAGACTATTTCCAAGCAGTTTGTAGATGCACTGGAAACTGGACAAGACGCCAGGGCTGCCATGAATCTACATAACAATGAAGCAGGAAGAAAGGTATAATGCTCTTTTTGGCACTATTGTCAGAATGTGTTGGACTGATTTGAGCTATTCTGTTCTGAAATGAGCTCTAACAGTTCTACCTATCTCTAGGCCCTGTTGATAATCACAAGGTGTGATTATCTCTATCTATCTAGCTCTATCACAGAAAGTCCAATGATGCTTTGTATACTGGGCCCATAGTTTCAACAATATCTTGGAGATCAAGTAGATATTTAGTCCAAATCTCACTCTAATCGATCTTAAGGCTGGATTTCCAGTATAATCTTGAAAAGCAAATTCTTGTTATGCTCACCCTAATTGGCATTCAAGCTGGTTTGTGCCAGCCATTGTTCTTGGCAATCCTAGATAGGACCCATGTGAAATAGGTCTCATAGTTTAGAAACCACTACATAACCCTGACCAATGTCATAAAAGGGCATTTATCATGTTTTTGTACACCTATCTTATAAATGTTCAAATCTGCCATATCAAAGCTCAACAGTTTATAATAATAGAAAAGGAATGGAGAAATATAGCAAACAGGATATTGTTTTTAATGCAGTTATTCAGATTGTGCCTCTAAAAATCCTTGTTTGAACTGGAAAAATGTGGCCTGCGACCCCCGTGTACTGAGATTAGCTGGCCTATGAATTGTTTACACCTCAGATTCAGACTATAAACTCCTGTATTGTTCACACATGTAATCCCCCCTGCATTTTCACACCTGTAACAATTCTATTGTTTACAGCCCTAAAGCCCTATACTGTTCACACCTCATACCCAAATTGAAACTGCCCACATTGTTAACCTGTTCACACCTCATACAAACTGATGAAGGGGCACCAGCTTTGTGTCACTGTATGTAGTATATGTTAGAATGGTCCTGATAGGTTTCCCTGTCTCCTGCTCTGTTCTACCTTATGCTCCCCTGTGTGTACCAAACTCTGCCTGCCCTGTGCTCCCTGTTTATACCATACTCTACCTGCCCTATGCTCCCTGTGTGTGCCATACTCTACCTGCCCTATGCTCCCTGTGTGTGCCTAGTCCCAGGGGCCTCTAAAGTGTTTAATCATGTGCTGGAGGGGGTGCTGTGTTATCCACAGGGAGGATGAGGCATATGGGTTTATGAGTGATAAGGGATACTCCTGCAGTAATCACCAACCATTTGGTTTTTTGTCTTGTGGTAACATGGGTGTGGTTTAAAGTGTAATAGCAGGGAGTGGTCAACACTGGCTTCCATTATCAGCCCTCCACTATTTAGGCCAAAAACATTCCCGCCCTCAGTACCACAGAAGTTGGACAGCACTGCTCTATATGTAGCCTTAAATATATTTACTAGTCACCCTATTGAATCTTCTATCTTATCTTGGAACTAAGACTCTTATTACATAACAAGGAGGCTATACTTTTATACAAATTTCAGCATAGAACCCACTGGGTGACTAGTAAAGATATGTATGCCAAGCTTCATATAGAGCATTTTTTACTTTAATCAAGGATTTCTAGAGCTTCAAGCATACCTGCAATAAAACAAGAGCTAATCGTCCAGATTCTTTTAAATTTTAATCTTTATCTAAACTTTATAAATTATTGCATTCAGTCTTGTAATTCACAATCACAGCATACAAGTAGGAACCAGTTTGTGCATGTTGTTATTATTATTGGAAAGCTGGGGGACCTGATGCCTAAGCCAATGTGCTGGCTATGGGGAGCAGTGACATCTAGGAAGTATTGAATTGAAAGTGAAAGTAATTGCCTGCCCCAGCTCTATGCCTGAGGTACAGAGGTGGAGAAAGGAATATATGATTGACAGCTCAGATTTTTTAATACATTTATAAAAGGTATGGATGTTTTAATAAAAAAAATGGGGTTTTATTGTTAATTTGGAAAAAACCTTTAGTATACAGCTTTTATGTGTGTCTAACAGGTCCCCTTTAACTCTTAGGCTTGTATGTGGCAGATTTGAGGTCCAGCAAATCTATAATGAATCCCAAAGCACTTGTTTATGTAGCTTTATCTATTTATTCCACATTCAGGCAGTAAAGAGTACCATGAAGCGGACCTGCAAATGTCATGGTGTATCTGGAAGTTGTACCACGCAGACATGTTGGCTTCAGCTGCCAGAATTCAGGGAGGTGGGAAATTATTTGAAAGAGAAATATCACAAAGCCCTTAAAGTGGATCTCTTCCATGGAGCAGGCAACAGTGCTGCCAGTAGAGGAGCCATTGCTGAAACTTTCAGATCCATTTCAAAAAAAGAATTAGTACATCTTGAAGATTCCCCAGACTATTGCCTGGAGAACAAGACTTTGGGGCTTCTGGGTACCGAGGGCAGAGAATGCCTTAAGAGGGGCAAAGCACTCAGCAAGTGGGAGAAAAGAAGTTGCAGACGTCTTTGTGGTGACTGTGGTTTAGCTGTTGAGGAACGAAGAGCAGATATGGTTTCTAGCTGCAACTGCAAATTTCATTGGTGCTGTGCAGTCAAATGCGAGCAGTGCAGGAAAAGTGTCACCAAGTACTTTTGTGTCAAAAAAGAAAAACGTGAGAGGAGTGGAGGAGGCATTCCCCGCAAGAAGGAATCCAAGCTTAAGAAGAAACTTTAGACTATTTTTGACCCATGAACTTTTTGTTTTAGAAATCATAGAACACATACATGGACTGTGAGACTGCACCAATCCAGCTAGTGGAAGAAAGAATATGTTATTATCTTAGAGTAGGAATTTAGAGAGAGCGTTCTATGACAATAGGGTTTATAACGTAGCTTGGGTTAATAATGTGCTTGTACAATGATCTCTATAAGTATTTTCAATGCCATTTTTTTAAGAACTACTTGCATACTGGGCTGCTAAATGTCCTTTCCAGGTAAATTTATCTAAATCAGTCACTAAGATTTTGGCTAAACAAACAAACAAACAAGTGCATTCTTTAAAAATAAGCCAACATAGTAATGTAGGGTACAACCAATACTTATACTGAAGCAATGGCACAGTCAACAGTTAGGTTTCACATACAAAAAAGATCTGCCATAGGTTTCTGCTTTTCTGTTGAATGAAGATTCTACTTTCTCTTCCATCTGTGTCAAGTCAGAGGCAGGCCCAGACTGGCAATCTGTGGGTTCTGGCAAATGCCAGAGGGGCTGCTATAAGGTGCCACAGAAATTCAGTATTTAGTGGGCTGGTGGGGCCTGTTTGGGCTGATTGGGCCTCTGTGTAGCTGAAATGGCAGTACCTATTTTGACTCTCAGTCCAGACCTGGTCAGAGGTTAGTGGCATAGATTAAATAGCCCACTGTGGCTCTAAAAGAGTTAACAATCTACTTAAAATTCTGCTATTAACACTTTTCCACAACCACTGTAAATAAGATTTTCTATTGGGAATGAGCCTTGCCAAGATGACGATAGTTTGGTCAATGGATTTGCCACTGAAATAACCCAAAATGCTTTCACTTACCTATAAGATGTTATTAGATATACATTATTCCATAAGCGTTCCATCAACTTATCTGATTAATAAGGAGGAATAGGAATACAAATTGCGCAGCGCAACCAAACAAAATAAAGGCACCATTCAAAAATATATTTTTACTGTACATGTATGGGACCTGTTATCCAGAATGCTCAGGATCTGGGGTTTCCAGATAAGGGATATTTCTATCATTTGGATCTTCATACCTTAAGGGGCAAATTTACTATTATTCCCCAAAATTAGCTCGATCAAATTCGAAATTAGATAAGCATTCAACCATCGAATGCTCATTGAATTGTTTTAGGCTATCATTTTGCTTGATATTCGATTTCTCAATGAATTCGTACGATCGGATACTGATCGTTCCATTTCACGAAAAAATCGTGAAATTTCATTCGAGCATCCGAAAAATTAGTACGATTCGAACGATCGAACGCTTCGATCGTACGAATGGTATTCGAGCAGGACTTAGTCTCAGAAGCCTATGGGGAGCTTCCCATAGGCTTCTCTTACAATTCTGTAGGTTCAATCTGGCGAAGTAGGCAGTCGAATAACTTTAAAATTTTGATTCCTTCGATCATCGAATGATCGAATTATCAAATATCCAATCATTCGATCTATTTGATCATTCGGTATTCGATGATCGAAGAGGCCAAATATGCATATCCGATTTCACGAAAAATTCGTACGACCGTTATTCTATCGAATTCGATCGAACGATCATTTCACGTGAATTTCGTAAATCGGCCCCTAAATTTAAAGATTAAATAAACACAATTGGATTGTTATGGCTCCAGTAAAGATTAATTATATCTTCTCTGTTTTATTATTTCAGAAAATTATTTTTAAAAATGATGTAATTAAAACTGACATTTCAGAGCTTTCTGGATAATGTGTTTGTGGATCCCAAACCTGTATTGAATGAGAGGAGTAAATGCTGGCAAAGCAATAAAAAGCCACAAGGGCTCGTGCATAGTATAATTTCAGGAGCAAATTGGCAAGTTTGACCCATAATTCCACTATAATTGCAGGAACCAAGGTGTTGGTGCACCCAGTGCACACAGTATGAATTAGGCGCACTTGTGCTGAAAATGTTTGCTGTCCAGTTTAAGTTTATTTCTTCTGCATGCCATTAACATGGCGTCTGTGTACTATTGTTCAGATGCATGTTTGTTGCATTTGTTGATGCAGGCAGCTATGGGAACCCTGGAGTCACCACCATCTTTAAAGGAGAATTTTACCCCTACTATAAAAAACCCTACCCCCCTACCCTATGTAGACCCCCTCCCTTCCTCCTTCCCCCCAGCCTAGTTGCCCACCCAGGCAAATGCCCCTAATTTTTACTTACCCCTCCGTGCAGATTCTGTCCTCAGGAGTTCACGTCCGCAATCTTCTTTTCTTTGGTCACCTTTGGAATCTGAGTGGTGTTTTTTCCGGTGCTAAAGGTCACAAACAATTTCAGATTGTAAGTAAAAAATTAGGGGCATATGCCTGGGGGGGGCAGCTAGACTGGGGGGAGGAGGGAGGGGGTCAATCTAGGGTAGGGGTTGAATTCTCCTTTAAAGGGATATGGTCATGGGAAAATTTTTTCAAAACACATCAGTTAATAGTGCTGCTCCAGCAGAATTCTGCACAGGTCACATGACTGGGGGCAGCTGGGAAATTGACAATATGCCTAGCCCCCTGTCAGATTTCAAAATTGAATATAAAAAAAATTGTTTGCTCTTTTTGAGAAAAGCATTAGTCTAATGGAGCAGCACTATTAACTGATGAGTTTGGAAAACAACATGTTTTCCCATGACAGTATCCCTTATACTCAATTCAGAACTGAAAGTACATTTTTTAAAAAAAAATCTCAGAACCAGAATTACTTTTTTTTTTTTTTAAATGGTGTCATTTTGTGAACGACTGCGGCAAAGTTCATGTGACCTCTATATTATACTGTTGTGCCCAATCTGCTAAAACTATTTCACTTATTACCATTCTCATGGTCTTTATAAGGCTGTTTTTCTAAACGATATATCCTGACTAATAAATATTTTTAGTCATTAACAATTAATACTTCTAGAAGCAGAAAAATATTGGGTTGTAACTATTTAATGTGTACATAGAAAGGCAAGCACTTTTATGTTTTAATTTATTGCACAGGTTATGAATATAAACATTAACATTATCTATGTTTGTTTTGTACAGTAAATATTTTTAGATTTCGGGTTTTACCTAATGGGCATTTTACAGGAAACGTTAATATTTGGACAGGAGAAATATGCTAGGAAATGTCGTCATGTTTCAGGTGTCTGCATGGAGTAGTTGCTTGGTTAATTAAAGCTTCATTAAAATGTTGAAAATAGGCAGTGTCATTTTTAAGACTATTGGTAAAGATGGAAAGAAGTGCTTGATGAAAAATAAGTTTACATCTTTAAAGTTTGTCTGATATCTGAAAATGTAAATATTGTGATATGGTTAATAAAGTAGGCTTATCATTTTGCATTGTAATCTGGATGTGCTTGGGTATAAATATGTATATGTGGGACAATGAGGACAACTGGAAGTTACACATTGGAATTCCTATGGGAGCCCCAAAGAAGAGAGAAGTATGCAAGTGCCCTGTAACTGACCACTACAAGGTATATGATTTTCCTTCTTCTTCCGACTCTTTCCAGTTTTCAAATGGAGGTCACTGACCCCACCTAAAAAACAAATGCTCTATATGGCTAAAAATGTATAGCTACCTTCAGGCTCTCTCCCACGTTTCATATTCCAGCCTCTTCTGAAAATCAATGCATGTTTTCTAGGGCAAACTGCACCCTAGGACCCAGACTGCTGAAATTGCAAACTGGAGAGCTGCTAGATAAAAAGTCTAATAACTCAAAACTCTCAAACAAAAATGAAAAACCAATTGCAAAGTCTCTCGGATTATATCTACTGTACATCATACTAAATGTTAACTCAATTGTGAATAACCCTTTTAAGTCATGAGTGGAGGAAACAGGGCCGCCATCAGGGGGGCTCTGGGGGGACAAGTGTCCCGGGCCCGGGGCTGAAGGGGGGCCCGGCAGTGCTGCATTTTCCCACGAGCCGGGCCCGCCTTACCAGCACCGAGCCGATGCGGAAGTGCCGAACAAGACCCGAAGGCAGCCGAAGTCCTGAAGTCATGGAAATACCCGAAGTCATGTGGAGCCAACAGTCCTGAAGCGGCGAAAATACCTGAAGTCAAGAAAGTATGCTGAAGTCCTGAAGCCACGAGTTCAATTCCACCAACACCCATGTGGGTTTTTTTTTAATCCCCTGGCCTCAAATGTTTTCTTTTAATACTCTATAGGCCCCTGTCACCAATTTTTAAAAAAAAATATTTTATGGGGCTCCAATATATATATATTTTTTAACTTGTTAACGGGGGCCCTGCCACCAATGTTTTTTTAAAAAAATATTTTTGGGGCCCCAATTTTTTTAAACTTGTAAGGGGGGCCCTGTCGCCAATGTTTTATTAAAAAATTATTTTTGGGGCCCCAATTATTTTAAACTTGTATGAGGGGCTCTAGCACCAATGCTTTAAAAATGCTTTTATGGGGGGGTTTACTTTTTTAGCGCTGATGTCTGTGTGGTCTTTTTAACTTTGATGTGGATTCGGCGGGGATTGGGTCGGGGCTTAGATGCCTGGGTGGGCGGAGCCCAGGGGGCCCCGTCAATTTTGTTGTGTGGGGCCCCGTGATTTCTAATGGCGGCCCTGGGAGGAAGAAGTAAGTCCCCAGGAGATATATAAGCAAGTTTACTATAGTGAGATAGTGGGGTGAAGTTGCTGCCAGATATTTAAGCCACAGTACTGTTGCTTCAAAATGGCAATGCTGTATTCAGTATCTAACTCAGGGGGTCCGGGCCCACCAGGGCTAGCACCTCAGGGGCCCCTGCCTTAGTCGTGAAGTCATCCACCAATATCGCAACATCCCCTCCGTTCCTTGTACTTATTCTCCATTGTGGCAGCGAGAGGAGAGATTGGGTGGAAGCTCCCATGGTTTCAGCCAGGTCAGTCTGGCACATGAGAGTCAAGGGCTACCCTTTTTTTCCCTTGGTATTTCACCGGTCCAGTCTGGCCCTGGGTGTATTCATGGGAAGGCTCAACTTCTCGATTACAACAGTCTCCCCTTCTAAAGGCTTATTCCATGTGCAAGGTACAAAGTGCCCATTTTATGGATTTTTCCCCTACTCAGTCATTAATAATTAACATGCAGCCTTTGGTAACATTATGATACAGGCTATTCATACAGAATGCTTTCGGTTGATCAACTGAATACAGCCCTTCGTGTTATACAAATATATTTCTAAAACACAGATTAAAGGGGTTAGCCCAAATTTAATTTAGCATAATGTATTTTCGATCTATATCTATATATTGTCTGTAGATCAAATGGTTATATAGTATCCATGTCCTTCAGTATTAATTGCACTGCTGCTTCTGGCTACAGCACCACACTGAAAACAATGTTTCTGTAGTCAGCTGATCTGCAGCCAAGGCTTCGTTTTCCATAATGCCTTGCGCAATTTTGTTATTCTCATTGTGAACCACAGAACAAGTCTTGTTTGGAGGAGAGCTGAGTGCAGTATTTCAGTGGTACATATAGTGCTAGAGCATCATTTAGAATAACTTATGGTTCAAGCAGACCAAATTGTGCAAATTGTGGCAAAGCTCCTCATTCCCCTTTAGGGCAGAGACATGCTCAGATTTGGGTAGATTTAGTTGCCCAAATTTACCTCGCGAGGAAACTTTGGACGACTTCGGAAAACAAAGCCATCCGAGTGCCATCCTGCCGGCGATTTACATTCTAGCTGGCAGGAAGGCTGTTCGAGGAGATTAGTCACCCGAAGAAGAGGCGACTGGTGACTAAATCTCCCTGAATCTGAGCGTGTGTCTCTGCCCTTAAACAAGGAAAGTTAAACTAAAGAAATAGCTAGAAATGTTGAACATTATGTTTTGTGCTTCTGTACCAGCCCAAGGCAACCACAGCCCTTTAGCAGTAAAGATCTGTGTCTCCAAAGATGCCCCAGTAGCTCCCCATCTTCTTTTCTGCTGATTCACTGATTCACATGCTCTGTGCTGCTGTCACTTACTGAGCTTAGGGACCCACTCACAATATACAGTACACATAGAATACAAATGTCACTATATAAGGTTGATTAGTAATTATGATGGATAATTACTACATGGCAGCTCAGAAACCAGTGCAACTAGCATCAGACTTTAATAATCAGCCCTGTAGCACCAGCTTATATTACAGGCCAACCTCATTTTTTGTTTGATAATTTGTGACAACCCCTAAGCTTAGTTTCTCAACAGCTGCTCAGAGCCCACTGAGCATGTGAGTGTCACAGACACTTTCCAAGATGGTGACCCCTGTGACAAGTCCTGGATCATTGCTGTTATTGAGAAGCTGAAACTTTAGGCTGGTGTGATAAGTTCAGTGTATAAAACATGCAATTTTCAGTCCTATTCATTTTTAGGGTTTTCTTATCCTTTAAAGGGCACCTGTTGGCCTAAATATTTCCCCCAACCAAAGGTGAGGGCTAATAGAGCCCGCACATCGGTTGAGGTAACAGTAGCTATGGGGAACTAGATCACTTGGGATATTTCTGCCATCTGCAATCTGATCTGTCTCTCATATTCTTCTCCCTTCTCAGTAAGCAGAAGAAGCCCAACTCAGAATTCACACATTTCAAAGAAACAGTGTGAGTGCAGCTCTGCGATTACCTGGTAAACCCTGCATTGCATGTCTCAGCGACTCCCATTTCACGGGACCCTTGACCCCCAGAGCCCCTTTATGGGTATGCCATGTTAAAGAACAAGTAAACGTTTTTTTTTTCTATCTCTAAATTTGCTCTAAACAGCCCCTCAAATTAATGTGCCTTAGTCCCTGTTGCAAGTCTGCTCTGGTTTCTGTGTTATCAGCAGCTTGTTTCACCTTCTTCCTGGTGCAGAGTGAAGCCCAGCCCCTTAGCTTTCTGAGCTGACCTCATATCTTGGACTAGTCCAGGAGATCATTTGCATACTATGACATAGCAGAGAGCAGTGTGTGTAGCAGCTTTTTCTTGGGGAAACTAGCTTACTAATGAAACACTGGCTCCCTCTTCCTCTCTATTGTGGAACAGCAGCAAATGGACTGCTCAGTAAACTAAGGGGCTGGGCTTCACTCTGCACCAGGAAGAAGGGAAACAAGCTGCTGATAACACAGAAACCAGAGCAGACTTGCAGCAGGGACTAAGGTACATTAATCTGGGGGGCTGTTTAGAGCAAATTTACAGAAAGAAAAAGAAAAACATTTACTTTTCCTTTAAGAAAGCTGTTCAGTTATAACATTTTCAGTGATCCCCAACCAGTGGCTCACGAGCAACATGTTGCTCCCCACCCCTTGGATGATGCTTTCAGTGGCCTCAAAGCAACTGCTTATTTTACAATTCCTGGCTTGGAGACAAGTTTTAGAAACATAAAGACTAAGGTTTACTCCAAACAGAGCCTCCATGTATAGTACAGTTTATGCAATAGACACTTCTTTAACCAATGGAAGGTAGTTATCAAGAAATATGTACCTATTCTGAATGGCCTTTAATTTTAGGCCACTTTTATTGCCATAAAATTGAATGCATATTGTATACATCATAATTATGATTTTCCAATTCAAGGCTAGTGCATATGAAGGGTAATATGATTATATCTTAAAGGGTCAACCCCAAAATAAAAATCTGCCTAATAAAAGAAAACCTAATTCCAAGCAACTTTCCAATATACATTTATTAAAAATCAGTGCTTTTAAAGTTATTTGTAAAAGTGTTTGCTATTAAAAGCAGCATTTGCTTGTTACTTTTTAAACAATGTTGCAAAAGCCTTGGTTCCTCAGCAAAGTCAGGTCTGTTAAATCTGATGGGCGAATCTCCCGCGATTCGCTTCGCCTAAAGATTCGCGAATTTCTAGAGAAATTCTAGAATCGCCGAGAAATTCGCGAAACGAGTCGCGGGACGCTTTTGAAGCGCGTCGCGTCAACTTTGACGCATGTCGCGTCGTTTCCGACACGTTGCATCATTTTCGGCGTGTCGCGTCGTCTCCGACGCGCGTCGCGTCATTTTCGACGCGTCGCGTCGAAAACGACGCACGACTCGTTTTTTAGGCGAAATTTCGCTTGGCGAAATTTCGCTGGTGATTCGCGAATTTATTCGCCAGTGGCGAATCGCGGGAATTCGCCGCGAATTCGGCCCTGGCGAATAAATTCGCCCATCACTACTGTTAATCAACTGCCTCGTCTTACATTGTATCAAACGTTGGAGACATCTGGGCACAGAATAGAAAGGGACAGATTAACACTGCTTTCCATAGCAATACATATACAATGCATTTAAAAACATAGAACATGTGCAATTAATATATATTGCAAAGTTGCTTAGAATAATGTTTTCTTTTATTAGACACATTTTTACTTTGGGGTTGACTTGCCCTTTAATCACACCTCCCCTGTAACACTGGAGCTTACAGTCTGAGTCAGGTTCCTAAAGGGGCACCCAGGCAAAAAGCAAAGTCTAGACATAAAAGGCTTTTTCATAAAATTTCAGACACATATTTAGGTTTTGCCTCTGAATCAGGATTAATTGCCTAATACATTCTTTTACAAGCCAAGTATATCATCTACGGCCTAATCCCCTCGTAGTGAGCATCTGTAGCTTCAAAGGGGTTTTAAGCAGGAAAGCTGTACAGTGCAGTGTGCAGCACTGATCACTGTAACAGTCAGATAAAGTATATATGTAATTGAATAGCAAAAGGAATCTGTCAACATGAATACATTATTAGATACAGCATGAAAAGGGAAGGACAACAAAAATACCGCTAAAATTGCCCTTTAAATAGTGTCCAATGATACAGTATATGTTTGCTCCATCTGTTTCTTCACAATGTCCCTAGTACCTAACACATGGATCCTATAATAAATATATTCCCAGAAGTAACAGTCCAAAAGGTTTTGTGATTGAGGCACGGCCAGTCAAACAGGACTGTTAATAAATCTTTCCATATGACGTACAACTTCCTATGTTTTCTCATAACCTGAAGAAAGATACAGGTATGGGACCTTTTATCAAGGATGCTCAAGACCTGGGGCTTTCCGGAAAACAGATCTGTCCGTAATTTGGGTCTTCATCATAACTTGTCTACTAGAAAATCATTTAAACATTAAATAAACCCAATGAGCTGGTTTTGTCTTCAGTAAGGGTTAATTGTATCTAAGCTTGGATCAAGTGAAAGGTACAGTTTTATTACAGCAGAGATAAAGGAAATCATTTTTAAAATTTGGATTATTTGGATAAAATGGAGTCAATGGGAGATGGCCATTATGTAATTCGGAGGTTTCTGGATAATTAGGTTCGGAATAACTGATCCCACACCTATAACAAGAATTTATGGAAGTATAAATATTCCCCTGTAAAATATTTGGGGAACATTTCAGAATCTAGTGTTTTTTTGGGTAATATCACAATCGGTGATCCAGGGAGACATCTCACAAATGGATGACAAAGAGCTCAATATCTCCCCTCGTCCATTTCCTTGGCAATTGTATGGATTTACGGTTGAATTTGTGATGATTGTTGTTTAAATATTATTTTTAATCATCAATTACCAGACCCATAATTGCATCCAGGTGAATGTCATTATTCCTCCAGACTGAAGTCTCATACTTTATTATCCTGGTTTAAAGGTCCCTGTAGGCTTGCCCTAGGGCTGGCACCTTAGTGTTGGTAAAATAAGGAAGACATAGTGGAACAGGTTAAAGTAGGATGGGGGAACTTTTTGTAAATGTTATAGGTTATAGGTGTATATGTTATAGGCCTTTTTCAGTCATTTATGATGCGTTTGTGAAGAAATAAAATTAAACTGAATGAAACTGAAATGAAACTATGAAGCAGAATGGTGTATAGAAACTATACCCCCTGAACAATGTAGGTCTCTATAAAAAGATATTGAATAAATCAACTCATATGTAAAACCCTGCTTCATGTAAATAAACCATTTTCATAATAATATACTTTTTTAGTAGTATGTGCCATTGGCTCATCCTAAATAGAAAATTGCCATTTTAAAAAATAAGGACAGCCTCCTGGGATTGTATGATTCAACGGTGCACACAAACATAACATAGGTCACACAAGCCAATTAACAGACAGAGTTCTGTCTTTTGCTTCAACACTTCTTCCTGTTACAGTTAGAGTTGAAATATTTCTGGTCAGGTGATCTCTGAGGCAGCGCAAAGACCATCACAAAATGGTGGTT
This sequence comes from Xenopus borealis, assembly GCA_024363595.1. NCBI lineage: Eukaryota > Metazoa > Chordata > Amphibia > Anura > Pipidae > Xenopus > Xenopus borealis. The sequence goes on from CM044443.1 coordinate 39,906,676, forward strand.
CAAGGCAAGAGATGTAAAAGGTCAGTATTTACTTAAATATATGTATATACCAGGTTGGTAGGATTCTTTAATATGTCACATAATTTGATATAAACTGTCTGTTGCTCAAGTGTTCATTTTCGGGGTATAGTTTTCCTTTAAGTACTTGCAGCGTACCTGAATCTGGCCAATGACATTGTTCCATTTCATGAGCAATACGCAGAAGGGAATACATTGTTCATGACAGAGAGTCTCCAGACTTAATGTGCTATGTATTTTTGAAGAATTGTCTGTGCCTTTATGAAAAGTGATGAGTCCCATTCACTTCATATCATTCAGTTGTGTGTGTGTTCATGCTTGCCAGACATCTCTTCATTACGAAAGCCATTCATTCTTTTTCAGTCATATAATACAAGTGCAAGAAGAAAATGGCTGGCAGAGCACAAAGCACAGGGAGGGGTAAACAACAACTATATCAATGCTTATACATTCTTTCTTTTCAGGCTCCTGCTCATTCAATGTGTGTTTTCCTATCCTGACCAGCAGGCAGCTCTCACTTCCATTCACACAAAAGCATAGCAACATGTCTGTCTGGGTATTGTTGCCAGGAAGCAGGAAGCCTGTTGGTTTCATTCACTACAGTGACACCTGCTGGCAGAATCTGAAAACTGCTCCGCTTCCTGTAGTGATAGGTCAGTAACAGCTTGCTGTGAATTGTTAGATTTTATTCTTTTTTTGTGTGCTTGGGAAACAAATTGCAGTACAATTGTCTGACAATGAGGTTGACTAAAGGGAAAGCCCTATGGGAATGGAACGGCCTAGCCAAAAACTCTCCTCTGTACAGCCAATGCAAAAAGCAAATATTGCAACACTGGGAATCTAACAAATAATAGAATTTTAGCACTCCACATTAGAAACTATCAGTTTGCCTAGGTAGAAAAATGAATGATTAATATTGATATGGGTCCTACTGTAAAAAATAATGTTCATAAGTGATTTAGTTGCAGGGCTGTTTTAAGGCCTGGGCCCTAGGCAAAAAGTCAACCAGTGACATCAGAGCTTGAAGTTGAGCCGGGGGCCGGTATTACAAATTGTAATACCCTTACAAAAAGCCCTCAGCCCTTCACTTTAAACTTATTTGTTCCCCGACGCTGTCTGGTGGCTCCGCCACCTTAAGTGTCACTGGCCCGGTCCTTTTTGAGTCTCTTTTCAATGACTCCGCCCCTTTACATCGCTCCCCGCCCCTTTTTACGTTGCTCCCCGCCCGTCTTTCCGCCCCCCTGCGCTAGCCAGTATTTTTTTTTTAAAGGTGGTAACCCTACCCGCTGCCCATCTCTCTTCCTCCAACACATCATGCATAGCTCCTCATCCGGGCTCTCTCTGGACTGAGGCAGGCAGCAGTGGGTCCCCAAAAGCAGTGGGCCCTGGTCAGATGCCCCTTTACTTGTATTATTAAAGCAGCCCTTAGTTGCAGGCCTAAAGCTGCCTACAGGCCAACAAAAAGTGCAGCCTCTACCCCTCCTTTCTAACTCATAATGGACTGCTCCAAACAAACTTTTTCCTGTTGGCTGCTGCATTTGTACAGTTTAGCACTTATGTTATTAATAATAATAATAACAATATGTAAATAAGCCCATTGTGTATTTTTTCGTTTTAGGCAACCAAAACTGAACATGACTTCCCAACATGAATTTAATATAGATGGACGTCAATTAACTGACTCAAAACACACCCCATTGCACCATTTGCTCACACCTTTTAGCATACCTCCCAGCAGTCCCATTTTCAGTCCCTCTTTTGACAGCTCAACCTGCAATCCCGCAGTCCCGACTTTCTCTGCACTGAACAGCCAGAAAAAGAAACAAAGTTTCTAACTTAATTGGTTTAATTAGCCCAGAACAGCCATCAGGTGCAAATAAAATACATTGTAACAATTTTGAGATAAGAAAATTAGAAATTGTAACAATTTAGATAAGGAGGTCCCTTGGGTAAAGTTAGACTCACAGCTTAAAAGGCAATTCGCCTTCATTAGCAAAATAGTAATAACTGGGGAAAAAATACAGAAATATGTTCAAACTTTCATAACCTACCAAATTTTGTAAATTTAGCATGGTAGTTAGGGGGTGTGGCCACACAAAATGGGTGTGGTCAAAATGTTGTCTCACTATGTGTGCCAACATTTTTTGCCCCTCTTTTTATTTCCAAAATGTTGTGAGGTATGCTTTTACTATCTGGTGGTTGATCTGGAAGATAAGAAGTTTAGAAACCCTATCAAACTACCTTCACTATATATTATTACATATTATCATATATTAGCCAAGCAGGGAAAAACTTCTGAATATTGGTACAGGTATGGGACCTTTTACCCAGAATGCCAGGGACCTGGGATTTTCCAGAAAAGGGGTCTCTCTATAATTTGGATCTCCATACATTAAGTCTACTAAAAAATAATTTAAACATTAATAAAACTGAATAGGATTGCTTTGTCTCCTATAAGGAATAATTAGATCTTAGCTGGGATCAAGTACAAGGTACTGTTTTATTATTACAGAGAAATATGAATTTAATTAAAAAAAAATATTATTTAATTAAAATGGAGTCTGTGTTAGATAGCCTTCCAATTATTCGGAGCTTTCTGGATAACAGGTTTCCAGATCCCATACCTGTTATTACTGCCACTTCAACTATGCTTAATGTGATTGGAGCTTTGGTACCATTGATACAATACATGGTACAACTTCAAGCAAGTAAGTGTTACTAAAGGAACACTGCCTAGAGAATTTATTTTCATAGTAGTAACATGCCAAGCACCTGGATAGCTTGTCCTGCAGATTTAATGGGGTTGCTCACCTTTAAATTAAAATTTAGTATGATGTAGAGGGACATTTTGAGACTATTTGCAATTGCCAGTTTTTAGTTATTTAGCTTTTTATTCAGTAGCTCTTTCGTTTGCAATTTTAGTAATCCATTTGCTGGGATCCAAATTACCCTAGCAACCAAGCACTGATTTGAATAAGAGACTGGAATATGAATAGGAGAGGCCTGAATAGAAAAAGGAGTAATAAAAGGTAGCAATAACAATACATTTGTAGCCTTACAGAGCATTTGTTTTAAGTGAGGTCAGTGACCCCCCCCCCCTTTTGAAAGCTGCAAAGAGTCAGAAGGAGAAAGCAAAAACTATAAAAAAGAAAAAATGAAAGTCAGTTAAAAGGTTGTTCAGAATTAGTAATTTTATAACATATTAAAAGTAAAAGTTGAGCCTGGACATGTCTAAACAAAAAGATTACAATGTTGCCTTTATTTATAGTGATTTTTCTGGCTTGTTTCAGCTGAAGCTATGTTGTGTAGTACATTTAAATGGAAATACAGGCGGATATAATGTGCACATAGTTTAATAGCCTGCAATAAAATTCTTTTTATTGTATACAGGGCAAGCAGGAGCAGTTATTTCTCATTTAAAGCATGTCTGTGCATTTCATTTTGTACTGAATTTGTATTTGAATGACCTTTTAATTGGGGCTCATTGGAACTCTCATGTGCTAATCCATCCAATTATAATTTTTCATTTTTTCAGGGAGCAACCGTCCTTCCTTTTTCCAAATGAAGTAAAGGAAGCCGTTGGCACAGAGCAAGGTGCTTCCTGCAGATTTTGTTTCTTTTTGCGTTAAGTTCGCTGCCACTGTGTGTGTCTGACTCCAGCAGAGATGGGCTTCTCTTTTCTTCCTTTATTTAAACAAAGACTTAGGAGTTCATCAACCTCCCACTGAAACTCACAGCTGCTGAAAACACTAATCCCCTCTCTATTCCTTTATGCCTTTCAACGGGTTCCTGGCTTCAAAGACACTTTGGGAAAGGACTTTGGAAGGTCTTGTAGAACTCATTCAATAGAAGTTAGTGCAAGCATTATACGCAGAGCAAGTGGCTTTACAAACAAATACAGCCTAACAATCTCCTGTTCCCTCCCAAACACACATGAACACAAAAACATTCTAGCCCCCCCAGACATGATGTTATCTAAAACAGGATTAAGCTGGCCATAGACGCAAAGATTTTTGAAAGATCCAATGGTTATCTTGAGACCACGATTGTCTCAAAACGATCGTTTAATGTCAGATTTGTCCATCAACTAAAAAGACCATTTCAGGCGATATTGCCAGCAAAACTGAAGGATCGCAGCCTGCTTGGCCCTGCAACATAGGTAGATTGCATGGGGAGCGATAAAGATTTTCTAACCTGGCCGATCAATCTTCAGACCAATGTCGGACGAAAAATCGTAAGATGAACGATCGTTTGTATCCCACTAACCGCACGATAATTTGACAGATTGGTCGGACTTCACCAAAATCGGTCGTTCGGGAGCGAAAGATCGTTGCGTCTATGGGGAGCTTTAGGGGCCTGATCTCTCAATGCGGTTGATCTGCCAAGTAACATCCAGTCACTTCTTTATACATTTTATGAGACGTGTAAAATGTTGGCCTAGCTGTAGTACACGTTTGTGTTTGGGAAGAGAACTGGCAGCAGTGGGTCAAAATACAAATTAGGACATCGGTCAGCACTACAGCTTAATATTTTTTCATTCATAGGGGCATACTGTATATTAAACTTACTGGTCCATGGTTGGGTCGCTGATGAATGGGTTAATTCTTGTGAAAAGCTCACTTGTGGAAAAAAAAAACTCTCTCTAGCAAGCTTGAGTAATCAAGTGCATAAAAAACTGAGTTCAGGTTCTTTGACCATGGATCTGTAAGTTTAATAAAGATTTTTGTCTGCCAAAAAACCTCACAAAACCTATAAAAAAACAACAAACCCCAACATATACCAATAAAATCAGTTCTTAGACTTTTAAATCATTGCAAAACTTGCCATTCATTGAGGTTGTTAACCCACAACATCCTAAATGGAGATTTTTACTTGTATAGTACTTTATAATTAAACCAAGAGATTTAGGGGCAAATTTACTATTATTCCCCCCAAAAAATTAGTTTCGATTTTCGAATGCCCATCGAGTAGTTCTAGGCTTTTATTCGATCATTTGACGATTGAATACAAATTTATCCGATCAGTCAAATAAATCATTCGACTGAACGAATAAATCATTTCATCATTCGAATGATTCGTACGATTCGAACGATCGAAGACTTCAATCGTACGAATCCTATTCGATCAGGAGTGCTCCCATAGGCTTCCATTGCAATTCGGTAGGTCCAATCTGACGAAGTAGGCAATCGAATAAACTTAAAAATTAAAATCCTTCGCTGGTCGAATGATCGAATATTCGTTCATTCGACTCTATTCGAATGTATTCGATCGTTCGATCACACCCTATTCGATGATCGATTATGACAAAATTCACATATTCGACCAAACGAATAAATCCTACGATCGAAATTCAATCGAACTTCGATCTATTCACGTGAATTTAGTACATTGGGCCCCTTAGTGTTTTTTTTTTTAAACAAGTTTTATAATTACTGGTTGATTTATAAGACAAAAGCATGATCATTGTGGACATCAGTATTCGATGCTATGGTATTGATATGTCCTCCATCTGTCTACTTTCTTAAGCTGGCCATAGACGTTACAATTATGATATTTCCTGGAAAAGATCTTTCCAAGAAAGATATTTTGTTTCAGCACACACGTCTAGAAAGTAGAAACAATAGAATTGTACCTGTATATGATGATTCAGCACTAACAATGTCTGATGTTCAGGTGCCTTCAAAGGTGCCCAATCAAAATTTTCCAGCCAGACCAGATTGACAAGCCGACCAATATCCAAGTCTTCTGCTGATATTGGTCGTCTCCCACCACACTGTACAAAAATTAGTTTCATACAATATTATCAGTACATCTATGGCCAACTTTACTCCCAATTAACCCTTCTTGTATGTCTCCCTTAGGAACAAATCAGTTATATAGGGTAATGAGAGGTCAGGGCTGCCATTAGAAATCACGGGGCCCCGCATAACAAATTTTTTTGGGGCGCCCTGGGCCGGGCGCCACCCACCCACCCTGTCACCCAAGATACACCCCTGATCCTGCCCCAAAATTGGTGCAGGGGCCTATAGAGCATTAAAATAAAACACTGGTGGCCAGGGGATTAAAAAAAAAAAACCCACATTGGTGTCAGTAGAATTGAACTCGTGGCTTCAGGACTTCAGTGTCAGCTCCTTCGTGACTTTGGGTCTTTCCGTCGCTTCAGGACCTTGCGTCTGTTTGGCACTTCCGCATTCAGCATCAGGACATCGGAGAGAGCAGATTGGCTTTGGTGCTTGTAAGGGGGGGCCCGGCTCTTGGAAAAATGTGGCACTGCCGGGCCCCCCTTCACTTGTCCCCCCCTGATGTCGGCCCTGTGAGAGGTACTGATCTAAATGATCACAAAACACATTAGGGCTCTTGTAATTGCAGTCCCCACAATTTCTCCTCTGTCAGTTGCATGTAAAACCACTTTCATTAAATATACTTGAATCAAAAGGAGCTCCTTGCCACTCAGTCCTGCCTGCCTTCCATTTGGAATCAAGTGTTGCCGCACCTATTGACATGGGGGGGGCTGGAGTTACCACCACCTCCTGACCAAGCGGTAGCTGCAGGGTTCCCTTCACACTCAGTGTCAATAGGTACAGCACACTTGCACCTACAAATTCAGGTGCAGATGTCACATAGCAAACACCAGAAATGACATCAGGCAGACTGCATATTCATCTGATTTGTAAGGAAATGTGTGCGCTGTTTTGGAACTTTTGGCATATTGATTGCATCCTACATGACTGTAGATTGGGCACTCTGGACTAGGCTATGCAGCTATGGTGCTTACAGGGAATGAGGGCCAGCCAACTGCATAGACTAGAGCAGTGATCTCCAACCAGTAGCTTGTGAGCAACATGTTTCTCCCCAACCCCTTGGATGGTGCTCTCAGTGTCCTCAAAACAGGTGCTTATTTTTGAATTCCAGGCTTGGAGTCAAGTTTTAATTCCATAAAAACTAAGTATACTGCCAAGTAGAGTCTCCTGTAGGCTGCCAGTCCAGATAGGGGCTACAAAAAAGCCAACACAGCCTTATTTATCAGCCCAAGGGACGTTTTCCATCACTTGAGTTTCTCCACAACTGTTTTTACTTTTGAATGTCACTCACAGGAAAAGAAAGGTTGGGGACCCCTGGACTAGAGGATCCACTAAGGACTGAGCCTAATAGAAGATCTCCTGGTATCCTGGTGACAGTCCAAACTTGCGTGATACCTAGACCAACCCTCACACAGCCTAATAGTTGGCATGCAACGTTCTGTTTTATACCAGAAAGTCTACATCTGCATTTTATTTACAGCAACACAGCTTCGACTGACCCAGATAGAAAACTCTGTTCATAACAGGGCTATGATTTTTTCATCAATCATTACTGCAAACTCTGGGACAGGAAAGTGTTTTTTAAACTTTTCAAGGCGTGACCTAGAAAACGTAGCTATTAATAGGAGCCATATAATACTACTGCTGCTAAAGTAACAAAACTACAAACATTATGTCTCAATCCAATCAAAAATGATTATAACAAGGAATTATACATAGCCTGCTGTCAGTTACTTAACTTGATCATTACTACCCTTAACTGATTACTAGCGCTCAGTACAGTAAAAATTAGGAGATATATCCATGCCTGTGTTTTGTTCTAAATTTTAGAGGTGGTTTGAAGGGGTTTTTGTTTACAATAGGTAAGATGCCAAGAAACCTCACACGTGGCAGTAAACCATGTGTAAAATATGCACTAAAATAAATGAAACCTTATCCCCAGGGCCGGATTTACCTAGCGGGCGCCCCAAGGCCCCCATTTTTCTGTTGTTAAGCTGCTGGGTGGGGGTGATATTACTCCAACTTGCAGTACAGCAGTAAAGATTGACTGAAGGTCAGAGCACCAATCACATGACTGGGAGAAGCTGGGAAACTGTCTAGCTCCATGTCAGATTTCAAAATTAAACATAAAAACATCAGTTTGCTCTTTTGAGAAACAGATTTCAATGCAGAATTGATGCATTTCCAGTATCCCTTTAATATCCAATGTTTAAATATGGGATGCACTGAATGTTTTGCGGTGTGGCCAATTCCTAAATCTTTTGAAGGATTTTTCCAAATCTCATGTGCAAATTAGTGTAGGGAGGAAAAAATTAGTGCACCACTCACATGGACAAAACGTTACAATTTTGTTACTTGTGTAACCTATTTTGAAGGACTCGGATTCAGTTTGGTCAGGTATTTGGATTCAGCTAAATGGGAATACAGAATCTGAGGTTCAGTGGATTTCTAGCTGCAACCTTAGTTTATGTTTTGTGAATTTTCTGTCAGCTAGGGATATTCACTACTAGTGGTGTAATTATAGGAGAATTGACCCCATGAACATGTGTGGGCCCAGTGAACTACTGTGACCCCCCCTATGTCCAGGTAGGTAGGGGGTGTAGGTCTTATCTTATGCCATGCCACTGTTCACTAATGAGGCAACTTTGAGCAAATTCGGAAAATGAATAGGCGCAGGTGATTCTTCACTGAAGCAGCTGGAAGGCAGGGGGAAGCGTTTTGGGGAGATGATTGCAAGGCCAGTCGACGAATCTGGACTAGCCCTTAAGGGGATCTAGCGCAAAAATGAAAATTTTATATAAACTTCATACTGAAGTAAGAAGCTTCCTAAATATAATCAATTAAAAAGTATGCATTGTTTCTGAAATAATCGAGTTTATGTTCACTATTCCTCTTTCAGCATCTGTTCTCTTCATTCTGTCTTCATGCAGCAGTTAGGTGCCAGGTGTTCATTGACAGTTAGATCTAATATATCTTATGGGGGGGGGGCTTCTTTTCCTAGCAGATGTATTAAAGCTCATTCAAATAACTGATTCCAGTACAGGTATGGCATCCATTATCCGGAAACCTGTTATACAGAAAGCTTTGGATTATGGAATGTCCATCTCCCATAGAATCCATTATAATGAAATAAATTTTTTTTAAAGATGATTTCCTTTTTCTTTGTAATAGTAAAACAGTACTTTGAACTTGATCCCAACTAACATATAATTAATCCATATCAGAAGCAAAACCAGCCTATTGGGTTGATTGAATGTTTACATGATTTTCTAGTAGACAAGATATGAAGATCCAAATTACGGAAAGATCCCTTATCCGGAAAGCCCCAGGTCCCGAGCAATCTGGATAACGGTCCCATACAAACAAAATCTAACAAAATAACTGCCTTTTGCACAAATTCTGCATGTAGAGAGGCATGATTTCTGATGATTTTAATAGTGTGAGCTCGTATACCTGTTCTAGGCAAAAGGATCCCCCCCCCCCATAAGGTAAATTGGATCATTCATCTGACACCCAACTCTTGAATGAAGACAGAATGAAGAGAAACAGATGCTGAGCGAGAATAGTTTATATGAAACGGTACAGAATTTTTAATTGCTTGCATTTAGAAAGTTTCTTATTTCAGTATACTGAAGCGAATATTAAAATTTTTATTTTTGCAATAGTTCCCCTTTAAATTAATTGAGCCCATGAAAAAAAACAGATTTAGGGGGCAGATTTACTATTGGTCGAATTTCGACCAGGGAATAAAAAAAATTTGACTTCGAATTTTTTTAGCGCAATTCGATCGATCGACTAGGGAAAATTTGATCGATCGAATATTGGAATGGAATTTTTCTTAATCGATCTTAGGGAATGATCCCCATTTTGGTAGGTTTAATCTGGCAAAGTAGGTGATCGAATTTTCGAATAAAATTAAATTTGAATAGTGAAATCATTCGAATATTCGATGGTCGAATTTGCCTAATTTGCATATTCGAATTCGAATCTTTTTGAAAATTTGATCGAATATTCGAATCCCTCATGTGAATTTATGGGAATTTAGTAAATCTGCCCCTTGATGTGTCTGCCATTTGGTTCCCCCCTCCTTATGCATGGAAATTGTATTGTTAAGTTCTTCAATATGATTACAAGGGTTGTGCCAATTCTATGATTCTAGTTTCTTGTCCAGCTGGCTGAACTGAATAATAGACACAGGCCCCTGATTTCTGCTGAAGACATAACAATTGGTGTTTTAAATAACAAAATGTTACAATGAACAATCCCCAGGCATGAAAGAGCATTTTAAAGGGGTTATTCACCTTTCAATTAACTTTTAGTATGATGTACAGAGTGTTTTTTCCAAGACAATTTGCATTTGGTTTTCATTTTTTATAATTTGTGGTTTTTGAGTTGTTTAGTTTTTTATTCAATGGGTCTCCAGTTTGCAATTTCAGCTTCTGAAATCAGCATCTGGTTGCTATGGTTCTAATTACCATCGTAACCACAAGTTCACTGGAAATAGAGACTGAAATAAGAATAGGAGAGGGCCTGAAAAGAAAGAAGAGTAATAAAAAGTAGCCATGATAATAAAGGTCTAACCTTACAGAGCATTTTTTTTATGGGGTCAGTGACCCCTATTTGAAAGCTGGAAAGAGTCTGAAAAAGAAAGCAAATAATTAAAACACGAAAAAATAATGAAGACCAATTGAAAAGTTGCTTGGCCCAGTGCCACCGCATTGGGGGGCTCCCCTGCTGCACCCTCAACCATCCTCTGCCCCTATCTTTTAATGTGCACAATCTCTGGTGGGTTTTTTCCCCCCATTATCCAGTCTGACCATGCTCATTATTTTCAGATGTATCTTCATGACTTGTCTTTTGCATTACTAAATAAAGAGTCAATAAAAAAAAAACTGATTCTGTTGAGAAATTCCATGGGATCACACTTACTCTACAAGGTCAAGTTTTATTTTTCATGGAGGACTGAATGATTAAAGCCTGGAAGTGCACATGGGGTTTGGGCTGTTCATGAGAAGTCCAAGTCAAGAAAAACTTGTGTGGTTAAAGTTCGCATATAATTCGGGATGCACTGAATCCACTTTTTGGGATTTGGCCGAATCCCTAAAACCTACTTGAAAGATTCAGCTGAATACCAAACCAAATTTGCATATGCAAATTAGGGGCAGGAAAGGAAGAGTTGGGAGGAAATGTTTTTTACTTCCTTGTTTTGTGACAAAAAGTCATGCGATTTCCCTTCCCACACCCAATTTACAATACCCAAATTAGGATTCAGTTCGGTCATGCACAAGGATTTGGCCAAATCCTGAATTCGGTACATCCCTGCATATAATTAATTTATAGGACGCTTTTAGCTGTGTTGACATGGCCAGGAAACAGTGGGCATGACCTATAATATCTCCGTCAAGAATACTGGGAGGTAAGAACTTTTCCCTGTGTGAAGTCTTCTGCATTTAGCTGTGCTCACAAGCAGTGTGAATGGATTTATGCATAGGAACATGGCAGACACAACTAAAGGTGGCCATACAGGGGCAGAAGCTGCCGATATTTAGACCAATTTGACAGCGTATCTGCCTGTGTATGGGGCATCCGACAGGTTTTCACGACTGATATCGGGACATCGATTTGGAAGGTTGGATTTTCTTCCGACCCGTCAGAAGTCCATTGCACTCGTCGTAATCCGATGGTTCGGCCATAGGGGCAAACGTCCGGATTAGCCCAATATAGCCCTGCCAGTTAGTGGAATATCAGAGAAAGATCCGCGACGACGCCAAACGAGCGGATCTTTGCATCTATGGCCAGTTTAACACACAGCTATTTGCAGGTCCAATTACTTATGTAAAGGAAGCAGCCCAAATATGGGGGTTTCCTACTTTCTTGAATATCACAGCATTTTTACCTGCTTATAAGTTTAATGTCCCACAATAAACATGGGCACCATCTAAACCTGTGTGACATGCTGAAACGACTACATTTCAAATGAAGTCAAACATGTAGGGTGTACTTTTACAAAATCACCAATAATTTTAAACATGTTCCAGCAACTGATCCGAAGGATTTATCGAAAATCAATGCCATGTTGGCATGACCCGCAGAAAACATAAGTGATAAGAGACAACAGCATTTTATATCATTTGGGCTATAACCGTTTACATAAGAAATACAAGCTGATGGCTAAGTAGAAGCAGGATTCAATAAGAAACATAATACAATTTGGTCCTTAAAGGGGTGGTTCACCTTCGAGTTAACTTTTAGTATATTGTAGACGGGACCATTCTAAGAAACTTTTCAATTGGTCTTCATTATTTATTCTTCATAGTTTTGTAATGATTTGCAATTTTCTTCTGTTTCTTTGCAGCTTTCAAATGGGGGTCACTGACACCATCTAAAAACAAATGCTCTGTAAGGCTACAAATGTATTGTTATTGCCACGTTTTATTACTTATTCTATTCAGTCCCTCTCCTATTCATATCCCAGTCTCTTATTCAAATCAATGCAGGGTTGCTAGGGGAATTTGTACCCTAGAAACCAAATTGCTGACTATGCAAACTAGAGAGCTGCTGAATAAAAAGCTAAATAACTATAAAACCATAAACAATAAAAAATGAAAACCAATTGCAAATTGTCTCAGAATATCACTCTCTTCATTATACTAAAAGTTAACTCAAAGGTGAACAACCCCTTTAAAGGAAGATCCAGTGTGGCATACCCCCTAACTGATGGAGTCCAGAGAGCAGCTTCCCTTTGATCAGGTCTGTTTCCAAATGCATTGTGGGTAGCGCAGGCCCGAGATGAATACCCTTGCTCAACATCTTCTTCCTTTTGCCATAAACTAAAGATACTGTACATCTGATGCTCAAATTTGCTAGCTGTAAATTCTGGTGTTTGCCGTGGAAGGAAGAGAACGGACAATTGAATGCCCCTTGTATATTTAATGTAGTTGTGCTTTTGTAAAATCCTTGAATCAGGAATAAAAGTGCTTGATCCCTGCGTAATCGTATATTGTTATAACAAGAAATAGTGGTTTACTAGAATACTGATCTTACCCATATAATTTTATGTATATATTGTTATATTGTGAGGATTGCGTGTCCATGTAGGTCATGCGTCAGCCACATTTTTAACATGGTTGCAGCTTTAAGAACACAACAAATACTGCTGGTTACTTCTCTACCCAGATATTTTTAGTTAAACTGTCTCATCAAACCTTTGATTGAATGATCGCCCTTCCTGAAAATGATGGCAGTGGGATATATAAGGGCTCATTTACAAGCTGCTGTGAGAATAGATGCCATTAATGACATGTACTTGTGTCTAAAGCTGCTCCTTGAATGTCCACCTAGTTGCACTTAGCGCTCCTGTTAGTCCTGGCCCGGTTGCAAAGTATGAGACAATGCTTCTATTAACACTGGGGAACCCAAGGTTCCCATAAGGGGCTTGCATTAATAGATACTGGGCTACTGGAGTGAAAGAATCTAACAGTTGCCTTTTTTGATGCACCAGAAATAAAATTCCACCCCTGAAACTTTTCAGCACAATCAAGTCTATTTTTTGTCAATGCAAAAATGATTGTACTTGTGGGCTTTCTGATCGCAATTGAATCAGGGGAAGGGTTGCCGCATGCCCGGATTTCACTTCAACAGCCTGGTTTCTAGAAGGGCTGTTCGGGTGAAAAGAGCCTGTCCGGATTTCCCAAATAAGGAAATTGTTAAAGGACATTAAAGTTAATGACATGGCGATCAGCCAATCCCCCACGTCACCTGCATCTTCCAAAAACTAAAAAGGTGGCAACCCTGGAATTTTGATATACAGCGATTCTTGTACCAACAATCTGTATGTGTACAACTAGGTAATCTAATTCAGTTGTACAGGTATAACCTCAAGACCTTGCTGTACTATTTATTTTCCAGGTTGTACAGGTATGGGACCCTCTATCCAGAATGCGTGGAATATGGGAGTTTTCTGGTTAAGGGCTCCTTCCATAGTTTGAAACCCCATTTAAAGGTATATTGTCATGGGAAAACATTAAAGAGGACCGGTCACCTTGAGACATGAATAAAATATTTCTTTTCCATCCTTAGTTAAACCCTTTAGTCAGCTGTTTTTGTCTATATCTGAAACGGATTAGAAAATATCCTTCATGTAAAAAGGGCTTCATAGGCGCTGCCATGTTTAAACACCCCTTTGTTTTCCGTGTGTGGGCTGTGCCAAACTGCCAAATCTCATTCATGCTTAGTCAGAGTATACTCTATAATAGACAAGCTCTGTATAACTCATGTCACACCAGGACTTGATATTCTATGGGAATTATTTGAAACACCTTCTATTGTTCTATTCAGATTGTGTGGGCTACTCCAGCCACTAACAACTGCACAAACTGGTGATATCGTGAGAGGAGTCTGCAGTACTGATTCTACCCATGATGCTTTGCTCTCCTGACTTTCTGGAAAGTCAGGGCTTCAGTTAGTGTCTCATGGACATTTGAAAAGTAGTTATAAATTGAGAATTAGTGAGATTTGAGCATAATAAATAGGGGTATGTGGTTTGTTTTAAAAGTTTTATTTCCTTCCTAGTGTTAACTCAATCATAACAGGTTTCCTTTAATATCAGTTAATAGTGCTGTTCCAGAAGAATTCTGCATTGAAATCCATTTCTCAAAAGAGCAAACAGATTTTTTTATATTCAATTTTGAAATCGGACATGGAGCTAGACATTTTGTCAATTTCCCAGCTGCCCCAAGTCATGTGACTGGTGCCAGCACTTTAGGGGGGGGAACTGCTTTCTGGCAGGCTGTTGTTTTTCCTTCTCAGTGTAACTGAATAGTACGCAGAGGGACATGGGTTTTTTTACTATTGAGTGCTGTTCTTAGATCTACCAGGCAGCTGTTATCTTGTGTTAGAGAGCTGTTACCTGGTTACCTTCCCATTGTTTTGTTGTTAGGCTGCTGGGGGGGGAAAGGGCAGAGGATGATATCACTCCCAACTTGCAGTACAGCAGTAAAGAGTGACTGAAAGCTATCAAAGCACAAGGGAAACTGTGAAATCGACAATATGTCTAGTCCCATATCAGATTTCAAAATTAAATATAAAAAAAACCTGTTTGCTCTTTTGAGAATTTCAGTGCAGAATTCTGCTGGAGCAGCACTATTAAGTGAAGCATTTTGAAAAATTTTTTTTTACAGTTTCCCTTTAAGTCTGCTAAAAATAATTTAAATTGTGAATAAATCCAATAGGATTATTTTCCCACAAAAAAAGGATTAATTATATCTTCGTCGGGTTGGAGCACAATGTACTGTGGTATTATTATAGAGAAAAAAGGTTTTCATATTTTGCATTTAATTAAAATGGAGTCTATGGAAGACAACCTTCCCGTAAGTCAGAGCTTTCTGGATAACTGGTTTCCAAATAATGGACATTATACCCATCCCACACTATCCATTTCACCAATCAGTTTGTTTTGTTTGTTTAGTGTGAACAATTTAAATATTGCCTATGGTTGTGAAGTCTATATTTAGAGGCCCAATTTAGAATTTTTTTTTACTTAGATAAATTCTAATATACTCACAATTCGACTGCGAGGTAATTTAAGAAAAAAAATTGAACGTATAAAACGCGAACACATATTACCAACCCAAAAACTCAAATCAAATTCGACTAAACTCGAATCGAATGTCAGGAAAGCTATTAACTTCTTCAAATGGGTCACTGGACCTCTGCCATTGACTTCTACGTGAACTCGGCAGGTTTAAGGTGGTGAACAGTCGAATTCCAATTGTTTCCAGGGGCAAGATTGGTTAAATCTCGGATTTCGAATTAGGACAATTCCCCTTTCGTTTGACCAAAAATTCTAATTAACTATTCGACCCTTAATAATTCTGCCTCTTACAGTATGTATGATTATTTTTTTAGAGGGGGATACATGAATTCCTTTCCTTGACAGAATTTGGCAAGCAAATAAAGTCAAACCATCTATACATTCAATTCTATGAATAGCATACAATGTGGGAAAAAAACGTGTTGTAAAATTACATTTTTATTTTCTGTTTTCACATTTCATTACTAAATGATGATTCTCGTAGATGGGGCTGAACAGCCACCAGTACATGTATTATTTGTTTAATGCAATTTTGAAACCACTAATTTCTTTAACTCGTCTGAGAATAACGGAACGTTCCATACACAAAGTGGGAAATCTATATTGACTTGTGGAGTTTCCTGTGATGCACTGCTGCAAAATTATTTCTATATTATTCTGCTTGCCAAAAGTGTGTTATGTAAAGCCCTGCATAGCTAGAGACATGTGAAATCCTGCGGTTATTATGGCCCTTATTTATGCATGTATACAGAACTCAAAATGAAGCCATTTTGAATGTGCAATAAACTATGAAAATTCTGACATAACTAATTATAATGTTTTACCATCGCATTGGGATGTATCCCCCCTACAACTGATTGAAGCAAAGCAGAAAAAAAATAGACTTGGTAACCATTGATTTATTCCATATTAAAAAATCTGTTTTATGGATGGAACCAGCATATTCAACGTAGCTTGTTTCTGTTCCCTATGCCAGCAATCTTTAAAGCATTCTACAGTGCACTGCACAAAATATGTGTCCGTATATGAATATATTTGTACGGAGACTCGAACACATACTTACACATATTTAGAAGCTGCACCTGTGAGGCACATACATTTCCAATCCTGCAGAGAGAGAGAAAAAAAGTTCTTTCCGGGAGATTCCTTCAGAGCTGCTTGCTATTACACGCACAGCTTGCTGGCAATAGTCAGGAGGACCTTGAGGATGGGCATGAAGCCAGAGACCTCACTGAAGTTGCTGCTACTCACTACCTGTGTGTGTACAACAAGCCCTTGCTGGTAATTGCGGCTCTCGATACAACGAGCAATTTCATGAAGCCCGGCCACAATGTGAGGGGATAGCTGTGGAAATGTAAAAAGAATGCCATATTTTACATACTGAGCTGATTGCACCAGCCTAATGTTTCAGCGTCTCAGAAATGATCCAGGACTTCAAACTTGTCACAGGGGGTAACAATCTTGGAATGTGTCAACAGATACTTAGTGGACTCTGAGCAGCTGTTGAGAAACTAAACTCAGGGGTCATCGCAAATTTACAACAAGAAAATATGGTTTGTCTGTAATATACATGGCTAAATTCTGGTGCTAATTTCACTGATTTCTGAGCCAACTTAGTAATTATCTGTATTAATGACTAACCAACCTTATACTGTGTCATTTATATTCTATGTGTACTGTATATTGTAAGTGGGTCCCTAAACTCAGTAAGTGACAGCAGCACAGAGCATGTGAATCAGTGAATCAGCAGAAAAGAAGATGGGGAGCTACTGGGGCATCTTTGGAGAAACAGATCTTTACTGCTAAAGGGCTGTGTACATGTACAACATGTTTAGCCTATTTGTTTTTTTGTTAGGCTTTAGTTCTCCTTCAAGATGCATTCCTTATAGGTGAATGTAAAGCCTCTAATTCAGTACAGATTATCCATGTTTTTGTACTAATTATGTAAAAGTACATGAGATAGAAATTAATACAACTTCTGCTGGAGCCTGTTGTAGATGAACAATTTGAATTCACCGATTCTTTTAAATAAAATAAACTGATTTAGCAAAGGATGTAAATAAATGGACTGCCTGAATGGTTAAAAAAGTGACAGAAAAAAACAGACAATCCATTTTATTAGTTATGAATCATAACATATTGCGAAGAAAGTACAGATAAATATACTTACGTTGTTTTCTCTAAGCTTGTCATATAAACACTCCAACCTCTGGAGAGCATCTTCTAACTTCCTCTTAGTTTTCTATGGACAGAAGATACATAATATTGGTGCTGCTATTTCAATATACCACCCAGTTCAGCGGTGGAGTAAGATCTGAAGGATATTCTGCTGGAAACTTTTATCTGATTATAAAAAACATGCATACCTGCGTTGAAGCAGGGGTGCACTAATTATGCAAATAAATGGTTGTTTGTTTCAGTGCTGGCTATACTAGGTTCCAGCAGAGAAGATAACTAGAGAAGAAAATTACAATATTCAAAAACAGTTGTGCACTGGGAGTTTTCACCCAGGGAATGATTTACTGTTTATGCACTTTTACGTTAACTAATTTCAGGCCATATACCTTACACAGTGAATTCTTACAGATTATACAGGGCACTGGCTGTGCATGATGCTCACACCTTTGCACTAAAGTCCTTTTTAATAAAGCCATGGACAAATGTAAAGTGTCTCTTTAACTCTTTAAAAAAGCATGGTTTCATCAGTTCAAATAACAATTTAAATTTTTTTTTTTTCGTTAAAGGTTTCCCCTCACTGTGCATTTATACTTACCGGGTCTGATGCTACAGCTGAACACCTCTGCACTAGGCCATCAAATGACTTCTGCAGGGGCTGATGGTCTGAAGGCATTTCTTTTTTCTCTATCTTTTCCACTGGCAGCCGATGCATCCTCTGGCACAGAAACAATTGGCAAGATGGATTTAAAAAATAAAAATCAAGGAAAGAAAAATTTCTATTGACGTTATATAAATAGGTCAGGTTGGGGAAATTATTTGATGAACTGAGACCATTTTCTAAATTTTATTATTTTATTTATTATTCTGCCCCATGTATAATTAAGGGGCACATTATTCAGTTCACATATTCTTGAATAATCTTCCATGTACTGATTGATAAACTAAAATGTCCTTAAATCGGGTGGAATCCGACTGAAGAAATCATAATTCCAAACGACACAGACAAACGTCTGCTTTTTGTGCTGCCAGGTGGCATCTTGAGATTTCAGTTTTGGAGATTTCAGGTTCAGTGTGACTGCTTCACACTGATTTCAATCAGATCTCGGTAGATACATTTATGAATCAAGGGTAAACCTCAGCTGATTTTGGATAAATGAATCCCTAAGAATATATTAAAGTTCATTAAAAGAGACATCTAGCATGGAAGGGAAGGAAAATAGGAGTGAAGGTTACTGTGCAAAGATAAGCTCTATAAGCAGCAGGAGGGAAACTGAGATTCAACCCAAGCTACATGTTCCCTTCAATTCACCTACACATAAAAGTAGGTTTTGCAGGAATAATACAGATAATAAATCCTTTATTGTTTACCACTCTAGACATAAGGTATCCCCTTGAAATTATTTCTTTAAAGGGATCCTGTCGTGGGAATTTTTTTTTTTTCAAAATGCACCAGTTAATAGTCCTGTTCCAGAAGAATTCTGAATTGAAATCCATTTCTCAAAATAGCAAACAGAGTTTTTTATATTTCATTTTGAAATCTGACATGGGGCCAGACATATTGTCAATTTCCCAGCT
>CM044443.1:39929394-39974890 GCA_024363595.1 Xenopus borealis
TGTGCATATTCACTCATTTGTGGAGGCTAAGGGCTCTTAGACAAGGGCAGTTTATCCTGCACTCCCCTGCGTTCTGTTTTCTTCAGTTCAGCTGCAGGGGAGCACACTCAATTATTGCATGTAAGTAGAACAAGCTGCACTCCACCTGCTTTTGGCGCTTACATGCGTCTGTGTGAGTACGGCCCCTTCACAATAATTAAGTGCGTCTACTCGTGTGCTCCCCTGTGGCTGAATGGAAGAGAGTGCAACGCAAGGGAGTGCAGGAAAAACCACTTGTGTGTAAAGCTGGCAAAACTCGGGAAGATCTGCTCGTTTGGTGATGTCAACAAACAAGAGGATTTGTTCCTAGGCGATATCCGGATGATCTGATCATGGGCCCTAGGGCTCCACGATCGGATAACAATGCAGTCCAAATGGGCGTTCAGATTGTGGGACCACATAAACAGACAGCTGCTGCTGCGATTTGATGGGATTTTTAAACCTGGCCGATCGGGATATCGATCAGGGAAGCCCATCAGAGGGCCCACACATGGGCCAATAAGTTGCAGACTTGGGCTGTCTGCAGCTTGTATTGCCACATGTATAGGGGCCTTAAGAGCCTTAAAGATCTAATTGAACTGTTCCCTTGGCACAATTACTCAGAGTAGACCTAATCTGCAGCCACAATGTATTAAAAACTCCACCTGCCTGATCAATTTTTGCTCAAACCATGGCCAAATATAGGTCAAGAGGCTGCAGGTGAGTAAACTCCCCATAAGAAATGGTCAGGTCAGCAGGCAATATAAGCCTGGTCATGGTCAGCTCTACTATCATTGTTTAACTGATACATAACAATATCCTCTTAGAAAATGCACCTTCTGTATTCTACTAAAAGAACACATTTTTCTCTTTGAAAAGCAAAATAAAAACAGGTAAAGAAAGTCCCATAAATATGTCCATTACATTCTAAGGGTGGTGACAAACAGGAAGAGTAGTCGCCAAATCGTCACTACTCCGGGCGACTAATGTCCCCAAAATGCCTTCCTGACGGCAAGAATATTAAGCGCCAGCGGGATGGCATACAGATTGCTTTGGTTTTCCCGAAATTGCCTCACGAGGAAACTTTGGGAAGTGAAGCAACACATATGCCATCCCATGGTAATTCTCATGCCTGCAGGTAGTAAATATTCGGGGAGATTAGTCACCCGCAGTTGCCTGGCGACTTATTTTCCCGTTTGCAACTACCCTAAGGTTTGCAAAGTGTCGATGTAACATTTAACAAGAATAGAAGTAGAATATAATTTAAATGTATTGCCCATGGTATTCTCTCTGTATGAACCTGTTTTGATCATGTTAGATTTACTATTGGCAACTGGTTTTCCACAGTGGAATTTCATCAGTTATCTGGTTGCTAGGGTCCAGTTTATTCAAGCAGCCATGAAGAGGTTTATATTAGAGACCAGAAGAAAGATTAACAATAAAACTGTAGCCTCACAGAGCAACAGTTATTTTGGCTTCCAGGTCAGTGACCCCCATCTGACAACAGGAAAGAGGCAGAAGCAACAAATAATTTAAAAACTATTAAAATACAGTGCTACGAAATATGTTGGCGCTATAGAAATACATGTTAATAAAATGGAGACCAACTGAAAGGTTGTTATATTGGGAACGTGTAGAACATATCTTTTATTCTGTTATGGCAATGTGAACTGTAGAAAGCATCTGTGATTGGTCAAAAAGGACAACTGAAGGCCTAACAAATGTTCAGCCTGTGGCCCTTCAGCTACTGTTAGACTATAAAGTATTTCAGCAACAACTGGAAGACTGCAAGCTGGACATATGTGCACTGATAAACAAGATCGGACTTTCTTGGATAGTGGGTTTGATGTTTAGTGCGATTTACCTTTTTCCTTTGTATACCAGCTTTGAAAGCATTAGGATCACTCCAGGCTTCTTGTTCACTCGCTGAAAAATCCAACAAAAGGCACAATTATTTGATCATTACTCATACTCCTTCATTTTATGTATTTTTGTGAAAAATAATCCTAAAAAATGATGTTAATATTCTAAAATAGGCGCTGCAGAAGCCCGGATGTCAATCTACTGCACATTAATGCCCACTGCATGCAGACAAACTATGGTTTCATACACAGCTGTTTATAAACACACAGGATTTTTGCAGTAACAGACAATGAATATTTGCTTTTTTTGAGCCAGAACTGCTTCATTAACAGATGTAAATTCTGTTGTGCCCAAAGGCCTTTCTTCACAGACACATAACACATGGACTTAAATTGAGCAGTAAACACTGCATTTTGAAGGAACTCACCTTAAGGTTTTAAAAATAATTTTCTCGTTAATAAAAACAAGGATTGCATTTCCATTAAGGGACCTTACACACGGACGTTTATATCTGTGCTCCCCTGTGTTCCGGTTCCATGCGTTCAGCCGCAGAGGAGCGCAGGAGTAGACGCACTGAATTATTATCAATTCGGCTGTACTCGGATGCATGTAAGCACCAAACGCAGGTTGGGGTGTAGCATGTTGCATTTTACCTGCATTACATGTTTGTGCGAGTACAGCTGCCTTGACTAATCGCTTGCAACTACTCCAGCACTCCCCTGCGGCTGAACGCATGAACTGGAATGCAGGGGAGCGCAGGTATAAACACCCATGTGTAAGGGCCCTTATACTGGTTTATATTGGCTTCGTTAAACACAAGAAGGCTTGCAAATGTAAAAAAAAAAGTAATTGAATTACTATACTGTATTTCACAGGGATTCCAGATAAAGATCCTATACATGTATTGGCAATGATGAGCCCCTATTGTTGTGTTGGTTAGTTATATTCAGATCCGCAACTATAGAGGAAGCAGACCCTGTGCGCAGGAGGTATAGGGGGCCCACGAGGCTCTAATTCATATTCAATTTCAATAAATATTGGCAAAGCATGTCAGCTTCTAGACATTTTTGGGGCCTGAAATATGATTTGCTGTGGGGCCTTGTTATATCTAATTAAGCCACTGGTGATATTTTTAAAAACTATTTTTTAAGGCTTCCCTGTCTTGCTTTGAACGAAAGTGTACCAAAGGCTCCAGATGGTGGGCAATAAATGTACCAGGTTTCATTGGATTATAAAGTGGGTGTTAAGTATTTTGCCCATGGATGTCAAACCCACAGACTTCGGCCACTTGCAGACCTACAACTCCCAAAATCCCAAAGATATTTAGCTGTAGCTTATAGCAATTCATGCCCAACAGCTCTGCCTAATAAAAAAAAACATAATTCTAAGCAACTTTCCAATATCCATTAAAAACAATTGCTATTTTTAAACTAAAGTCTTGGTTCCCCAGCAAAGACAGCTGCTGAGTCTTCAGATCAGAGAATAGAAAGGGACAGACAAGCACTGATTTCAATAGCAATACATATACTAAAGCTAAAAAGCATAGAAAATTTGTAAAGAATCTATACTGCAAAGTTGCTTAGAATTCGGTTTTCTTTTAGGAGGCAAAAATGTATACTTTGGTTTGACTTTCCCTTTAGGAGCAACACCAACATCTGGATGATGCACATAACCCTTCATATATGGAGTATCTGGAGCAAATGTATTTACATCACATTCAAGTGGTAATTTAAATATATATAGGAAAAATATGTGTGTGAAATAATAAAAAGTACACAAAGGGAGTGCTGGTCCTGGAATTTCTTTCCAAACAGATTACTTGAATTAAAACTGACCGTGCACCCGACAAGCAAAGACGACAGAGTGCAGGTATTTAAGGATATATATATATCTATATAATATCATGTAAAGCAAGGCACTCACATGACTTAAAATATGGTGAAAAAGAGATAAAGTTTATTTATTATTCTGATGTTTCAATCTTCCTTTGGAATAATAAATAACGTTGGAATAATAAATATTCTCTTTTTTCCAACATATTTTAAGTCCTGTGAGTGCCTTTCTTTACACAATATTCTATATGACTTTTCTGCAGTCCAGGCTTTTTCTCCAGTGAGTGCCACTATTTTTTTTTATGCTGAATTTCTGGCTGGGCTATTTCCAGAATTTTCCCCAAAGGGGATTTTGTAACAAAGAGAAAATTTTTCATTGTTAGAAAAGCCTGTTTGGGGAAAAATTCCAGAAAATGCTGAGCTTTTTCTGCCCAAAACCTACAACACAATTGCTGTAAAGCTTTTTAATAATTCCCTATTTATACAAATTACTGATACTTATGTCCAAATTTAAAACATTAATTTTTAACAACTTATTTTTTATTCCTTTAATTTGTACTTTCTCGAAGGGCTATACCCTAACATTTTCATACTGAAATGAGCTTGGCTTAAAGAAATGCAAGTGTTATGTTATCTCCCTGGAAGGCTATAAGAACATTTGGGAGAGTGTGGCCCATTCTATTGTTTGGTTAGGTTTATCCCCAGTGAGTCATTAGTCCATACCTGTTGGTGGCTGCTATTTTCATGCTGTCTTCAAGGCATAGCATTCACAGAAAGTGTTACAAAAACTAATTCACTAGCATTACCAGAGCAAAACATAGGATTCCATTATTATAGCCATTTTCAATGTCATGCTGTCCACAGTGATCATGCAGAATTTGATGAATGTAAAGGCTGATTAATAGAATAGTTATAGGTCATATAAAAAAATGTCCCAACAATACCTAGAATTTCTGATCAATTTCATGTTTGAATATTAATTTCTATCAAAAACATGAACATACTACTTACTGTATGTAAGTGTATATAAAACACGAGCGCCATACTATAAAATATATCCTTAGAAATGGAGCTCAGTAATATAATTCATTATAATCAGTGCCCAGTAATGATCAGCAAAGCTGACCCATTTCACTTCTTCAAAAATCCGCAAACAGCTAAAAATTCAGCAAACACACTGAACTCAATAGGTCATTCTTTCAAACAGTGCAGCATTTTTTTTTACTATACATTAGTGTCTATAGGCTTTTTTTTTTTGTGGCTAAATATTTAGCTCATCCCCAAATCTTAATGATGTTATCTGTGTCATATAAAAGGTTGTTCTTATAATATCTTGGTTATTAACACTTAATTTCCTTTATTCACAATAAGATGGATCCAATTAAATTAACCCTGCAGATTTCAAATCTATTTAATCAGAATAATCTCTTTGTTTTCCCTCTTGTTATTTTCTGCTGCTCAAGTAGGGGTCAAGGTGGTCTGAAACTGATTAATATAGGTATATCTTGGCTCACACATGGAGAAGATTGTCTTCATTATATTGGACAGTGTTGTATAATTGGGCAATCTCTCATCCAATCCAAATATTTGGAATAAAAAACAAAAAACACTGTTATGCTTAATTGTACAAATGAATGACCAACCCAAAAAAAGGGAAAGGTCTACAGATACTTTAGTAGTAATGCGGTAAGGCTATATCAGGCAGGATGAAAGTAAAGGCGGTGACAAAAAAAGGCTCATGGTCGAAACATCGCAAAAAGTAAACTTTCAGCCAGACACACAGGTTTGGAATCTAAACAAAATAAGAATTCCAATAGATTCAAGTTTTAACTAAAAAGAGGTTTGTGTTAATGTTCACTGCTTCAGTAACACTTTGTTACTGCTTTGCATAATGTAAAATCAATGGAATTAGATCCAGCACTGGAACAGAAAGAGACTAAGGTTGCTGCTATTTGCATTATTTCATGACAGTTACTTAAAAGCCTGGCATCTTGCTGTAAGTAATACTTTGCCGAGTGCAACACAGATCAGACTATGCGAGCACATTATCAAGTACAACAGGAACCGGAAGCTGAAAACCTTGCTACAAAGCTACCTATTTGATAGGCTTTTTCTACCTGCTGGACTTGGCTGGTTCTGAAGCCAGGGGAAATAACCTGAAAGATAAAGAAGCATTCAAAACATTCAGTTGCACAAATTGTTAAGCAATTGTGCAGGCTGGTAGGGAGTTCAGGTTCTGCACAGCTACCTAACAAATAACCAACATAAGCATATGGTCTATGCCTCTACCAGCAAAGCATATAATACCTCTTATTCCCTGCCTAAGTCATTATAAGCAGAAACCAAATGTTTTCCAATGATTCACTGACTGTGTAGCCTGCAACCCAGGATTCAATTTATACCATCAGTCTATTGCTGCTAATTACAGAGGTGAAATATAGTTTGTGAGGGAAAATATACCACAAAATAAATATATACAACATGTATGTGTTATCATGGAAATAAAACTGAAAAGAAAAAAAAAAAGTTTATAGAGATTTACAGTGTTCTATAGAACAATGACTAGAGCAGATAAAATAATGCAGCCATAAAAAACTAACTACAGCAGGCGATCACATGCCACATACATCTTCGGATTGTAATAGTAATACCTGCAATTATGCGGGGCGAACGCTAGATTTAAATTTCGGAACTTCAGCTCTTTAAATTACCAGGAGTGGCATGTTAGTACCCCTGGTAACTTGGAGGGTGCTGCCGCCCTAGGAGAGGTTTTTTTAAAAATCACAACTAGAAATATCCCTTGTGTGAAATTATTTACATTTCTTGTTGGGTGCGATAATTCAAGCTTTACCTGTAGGGGGTGGTGGTAGACTTGTGGGAGCACCAGGCCCCCCATGGTGAAAACCTGCACCCATGGGATAGTTAAAAGGAGGCTGAGAGGATGCAATGGAAGGAGGAGTGGGAGGCTGGCCCATGGATGGATGTGTTCTTGAGACAGGCTGAGTAGCAGCAGGCACTGAAGAAGGAATGGAGGCTGGAGGGTAAAACATGGGTCCAGATGCTGTGGGAACACCAGGCAAATTCAGTGAGCTGATGGGAGGCAGGTGTCCTGTCACAGGTGATGGTGGCAAAGTAGCAGTGTTTGAGACTGGATGACCTGTTGGTTTGAAGGATGAAGAATGTAAAAATGTTGCAAGGGCAGGCAAATAATAACACATTGTTTTAAATCAGTTCATCAGTCATGTCAATTATATATCCAGCAAGATGCCCACGAAACTTTATATGCATGATCCTTTTCAAAAACATGAATTTGCTCATCATTAGGGAACCCAATGGACCCCCCCCAGTAGTTACAGCATTGTTACATTGCTGTTTTTGCTGGATTTATTACCCTCACAGTACACAGGGCATATTCTGCCACAATGTTGTTCAATTGCTGGAGAAGTAGCCCAGCATGATCGTGTTGTGCACATTAATGTGGTTCATTAAAACAACAAATTAAAAAAAAAAACATAAATTGCATGGATTACCATGTTCAGGCACTTGCTGAAGAAACACAGATGGAGAATATGACTCCTATGCCATGAGTCAATTAAGTGGTTAAAAGCAAAAACACAGCAGTATTTTAAAGTCAAGAAGCCCAAGGAGCTAAATTCTCTTTCTAATACACTTATCAACTGTCTCAAAGTGACAGACCAGTAGAAACTGAATTCCCTGCAGCTATTATATATCCAAGCCCTTTCTAAAGCTTGGGCTACAAAGAACCAACACAGGAGAATTGTATTCAAACAAAACCAACTCAAGGACTGGGAGAAAAACTCCCACAGCCACTGAAGTGTTTGGCAACAGTCAGGGGATTAAGCACTTGAGGTGTGACCAATACCCCACCCACCTGCCACCAGCCTTTCATTGATCTAAATAGATCCCAGACAAAGAGCGACAGACCTCATGCAGGAGGCTAAAAGCAGAAACTTGTGGATGGAGGAAAGAGACTGACTGGTGTTGCTGCTTTTTTGAATACAAAATGAAATCAATGTAGTTATAAAAAGGACAGTATGCTGGTTTCTGAGAAGAGAGAAGAGAAAATCTAACTGCAATACCATTTTATAACTTGCAATACATTTTTGTAGTTTCCAAGTAGGGATGCACCGAATCCAGGATTCGGTTTGGGATTCGGACAGGATCTGGCCTTTTTCAGCAGGATTCGGCCGAACTTAATCATAAATTGCACATGCAAATTAGGGGAGGGAAATCGCATGAATTTTTAAACAAAACAAGGAAGACATTTTTTTTCCCCTTCACACCCCTAATTTGCATATGCAAATTAGGCCTCAGATTCCCTTTGGTATTCAGCCGAAATCTTTCTCAAAGGATTCGGCCGAATCCAAAATAGTGGATTCGGTGCATCCCCACTTCCAAGTATTCACAGCACCTCCTGTGAATCAGGAAAATGGATATTCTGTTAAAATCACAATCACAGTCTATACAGTAATGTAGTATGACTGTTTCATGTGCAGGGTGATTATCTTTGCACAGGTAATCTATTTATCAGCCACGCAACATTTAACTCTGACCATAGCTTTAATTAGTTATTTGCTGCCCCAAGGTGCACTTACCCTGCACAGGTGGCTGTGGAGCTGGATATGTCTGCCAAGCTCCTGGTCTAGGGTAGGCATTAGAAGTCAGGCCTGGGACAGTCTGAAATTGCACAGCTTGAGGGGGGCCCACTGATGCAGAGGGCATTGGCTGAGGAGTGAATACTGAAGGCACTGCTGTTACAGCTGGAATTCCAGTGCCCACCGGAGGCTGGTAGAAAGTCTGTATTTAGAACAAAATTAAAATGTCAGTATCGAAGAGAAGGTGATATATGTCAGAAAAAAATAGGTTACAATATTTTACAAAGTAAATTCAGTGCATAACCAACTGTACGGGCAAAGGTAAGGGAATGACACTAGTTGAGATTTGTCACTGCCTTTCTAATCGCTGCAAGCAAGTGACATTACTTTGCAACAATTTAATTGCGAAAAAATGTGGTAACAGGCATTTTCCACCTCAACCTGTGTGTGCCAGTCCTGTATGGCTTAAAGGATAATTAAACCTTAAAAAAACAAGTGATTATAAAATTGATGAGAATGATATTCTAATCACTTTTGTCATTTATATTCATTATTATTAGTATTTTTACATCCTAGATATTAAAGGATACATATAAATTAATTTTATTACAACAGCACCACCTGCTGGTCAGTGTCTGACCATTCTGACCACCAAGTAGTCAAGGAAGTGGTCAGGAGAAAGGGCTGGTCTGATGTTCCTCTGGTTAGGAAAGATTTGAGAGAGGTTTCTAATTTTTTTTCCTAACCAGAACATTAGACCAGCCCTCTTTCTTTCTCCTGACAACTTCCTTGGTTACTTGGGGGGTCAAAAATAGTCAAAAATTGATCAGCACATGGAGTGAACATATATACTTGGAATAGCTTGGCATTAAAAAAAATTAAAATAACAAAAGTACATTGCAAACATTCTTAGCACGGCACGCTCATCAATTTTACATTTACTTATTTTAAAGGTATGATGTTTAGGCCAGTAAGATTATGGAGAAAATGGAGGGAGATTTTGGACATTTTAGAGCTGCGTGTTTGAGTTTAAAAAAAATTAGCCTTGCAGAAACCTAAGCCCTTGTGCAATTGCAGAGCAGATAGCAGATAAGCTATTTTAGTATACAGTGGTTTTAGTGCTTAAGAGTAATGACTGCGCTTATGCATTATGATAAATTATATTCGTATACAGAACAGGGTTATTCGCTTCCAGTAGCTTGAAAAAGCTGCACTGCTAAAAGACAGAGATACAATAAATATATACAAGCTGCATAAACCATGTTTAACATTGGCAGAGCAAGAGCAGCTTCACTGCAGATCTGGAAAGGGGAATTTAGAAAAACAACCTGTCTGCTAGATAAAAGGAAGACAAAAAAAACTGCAGAATGATTCCCGGAAATTAGCTCGACCA
This sequence comes from Xenopus borealis, assembly GCA_024363595.1. Classification (NCBI taxonomy): domain Eukaryota; kingdom Metazoa; phylum Chordata; class Amphibia; order Anura; family Pipidae; genus Xenopus; species Xenopus borealis. The sequence continues at coordinate 39,939,117 of CM044443.1, forward strand.
AATTCTCAATCCGATAAGCATTCGACCATCGAATGCTTATCGAATTGTTTTAGGCTATCATTTTGCTCGATTTCTCGATGAATTCGTACGATTGGATACCGATCATTCGATTTCACGAAAAAATCGTGAAATTTCATTCGAGCATCCGAAAAATTTGTACGATTCGAACAATTGAACGCTCTTGATCGTACGAATGGTATTCGAGCAGGACTTGGCCTCTGGGAAGCTCCCCATAGTCTTCTATTACAGTTCGGTAGGTTCAATCTGGCGAAGTAGGTAGTTGGATAATTTTAAAATTTTGATTCCTTCGATCATCGATCTATTCGATATTCGTGAATCGAAGAGGCCAAAAATCGGTATTCGATCGAATTCAATCGAACTTTGATCATTTCACGTGAATTTCGTAAATCGGCCCCTTAATGTCAGTAACAGGACAACCCTTGTACAGTTTTTTAGGGATGCAGTGGATTTTGAAACTGATTACATTAATACGAAATTGTTCATCCACAATTACCTTTTTTTCTAAGGCACAAATGTAACTGGCAGCTTTTCTGTTTTGATAATTCTAGTGCAGCTCAGTTCTGCCATCTACTGCTTGTAATATAGAAGACCGTCAGTCATCATTAGGGGGTTGTTCACAGTCCAAACACTATTTTCAGTTCAGTTAAAGACTGAAGATATAGGGGCAAATTCCCTAAAGCGTGACGCGTTTAACGCTAGCGCTAATTTGCCAGCGTGATGTCATTTCGCAACTTAGCCAATTTACTAACAGTGTCCCTGGTGAAAATTCGCTAGCGAAGTAGATAGACTAGTGCAACTTCGCACCCTTACGCCCGGCGAAGTTGCTCACTGATGAAGGGGCGTAACTACGCCAGTTCACTAAGATGCCCATTTTACTGAACGTTAACTCTTGCGCTAGATTCTACTTCGCCAGGTCAGACCTGGCTAGCGTAAACGTGCTTTGCGGTCTGACGAAAATTGGCCTGGCGAAGTGCGGCGAATTGCCCCATAGACATTTTTTTTAATTGGTTTCCAAAATTGAAGTTTAACTTTTAATTTTCCCATCCCTGGTGTTTCAGTCTGACAGCTCAGTGATCCAGGTGCAGCTTCTGAACTGTTACAATTTGCTACATTTAGTTGATTTATTTTTTTAACAAAATATACTACAGCACTGCTTTTTCTTAAAGGAAAAGTATACCCCCAAAATAAATACTTAAGCAACAGATAAAAATATATATATTTTTTTCATTTTGCAATCTGACATGGGGCTAGACATATCAATTTACCAGCTGTCCCAAGTCATGTGACTTGTGGTATTATAAACTTCAATCACTCTTTAGTGCAAGTTGGAGTGATATCACCCCCAGCCTTCCCCCCCCCCAGCAGCCTAACAGAACAATGGGAAGGTAGGGAGGGGGGCCTATTTAGGGGAAGGGGGATGCCAATTAGGGGGTTTGGTTCTCCTTTAAAGGGATACGGTCATGGGAAAATGTTTTTTTTCCCAAAATGTGACTCCAGCAGAATTCTGCACTGGAATCCATTTCTCAAAAGAGCAAACAGATTTTTTTATATTTCATTTTGAAATGAAATGGGGCTTGACATATTGTTAATTTCGCAGCTGCCCCAAGTCATGTGACTTGTGCTCTGATAAACTTCAGTCACTCTTTACTGCTGTACTGCAAGTTGGAGTGATATCACCCCCTCCCCCAGCAGGCTAACAACAGAACAATGGGAAGGTAACCAGATAACAGCTCCCTAACACAAGAAAACAGCTGCCTGGTAGATCTAGCATCAGCACTCAGTAGTAAAAACCCATGTCCCTCTGTGACTCCTTCAGTTACATAGGGAAGGAAAAAAAACATTCTGCCAGAAAGCAGTCCCCTCCTAAAGACCTGGCACAAGTCACACATACCAGGGGCAGCAAGGAAATTGACAAAACGTCTATCCCCATGTCAGATTTCAAAATTTAATATAAAAAATCTGTTTGCTCTTTTGAGAAATGGATTTCAGTGCAGAATTCTGCTGGAGCAGAACGATCAACTGATGCGTTTTGAAAAAAAAAAACGTTTTCCCATGACAGCATCCCTTTAAAGGAGAACCAAACCCCATAATTGGCACCCCCTTCCCCTAAATAGGCCCCCCTCCCTCCCTGGCCTACCTGGTACCCTGGCCAAATGCCCCTAGCTTTCTACTTACCCCTCCTTACAGGTCCTGTCAAGCAGAGTTCACAGCAGCCATCTTGTCTCGTTCTCTCTTCTTCCTGGAGAGACCAGTGTTTTCGGGAGCATGCACAGTTGGAGGAACATGAAGTTGCGTAGCTATTGCACATGCATCAAGTGTCACGAAATTTCCGAAAAAAATAAATTGGAAATTTCGTGACTTTCAGGTGCATGCGCAGTTGGAGGAATCGCCGTTGTGGAGCTACTGCGCATATGCCCGAAAGTCATAAATTTCCAACTTTTTTTTTCAGAAATTTTGTGACTTTTGGGCGCAGTAGCTCCGAAATGGCAGATTCCTCCAGCTGAGCAAGCACCGAAAACACCAGTCACTCCAGGAAGAAGGGTGAACGAGACAAGATGGCTGCTGTGAAGGCTGCAGGACAGGACCTGCAAGGAGGTGTAAGTGTACCAGGTAGGCCAGGGGACCACCATTTCGTGATGATCTCTGTGCTACCACAGAGATCACCTGACCAGAAACACTCTAGCTCTAACTTTAACAGGAAGAAGTGTGGAAGCAAAAGACAGAACTCTGTCGGTCAATTGGCTCATGTGACCTAACATCTATGGTTTGTTTTGTTTGTGTACAACATGAATCACACAATCCCAGGGGGAGGGCCTTATTTTTTAAAATGGTAATTTTCAATTTATGATTACCCAATGGCACATACCACTAAAAAAGTATATGGTTATGAAAATGATTTATTTACATGAAGCAGGGTTTTACATATGAGCGGTTTTATGCATTATATTTTGTAGAGACCTACATTGTCAGGGGGGGTATAGTTTCCCTTTAATAGTTCAAGACTTTACTTGAGAAAGCGCAAAAAGTAGTAGCAAGAAAAGATTACTATACCTTGTTATACTGGACTCCTTCTGGTGCTTTGCTTCCTTTTAAACCAAAATGCGACTGGATGCTGGATTCCCGGGATGTGTTATACTGATTGCTCACACCCTCTCCCTGAGCATTAAGAAGACGATCTCGCAGCTGGCACACCGAAGTCTAGATATTGGTAGAAAGCATATTTAATGAAAATGCTGGCAATGTACAGCTCAACAGGTTTATTGTAAAAATCCCTCATTTTAATGTTTGACTGATTATTATTTTATATAAAGATATCATAAGTGAGCACAGATAACCAGCAACCATATGCCTTAAACAATATTAATATAAACTGTACTGCTTGAAAGGGATCTCTCCCCTCTACACATATGGTGCATACCGGAGCCCTAATTTATGTAGGACAGTCAGTGCCCATATTTTTACATGATTGCCAAATGACCTTCAAGAAAAGCACAACATCAATGAATAAGGTGAATTTTATCACTCTGGGCAAATGGCAAAATACTATACCTCTTGAGAATCAACTGGCAGAATACTCATGGCAGCTGCTAGGTTCCCTTGTGAGGCCAACAGATTGGCATATTCGGCCACTTTCTCTGCCATCACAGGTCCTTGGGGCGGCAACTCTGCTCCTCGAAGTATCTCAATTGATTTTCGTAAAACCATGGCTTTCTCCATAAGATCCTAAACGCCATGGAGTAATGAAACAGAACAGTGATACATACTAAATAGCCTATAGCAGTAAACTGTTAACTGATTAGTCTCTCGTTTATGAACACATGCAGTAGTGCAGTGCAAGTAAAGCAAAACTATTTTGCACATTAAAACTAATAACTGGGAAATTATTATAGTAATGATAATACAACTGTAGAAAGCTTACCTGCAGTGCAAGTGGGTTTGTTATATCATGGCTTTTTACCCAGCATTCTACCAGCCTCTCCACATTTCCTGAGGATATATAACAAAGGCAGGCCTGAGAGGACAGCTTTCCGTCTCCTTCGGTCTCTAAGCGGTTTCCAAGAATATCTGAAAGCAAACACTCTGTAAGTTTACCTGACCAAAGACATTGCAGCCCAAGCAGGACAGCTTTCTTGCAATCAAACCACCCCAGATAAAACTAAGCCATAGGTTGCAAACCTGTTATACAAATCAAATAATTCACATTACAAATTTAATTGTAAGATATAAACAATCCTCACTGTAGGCAAAATAATTCTATTGGGTGCTAGTGTATAAATAGAATAAAAAAATTTGGAATAGGATATCCTAAATAGGGATATTAATAATCAATTGCCAATCCGATAATTAATAAAATAATTTAATGAATTAATGCCAGGATTAGGAAAGCACTTTATATAAAATATTTATTATTATAATGAATTGTATATGAATTAACAACGCACTCTCAGCACTTTATAATATTAATATCCCTATTTCCTATTTAGGATATCCTATTCCTAATTTTTGAATTCTATTTATACACTAGCACTTTATGGTGGTTATTTGAATTCCACACAAGGTGGATGAGTGCGGTTATACCTACTTAAATTTTTGTTGAATATCAGCCAAACCGGGAATTTTATTTAAAAATCATTCAGTTGCAGAAGGGGTTCTTTTCTTTCTCCTCCTACATTTACAGCTTCTATTTCTGATTCAGTCAGACCCCAACTGCAATTAACATACCTACTAATCTGATCTCTAGAGTAATCATCCTCTCTTTTACTATGAAAATGAATAGTAATGTCAGTATTACAAGGAAAGAATGTTCCCAATCTTTTTGTGAAAAACTGACCAGTCAGTGACCATCAGGAAAGAGAGCTACAGGACACAGCACTGTTAGAGCATGTGTGAACCTGTAAATGTAAACAGGATATTGAATAGTCATGCCACTTCTAGCTCAGTTGTTCATTCCGTGGTAACTAAGCCATGTGGTAGTGTTGGCAAGAGTAAGTTCTTCTGGCTAGAGTAGGTTTGGGACACGTGCAAATTACATACAGTTTTATGTGATTGGGCAGAGGATTGGCATCAGTAGCGTAACTAGCTATTTCTGGGACCCACAGCAAATAATTTTTCAGGCCCCTAAAATGTCTAAAGGTTAACCTGTTTTACCAATATTTATTGAAACAATCTGAATTAGGGCCTTATTAGGGACCCTTGAGCTCTCCTGCAGCCGCAGGGTATGCTTGCTTTGTAGTTATTCCCCTGATTTGCATGCATATATACTTTATGTTTTCTTTCCCTTTAAACTTTGTAAAATGGTCATGCAGGTAGGAGAATTAACTCAACGTGATCAAAGCAGATTATTACATCTTAAAAAAACACTAAAATGTCATGCAACACAGAGACAGATTTCAACATTCCAAACAGATAACTTTAAAAGCAAAGCATACAAATAAAAGAGGGAAAAAAGACTAATATGTAAGACAATTCTGACAAATATATTTTAATGCGCACTGACCATACATACCACAAAGATCAGCATATTCCTCAGGTTTGGAGTAAGTGAGCAGGAGTGCCAGGGCTTCCTTCCAGCTCTGCAGATTACATCTGAGTACTATGTCCCTCCACTTGTGTTGAACCACTGAAGACAGAAGCTTAAAAAGGATGACACACATCAATAAACATATTGTAGCACTGAGTTAAGTCTATCCGTTTCAGCACACAATTGTGTTGACCATGTTTATGCTTTTGCAGTCCATATTTTGAGGGTAGCTGGAACACCCTTTATTATAGGGGTAAGCTTTTGGAATTGCAAAAGAAAATTTAAAGGAGACCGAAAGCTACAGAGGCATTTTATTGCCAATAGATTAGCTGCAACATTGCGAGCTAGACTGATATATATATTCTGTAGAATGTTTTACCATACCCGAGTAAAAAGCTCTAGAAGCTCTCTGTTTGTTTAGGACAGCAGCTGCAGTATAAGCTTGGTATGACATCACTTCCTGCCTGAGTCTCCTTGCTCATTTATAGCTCTGGGCTCAGATTACAGCAGAGAGGGTGGGGGGAAGAGGAGGAAACTGAGCATGCTCACACCTGGGGCAAGGAGGTTTAAGCTGAAGGCAGGAAGTCTGATACAGAAGCCCATGTGTACACAACATAAGGAAATAAATGCAGTATTTCTTTTGACTCCGAGCAGCAATACTTTGAGGGTTTACTGGTATATTTAGGTGGATATTTCTGATAAGGCTTACTTATCAGAACATTTACTTCTCCTTTAAGTAAAAAGTATGCAGCAAAAAGGTATTACTGCTTATTAATCATCTGTTTCTCATAGTATAGACTAATTGTAAGCTAACATCAGTGTTAATGTGGCTGAATGCTAAGCCTCAAAACTAAAAACAATAATTAGCTTAACTAGTGATGGACAAATCGGTCCCATTTTGCTTTTTCAAAAACTAGTAAAATTGTGAAAATTCATCAAACGCATTGAAGGAAATGCGTGTTTTTTCATGCAACATTTTCCAATCTTTATCACTATTTATGTTTATGGGTTCCTTTTGTGGTGAAACCTGATGAAAAATTTCACCCATCCCTAAGCATTACATAAAAGAATAATACACACATATGTACGCATTTATGGTCAACAAAAAAAAAATTGCTTAACCCTGTAAGGCCTCAAAACTGGGCTCCTGCGACCTATAAATAACACTCATCAATGATGTACAATCCAGTACAGCTGTATCCTTTGGTTATGCTTCTGCTGTTGACAGGTAGGTTTATGAGCCAGGGGATGCACCATATCAGGATTTGGTTCAGGATTCATCCATATCTCACCATTTTTTGCAGGACTCAGATTCAGTCTAACCAAATCTGACCCCTTCAAGTCATGAGATTTTAAAGGTTAGTAAAACATTTTTTATAGGACTCCAAGCATCCATCAAATTCAAACATTTTAGATTGTCAGCATCTCTTACTCATTGATCACTGATCTAAAAATATGAAGCCATAAACATGAATTGAAACTGTGCTACAATAGTCATCTAGGTAACATATAGGGAGCCTAATGAAAAGTATTGTTGGTGATTTATACCCTGTTTTCATTAAATAATATTTATGCTTCTGGTATAGAGAAATACCTCTTGTGTTTATCTTATTTTTTCTGCTGAGCAATACCTACTGTAGTTATCTTATTTTTCTGCTGAGCAAAGTACCACTGCTGGGTTTCTCTTAGTAGGTCTTCTCCACCAGCAATGGCTAATATAATGGCATCAGCAAACCGTCCATCTTTTAAACACAGATCCACAGCAACCTCAAAATTTCCCAAGAGAAGTGCTTGGCTGATCAACCCATCAGTATCTGACAAAAGGACAAATAATTACATGACACTGAGAAAGAATGCAGAAAGTGATAGAGAAAATTGTATTTGAAAATTTAGTTTTGTTTTTCCCCGTGGATGCCCTGATACATTTGAAGTCAGCTGGGGACCTTGGCTAATGCTTCACCCTAATAGTTCTCCAGCAAGTCAGAAAGGAATGCATAGTTGATGAAGTAGCAATATCTGAACCATGGCAGCTTCCCCCCAGCTCAACTCTTCTTTTTTTGTTCTTCCTGCTCTCCCTTCTTTCCCCCTTTCCTACACAATGGGGATACCCCTCCTCGTTGTTAAAATTCAAATGCAAAATAAAAACAGCACACAGAACACATTTATTATAAGAGGTACAAGCACATGATCAGTTATCCAGAAAACTCAGAATCTATTATAATGAAATAATAACTTTGTTTAATTATTTCCTTTCTCTCTGTAATAGCAATGCCCCCAACATGAACCTACACCAGACCAAGCTTTATAAATGTACAAAAATCTGTATTAGTTTATTCTTCAAAATTGGATAGCCAACCTTATGACAAATGCTTAAAATTAAGCACAAAGGAATAGTCGTGAACTCTATCATGTAAAATGCATCAAACGAGGTTAAATATGTCAACCACAGTCCCCTCATATCTTATTAATGGTCACTAGGTACAAAAATAGATTAAAATTGTATATGTATGCCAAGGACATGTCCCTATCATAAGAACTGTACATATGTATCAGAAATCACCAGTGTAATAAACATGAATCAAAACACCCACCCAGGAACCACAGTGCCTTTAATGAAGCCCGTGCAATGGACAAAATATGCACTGGGCAAGCCATTTTGGCTTTGACTGATGCAGCCACAATTAATTTTCTACTTATTTTGGTGAGATTCCATTGGGTGTTTATCAGCAAATAAAGAAAATACTGGAGAACCGTAAAATTCTGTGTATTATTATTATCTTTATTTATGGTTTATTGAAATTGAATGTCCAGACGGAGTAATTTTATCCTGTGGGAAGAACTTTAATACTAGACATATATAGTGAGGACATCGCCATACTACTTACAATTATCTATTGGGGGTTTACGTTCAACCTGATTAATATGAAGTTATTGTAGTGATTTAAATTTTTCTCCAGGATAAGGGTTTCAGGGTAGTTGTTTTGATTCATGTTGATAACATTGGTGACTCCTGATACATATGTATGGTTTATACATGGCACAAGAATCCACTGTTACCAGTTAATTTTTCAGGACTTGACTTTCATCTTAGCAGTGTGATGTTGCAGCTCAGAACCCTCCATAGAATGTTATTGCACATGAACGTACAGAGGCCCAAAGAGTGCCCACAGGCATAATAATGGTGACTACCTATGCCATCTTACAGCAGCCCCTCTAAAAGATTGCCAGTCTGAGTAATTAGGTTATGATATTAACCTTTTAAAATTTCACTTTTAAAAATGTTGACATTTACCTGAATTTACTGGTATTTCAAACTTGGCAGAATCTTGGGGAGGTAGGTTAAAAAACTCCATGGAAGAAGAGGTCGATGGCGTTTGTCCTGTAAAGCTACTGGAACCCTATAAAGAAAAAGTATTAAATGAGAAATAAAATCTAATTTTTAAAAGAATATTGATTTAACCTGTATACTATAAAACACGGGCACTTTCCAGTTTTCTATACTTGGAATGCGTACTACATTATCTTGAAATCATTTAACATATTATGGAATTTGATTCTTTTGTAAAAATTTCTGGGTCAGCACATAAAACAACAACCTTGGTTTTGCTTCAGTACATAAGTAATTAGCAATTTCCCAAGCTGTCAGCTTGTCCCCTTAACATATGCACTTGAAGAAGATATATATACTGTAAACATTTCAGTTCCAGCTACTTGCTGTTTTATATAAGAGCTATGTATGCAATAGGCATTCCAAAATTAAGCACTCACACTGCTATGCTAGCTTGATGGCTTAGGAACCACCTGTAACAGTTGATTCTAACCTTGATCATATTCCTTTTGTTAAATGTAGATTACCTGGGTGGAGACAGACTGGATGCTTTGGACTAAATCATCTGGCTCTGAAGGGCTCTTGTTCTGGAAGTTCTCCCCCAGTACATTTGAGATCTAAAATGCAAAAAAAAAAATATGAGACAGCTCTGTACTGTCTTTTAACGGTCATGAGTTAGGGTATTTAGCAAAAGATAAAAGGGAAATCAAGAGTATTACACAGACAAAAATACATTCAAATTCTTATATACAGTACCACTAAAATGCTAGCAACATGAAAAAAAAAATTTGTAGATGCGGTTTTCAAATGCTCGATCATTTTAAAGTGCCACTGCTTTCATACTGTAGGGATTTTTAAACTACGTGTGATAAAAGAAGTCTATCTGCCAGAACACCATTCTGTTCTATAGAGCGACACTGCTCAGCAATTATCTGTTCAAATTGTTGCTCACCAATTTTTATTGCACAGGGGGAGAAATTACTTATACAATACATTTTTAAATCTTAAAGTGTCTGTAAAGTTTTACAGAGCTGCACTATGAATTATGCTTTTCTAAAACGTATCAACACTTGATAAATTGGCACCATAGTATTTGTCAGATTGAAACGGAGAATTTATTTAATCTGCACCAAAACTTCAGTACAGTAGAATAGCTACAAATGGGCTATAACTAAAATTGTCAATAAGGCTTGCATCCACAACTAACCTTATTATCCAGTTCTTCTTTGTTGTAGCCAAGCAGCTTAAGGTATTTCTCTCTAGCATCCTGCTCAAAATTAACCTTAAATGACAAATTAAGATTGATGAGAAACCATTTCGATGCCAAGTTTATCCGGGGCAACCAAACTGCCTTGGATTACATTAGAATATATATCTTTGTGCTAAGCCTTTTCCAGAAAGTTTCAATATTCTGATGTGCCATTACCTGTAAGATAAGAAATCTAGCCTTCAAATCATAAAGCACCATGCTTTTCATGGCATTGCTTCATTTAATTATTCTGTATGTTCCACACAGGCCATTTGCCATTTAAGTGAACTGGAAAAAGCTGTCTGTGGAGATGAGCATTATAACCTCCATAAAGTGAATGCATCAATGCCTGCATACAATCTGCCTTTTTTAAGCTCTTCTCTATACTTATTTGAAGATTATGTTATACAAGTACTAGAATATACACTTATCTTTGCCAGAAAAAGGGTGAATTCACTTTTCAAAACTAAATTAGAGAGAATACTAATAATCAGTGTCCTTAACAAACCCAAAAGGTACAATGCAAGAATGCAAAGAGGGGCAAGACCCCCACAGTTGCTGCTCTCTGCCACATCTGTTAATAGAACACACTGGCAATTAAACATGGACTCTGCTCCGAAAAGCCTAAGCAAGTGGTTCTAAACAGAGTCCACCTGTCCCCAGGATATCAAAATACCTGACTTAAGAAAAAAAAAAAAAAAACAGCGGCTGTAATACTGAAATTGCATTTGCTATACAGGTATAGGATTTTCAGGAATGCTTGGGATTTGGGGGTTTTCAGATAAGATATCAAAGCACAACGTACTTTTTATTATTACAGAGAAAATAGAAATCTTTTAATTATTTTTCGTAAAATGCACTCTATAGGAGATGATACTTGTAATTTAAAGCTTTCAGAATAAGGGGTCCCACATATAGGTTCTTGAATACCTTAAGGAAATTCCAGATGCTCTTGTCGTAGACATCTTGGGAACTTTGCACTTTATTTTGGCAGTAGTTCACAAGGTTCCCAGAGAGCAATGCTGCTTGCAGTTCACTGGATCTGGCCAAGAACTCCTTCTCAGTGCTGACTTGGCTGATGTAAACTTGCCTTGAAAAGGGCTCCTGGTTTTGCTGCACAGAAGCTTTTGGACAGTCAAAAGAAACAAGTTTTCCACCAAACTGTCAAATTGAATGAGAATATGGGTTAAAAAAATACAGTCCATGGTGTCATAAAGACAGGTTTCAAGGAGTGTATTGCCACCAGTGCTGAAACTAAGACCTTAAAGTGATACCGACATGTTCCTATAAAAATCATAGCAACGTGCCAGTATCAAGTAAATGCTGCACCCGGAATAGTTACCCTGAAAGCCCCCCATAAAGCCTCCACTTTAAAGGGGTGGTTCACCTTCAAGTTAACGTTTCATATGTTATAGACTGGCCAATTCTAAGCAATTTTTCAATTGGTCTTTATTATTTTTATAGTTTTTTTTTTAATTATTTGCGGTCTTCTTGTGACTCTTCCCAGCTTTCACATGGGGGTCACTGAGCCCATCTAAGAACAAATGCTCTGTAAGGATACAAATGTAATATTATTACTACTTTTTATGGCTCCTCTATCTATTCAGTCCCTCTCATATTGCAGTCTTCCTTTCAAATCAGTGTATGGTTGCTAGGGTAATTTGGACCCTAGCAACCCGATTACTGAAATTGCAAACTGGAGAGCTACTGAATAAAAAGCTAAATAATGCAAAAACCATGAATAATAAAAAATGAAAACCAATTGCAAATTGTCTCAGAATATCACTCTCACGCTTTAAGAACTGCAAAGTATCTGCATTTGTTGACTTGTCGAAACTTACAGATAATATTCATTCATCAGCATCTCACTATATTTAACTTGTTTCTTTAAAAAGAAACCTAGATTATACCTTTAGGAGCACTAGAACTTTCCCTAGTCTACACCAGTCATGTCACTTAAGGGCCAATCCACAAAACTTTGTGCACTTTTCCCCTCCAAATTGTGCCTATATGTTATTCACCCACTTGTAAGCTGTACAGCGCAGGGATATTCCTATGTTGTCAATTACCACAAGGAACCTAGAGGCACATTATCAAAGGTCGAATTTCGAATTCATGTGAGTTTTTTTTTTTTAACTATAATAAATTCAAATATACTAAAAAAAAAAATCTGAAACCTCGAATCGAATTCGACTAAACTTGAATCAAGTTTTTTTCTCAGAAAAAAACTTGAATGTCAGGAAGGCATTTAACATCTTCAAATGGGTCACTGGAACTCTCCCATTGGGGCAGAGCTAGAGCTAATTTGCCAGTGTGACGTAATTTTGCAACTTCACCGATTTACTAACAGTGGTGGGAAAATTCACTAGCAAAGTAGATAGACTAGCGCAACTTCGCAGCCTTACACCAGGCGAAGTTGCGGACTGACAAAGGGACATAACTACGCTAATTCAATAAGATGACCATTTTACTGAACGTTACCTCTTACGCTAGACTTGACACCTGGTCAGACCTGGTGCAGTTCAATACAATAGATAGGAGTTTGAAGAAAAAAAAACTTGAAAGTCTTACTATTTTTTAGGGTGATAGTCTGAAAAATAGAGTACATTTTTGGGAGGTTACAGCATAACTTTGCTACTTTTTGCCTCCCTGAGCGCAAATTTGCAATTTAGTGAATTATCGTCGGACTGGCAAAAATTTCCCTGGCGAGGTGTGGTGAATTGTGGCAAAGGCGTCACTAGCGAATTTCCGCACTTTAGTGAATTTAGTGAACTCAGCATATTTTAGGTTGTGAATAGTCGCATTCCAATTATTACCAGGGTATAGGTTTTATAAATCTCGAAATTCAAATTTAAAATTTGAAGCGAGTTTGGATCATTCCCAATTTGAATTTGAGAGCTTTGACCAAAAAAAATACGAAAATTCTAATTTTCTACTCAGCTTTTAATAAATCTGCCCCTTAATCTCTGTATATTTATAAAGCTTGTATTCCCTGTGTGCACTTTTATACACTGTAAGATTGTGCAATGCTCTGTATCCATGTATAAATAAAGTTATACATACATGCATATTAAAATATTAACAGAGATACCAGCAGCATAGTGGAAAGGAGCACACTAAACACAACAGTATAGGTTACCATTAGCATGACACAAATATATACACTTTTTAATCAGTGCACAGTCATCACAAAAAGAGGATTAAAGTAACTAAAAAGTATGAGAAGTCGATTAAGGATAAATTAAAATTGTAGAAACACAATTTAAAGCACAAATGCATTCTACTTACAGCAAAAGAAACTCCCACTGGTCTGCGAATCCATCTTGGAGGTTTTTTTAAAGGAGGGATTACAGTGGTTTGTGCAACTTGTTGCGGCACTTGTAGTGGAGGTAGTGGTTGCCCAGTCCCAAAGGGATCCAGGCTATTAAAGGACAATGATATCTAAAACACAAATACGGATGAACTACAGATTCCATAAAACAAGACAAGCTGTTTTCAAAGTACTAGACTGTGCCACAGAAGCAGAAAGACAAGAAACCCAACCTCAGTCCTTGCTTACTTAATCAATCTAGGGAGTGCTTAGAAGACTAATAGGCAGTGTAGAACGTATGTAGAATAATGGAGCATTAATGTAGCAAGTGAGCTTACAAATTTAGGCCAAAGTGTGGTGGAAACCCCAAACACAATAATTGACTGTGCACGGTTTCCCCATTCCTTGCCTAACAGAAGAGTTTTAGCCTATATCCAGCTGCAATCAGCAAGACATGCCAAGAATCATCTAGCTATAAATGCAAAAAAAGCTATGTAGCAGACAGGAAGTGTAGACTGATTTGACACTACATTTAATCCCTCTGCAGTGTACCTTCTTTATACTGATCCTCCCTAGAGCACAATCCTGCTTATCACTATATAAATTACAAATGTACCATCTTAAAACAAGTAAACTTTAAAAAGTGTGAACAAAGGTGACACCATTAACTTAAAACTAGAGTTACCTTATCTGCTTGACTCCTCTGCAGAGCTTCTAGGTTTCCACCCATAACAGAATATACACTTATCCATCCATCAAATGAGGCAGCAGAGAATATGGATGGATTACGTGGACACCACTGAACATCGAAACACCACTGGTTTTTGGTGGGCAGCTCGTAAACAACCTGCAGAAAAACAAAGCAGTAAATCAAGAGAGCCAGCAAATTTCCAATCTTTAAGCACAATAAAAATCTTACACTTAATTCTTGAATATGGACCTCTTTCCCTAAATTACTTGAAAATTATTTGAATTCACAAAGTGAAATCAAACTAAACCCATAGGTAAGAACATATGGCAATTTTGTACACATTTATATAAAGTATTGTATTACTGTATGTGCAGCCACAGGATTTGTATTATTATGACAATCACAAACCTCAACTTGAATGAGCTTGGTAAAAGTTTGATGGAGAATGCAGCATTGCTCATTTATTCTGATCATAGAAAATTTAATAAACCCCTTGGCAGAAACAAATACACAATTACAAGCCATCTAGAAATACAGATTAATACATGCCACACAAAGGGGCAAATTTACAAAATTCACGTGAAATGATCGAAGTTCAATCGAATACCGATCATACAAATTTTTCGTACATTCAGATATTCTAATTTGGCCTCTTCGATCATTGAATACCGAATTATCGAATAGATCGAATGGTCATTTATTCGATAATTCGATGATCGAAGGAATCAAAATTTTTAAATTGTTCGACTGCCTACTTCGCCAGATTGAAAGTACCGAATTGCAATAGAAGCCTATGGGAACCCCCCAGTCCTGCTCGACTACCATAGTACGATCGAATGCTTCGATTGTTTGAATCATACGATTTTTTCGGAGGCTCGTAGGAAAAAGTACGATTTTTTTCTGAAATCGAACGATCGGTATTCGATCGTACGATTTCAGCGAGCAATCGAATATCGAGCAAAATGATAGCCTAAAACAATTCGATAAGCATTTGATGGTTGAATGCTTATCGAATTTCGAGTAGGATCGAGGAAATTTCGGAGAATAATAGTAAATTTGCCCCAAAGTGTCCCAATATAAACAGCAGCGTTCAGGCTTACAAGGCAGACATGTACAGTTGTGCTCTTAAGTTTACATACCCTGACAGAATTTATGATTTCTTAACCATTTTCAGAGTATATGGAAACACTTTTCTTTCACTCATGGTTAATGGTTGGCTGAAGCCATTTATTGTCAAACAACTGTGTTTACTCTTTTTACATCATAATCACTACACAAACTACCCAAATGACCCTGATCAAAAGTTTACATACCCCAGTTCTTAATACCGTGTATTGCCCCTTTAACATCAATGACAGCTTGAAGTATTTTGTGGTAGTTGTGGATGAGGCTCTTTATCTTCTCAGACAGTAAAGCTGCTCATTCTTCCTGACAAAAAGCCTCCAGTTCCTGTAAATTCTTGGGCTGTCTTGCATCAACTGCACGTTTGAGGTCTCCCCAGAGTGGCTCAATGATATTCAGGTCAGGAGACTGAGATGGCCACTCCAGAAACCTTCACTTTATTTTGCTGTAGCCAATGACAGGTCGACTTGGCCTTGTGTTTTGGATCATTGTCATGTTGGAATGTCCAAGTACGTCCCATGCACAGTTTCCAGGCTGATGGGTGCAAATTTTCCTTTTTGTATCTCACTTGAAGTTATTGGGGTTTTCCTTGCATCCCAAACAATTTTTCTGGCAGTTGTGGCTGAAATTTTAGTTGGTCTACCTGACCGTGGTTTGGTTTCAACAGAACCCCTAATTTTCCACTTCTTAATTAGTCTAAACACTGCTGATTGGCATTCTCAATTCCTTTTATATTTTCTTATATCCCTTTCCTGTTTTATAGAGTTCAACTACCTTTTCCCGGAGATCTTTTGACAATTCTTTTGCTTTCTCCATGACTTAGAATCCAAAAAACATCAGTGCAGCACTGGATGAAAGATGCAAGGGTCTGTCAGGAATCCAGAAAGTCATTGACCTCTTATACACACCCACTAATTACAAGCAAACAGATCACATGAGAAGATGGTGACTTTTAATAGCCATTCTAACCCTTTTATGTCAAGTCGTGTGCATGTTATCAGGCCAAATCACCAGGATATGTAAACTTTTGATCAGGGTCATTTGGGTAGTTTGTGTAGTGATTATGATTTTAAGAGTAAACATAGTTGTTTGACAATCAATGGCTTCAGCCAACTGCTAGCCATGAGTGAAAGAAAAGTTTTTATCATTCACATTCTCTGAAAAATGGTTAAGAAATCATAAATTCAGCCAGGGTATGTAAACTTATGAGCACAACTGTATGTAGGGAGTATGAATAAGTCAAATAACACTGCCCAGATTTTTGGCAAGGCCCACAAAGGTCCGGGCGGCAAAATGCACCAAGAATTGCATTTCTTACCGGGTCCACGCAGTTCTCAGTGCAAATAGGGACAGTCACAGGGGGAAGAGCGAGAGTGTGTACATGCGCATGCTGCAGCACAGGGAATTCTGTGTGCGAGCTTCCTGGGGGGGGGGGCGCAGAGTGCAAACACTGTGGCTGGTCTGCTGGCAACAAAAATCGAGCCCTGTTTATATAGGGATACTTTGTGTGGTATGTATTAATCTGAATGTTTTATTAACTTTGTGATTGTTTATTTTTTGAAGCAATATGCCATTATGAATGGCTTGTTTAACCTTAACAATGACACAGAAATATTAATACAGTTAACATGGGAGTTAAAAAAAAAGAATAATTTTAGATTTTAGTTAATATGTTAGAAGATATTTAATAACTGTCAGTTGCCATAAGGCTCCTGTAGAAGCATCCTGTAAATCTGTGTCAATTATCTTCTTTGTGCCTATCACCCCCCACCCCCAAATAAGTGCTAAAGTAGCCCATGAAAAACTGAGTATGTGCTGGGCCACAAGCACCAGGATTGCATACCAGCCAAACAAAAACATACTAAATTGCATAAGGTCTAACATAGTTTGATTTACTTGCCTAGATAAAAAAATCAGCCCTATGGCAGGGAAACAGCATACTCTATATAAAATGTTGACTGAGGACTTACTAGTCTTTCTCAAAGCCAATCAATGTTTACCTAATAATATCATGGATGCACCCCCTCCAAAAACAGTGCCCTTTAAATGGACATTCTATACAATACACCTTACATATTAGTTTAACCTTTATTTCTTGAATTGGTCACTTCTAATATGATTTTGCAGGTCTTTTGTAGAATTATTTTTGAAACACTGTGATCATACTGGTATGGGACCTAGGGTTTTCAGGAGAAGGAGTCTTTCCATAATTTGGATCACCATATTTAAAAATATCATTAAAAAATTAAATAAACCCAAGATTGTTTTTGCCCAAGGTTTAGTTATGTCTTAGTTGCAACAAAGGTACGGTTTTATAAATAAATGTCAATAAATAATTTAGATGTGAATTATGGAGTCTATACACACACATACATACAGTCTTGTGAAAAAAATATAGGACTACCATTCATTATATACTTAGCCCTAATCAATATTTCAGCATTCTTTTTTGTACAACTATACATCTGCTAAGAAACCATTATAGAGTAAATTACATTTGAGGAATGATTTCACTTTTGGTACATTTTTGATGCAAACAGTGACTCACTTCACTTGTGTTTGGATTCCAGCATAATATTCTGTTGTCTTTTGCACTGCTTAGCAGTAGTTCTGGGTCATCTTTGCTCCAAGAAATAGAAAGAATGCCCCTATAGATTTAAAAAATGATATATAGTAATACAATAACAAATACAATAACTTCTATTTTCAAACCTCTTAGCTGTTTGTAATAAAATGTATATGAACATATCTGCAACATAAAAAATTATGCTCTACTGAATAAAGGGAGAAGGAGTACTGAATTTATTCAAGCAGCGCCACACAATAAGCTTGAATCAGCTCTTTAGCACCCATTGCATTTAGTGAAATGCACAACCCAAATAGATAAATCATTTTGCTATACCCAGATGAGAATGATCTTACAGTTTAAGTAATTGTAGTGTTTTCAGCTGAGGTGACTAACATTGGTCGACCTACTTTACCAAAAGATTTCCTTCATATTATCTACTTAGCACAAACATTAATACAAATAATTCATATAGTAGCTAAAACTGAATTTGTCTGAGATCAGTCAATGTATTTATTATGCTATTTAAACTAGCACTTCCACATGATTCTGTAACACTTCTTCAGTTTCTTTATCTGGTTGCTATATTCAGATTTATATAACAATTGATTTAAATAATTAGGTGGTGCAAGATCCAGCAGAATGTCTCATCACAGAAATCTGAAAACCTCCTTAAATAAAACCAGCAATTACTCAGAAATAGGCACAGCAAGATGTTTATCCCAGTAAACTGAGAAAATGAAAACCCCATTAGGAGAAATTTATGCATCAGTATTTCATTATTTTTTGGGTAGAATAAATGTTAAAGTTTATCAGTTCCACAAACCTTTCACCCTTTTTTCTGTTATTACCTTGTGTGGTTCTCCAGCATTTTCAGTGGGGAGCTGGCAAAACGCAGGTCCCAAACTTGTATTACAGGTAAGCGATCATCTTCAGAAGACAGGACAAGTTGGGTAGCAATGTCTGGGTGCCACATCATTCCTGAGCAATGCATCTGAAAACAGATTTTCAAATGTATTGAAAAATATTTGATTCATTTTAAATATTCAAATAACTGCACAACACCATAATCACCATAACGGTTATATCAACCAACCTGTCACCTAACACTTTACAATGTTATAACCAACAGAAGACTTAAAAGAACAGTTCAGCATAAAAATAAAAACTGTGTAAATAGACAAACTGTGCAAAATAAAAATTTTTCTAATATAGCTAAGTAGCCAAAAAATTGAATATATAAAGGCTGGAATAAGTGGATGTCTAACAGAACACTACTTCCTGCTTTTCAGCTCTCTAAATCTGAGTTAGTCAGCGACTTGAAGTGGGGCCACATGGGACATAACTGTTCAGTGAGTTTGCAATTGATCCTCAGCATTCATCTCAGATTCAAAAGCAACAAGTAACTGATTGGAAACATTTTTTATATTGCACATCCTATTGAACCAGTTTTTAAATAGGCAATTTTATCAAATTTATATTAAGACAGAACTCAATAAACATGACAAAGCAGTTAAATAAATGCTTTACTAATTCAAAGTCACTAAGGACGCATTTTTCAAACACTTTTCACCTCCAGGTATAAACAGAACTGGAATGTGCTTACTCTGTTGCTGTGGTCACTGACTTTAATGACCGGTTCATTCTTGCGGAGATCCCATACCACAGCTTTGCCACTGGGATGAGCAGAGGATAAGATGTGTTGCACCTGTTGATTCCAAGAAATTGCACTGACGTCTTCTATGGGCTTAAAAAAAAAAATACATGAAATAAATTAGTTTTTTTGGCACACAGCAAACAGTCACTATTGTGTATGCCATTAATTTACAAAGGCTTACACAACGCCATTCTACAAGTGGAGAATGAACTATGAATTTTTCATTGAGTATAATTTGGGGCCATCTGTCAGATGTCTAAAGCTCAACCAAAAGTGGACCTTGCAGCATGACAACGACCCTAAAAATTCCAGTAAATCCACCAAGGAATAGCTAAAAAAAGAAACCTTTATTTATTTTTATATACTGCTTGAATGAATATCAAATATTGATATGTCCACATATTAAAAACCTGTAAATTGAGTATACTGACTTTTTCACATTGCCTTCTATTGCTAAACACTTAGTATTTGTATTGTATAAGGTCAAACAATTACCTGAGCTTTGGCTCCTGGGGACATTGGCACAGTGAAGTTGTTCAAATCCCAGATGAAAACCTCAGAATCACTGGCACCTGATGCAAGTAGGTTGCTCTGAAAACAGTAATCATGAGAGGTATGCAATTAGTGTGGTGCACATTTAACATTTAAAAGCTTTTTTTCTATAAATAATCTCCAATGCATATTGAGCAACAGCAGAATGCCTAATCATTTTAATTTTACATTCAATACAATCAATATTATATTAGCATAAACATTAATAGATATGTTTATTATCAGATTCCTACCTGAAATGGATTTAAATCAAGAGCCCTAACAGGGCCAGAATGTTTGTCATTCTTTGCAATAATTGGTTCCTCTCCTGATGTGAGGATCTCAGAAGCGCTATACAAAGTTATTACTCCATTATCTCCTCCCCCAATAATTACTCCAGATGAACCCAACTGGTCACTTTCAAAACTGCCCCACAGTATCTTATGGAACCTGATAAGAAAAAATAGTTCCAGGTAAGGGTTTCAGAAACATTACTATACACATAACGTAAATGCTTACAGTTCATGATTGTATCAGCTTTTGTAAAATCCTACTTGAATTGATATTCACTTGACTAATATCCTTTCACATACTGTATTATCTTATTCTTCAATTATCTGCTCATTGCATATCCTGTGTTGTAGAAATCATGAAAGCAATATAATATATATTTCACTGACTGGGATCACTGACTGCATTGAAATTAATATTCATGATCATGCTTTGCTGCAACTCGAGTTAATTGCAGCAAAATATCACAATCGCTATTTTTTTTGGACAGGACAGGAATGGCAGTTAAAAAATGGAAATCTACATAATTAAAAAAAAATGTGCAAGTGCTATAGTTAAACATCTGTGTTGTAAGCAAAATGGTATTTATTTTTATGTTGTGCATTTATTAGCAGATCAGAAACGGCATACCTGACATTTTGGGGCACTAATGGATAAATATGTTTATCTTTATATTAACATTTATATCTCTCAGGCGATGAAGTGTGCAGCAATACTTGCCTTTCCCATTAGTTAGAACTGTCCCATGTAAAACACACTGCATGTAGTTAAATATGCATCATTCCACATTTCTGGGCGATTACCCAGGATGGCAACATGCGTTTTTCCTAAACCGTATATATCAAGATGGCAGCACAATGTTACAGTCATACGTGCGCTACCAAGCAAAAGAGTTACAAAATCTAGTTTCCCGAGTACTGCTCATACCTGTTAGACACTTGATAGACACCTGTTCTTTTCATATCGGGGTAAGGGTCTCCAAAGTCAACCTCAAAAATTTCCAGGGCAGCACTGGTGTTGAAGGAGGCATCGAGCTGTTGTGCTGATGTTCCTAAGGCAGAAGTACATGGGAAACAATGTTTTATGTTCTTTTTACTACACTAGAAGATCAAGAAAAACACTATAAAAGTTGCACTAGAAATTGTTGGTCATCAGTTGCTTTTCACTGGAGCTGTGACATAATTATAGAAAACGTCCATGAAGTTGCAACTCCCGATTAAAGGGCACCTAAAGGGCATACTGCGCATGCGCTTCAGAAGACATGGCGGCTCCCTGTGTGAGTAAGCCAGCGCCTGCAGGGGGGCATTTTTTTTTTAAAAAAAGTACTAGAACCCCAAACCGGAATGCGGGATCTATCAGCCCGCACCTTCGGTTTGGGGCACATTTTTTGGGCCATAGGTGCCCTTTAAGGAGCAAATGTATCAAAATGTGAGATTAGAGTTTAACAACTCACCCACTTTCTATTCATTCCTATGGGATTTTTAGAAGTGGATTTTAAGATCTGCTCCTAACTGTTCATAAAAACCACATAATGACGAATGACAGACTGAAGATGAACAGGGGAGTGCTTGAATATAAAGATAAGCAATAAGTTGTAAGTTGGTTCCTGAATCCAATTAAACCACTGCAAATTATGTGTCACAATGGCTCATTATATGTATGTTTTAAAAAATGTATTTAAATGCAAAATATTTTAGGCCAAAAAACTAAAAGCCCAAGGCCACTAAAACATGATGTCTGAATACACTGCAAGCATTACTCAAACATGAAAGAAGGTGAATTGGATTTGAGGTTAACTTCCTTTCTGAAATTATTTCTATAAAGGATCACTTTAAAAAGGTTGTTCACCTTCAAACTATTTTTTTCAGTTCAGTTGGTTTCAGAAAGTTCACCAGAAATACAGACTTTTCCCATACACCTTCTATTTGTGACCGTTTTTCTAATATTGAAGTGTAAAGTCAAATTTTTCACCTTCTAAAGCAGCTCTGGGGGGGGGGGTGCTAATATTCCACAGATGCTGCTGAGAAATGTATCAACTAACTGTATCAACTAAATGTAGCAAACTGTAACAGTTCAGATGCTTCTGGATTACGGAGCTGCCAGACTGAATCACTAGAGACAGGAACATTAAACTTAGATTTTAGAAAAACAGTAAAAAAATAACAGATGGAAAGTAATTGAAAAAAGTCTGGTGAACAATCTGAAAACAATTTCTCTGAAAAAAGTGTTTGGAAGGTGATCATCCCCTTTAAAGCTCAGATGCATAACACACTGCCAGGAATGCTAGTTAGCCAAAAATAGTCTATTGCTACAAGGTGTTTGGTATGAGCTGAAAAGCAAGTTTACAATGTGAAAACATTCAAACCTGTTGCTAAGTAAACTGGGTGTTGGTTGGCCGGGCTCCATACTTGAACAGCAGATCGTTGTATTTCTTTCAGCTTCATTCTCTAAAGAAATACAGATGTTAAAGTTAATAATAAATTGTGCTGTTTGAAGGTATCAATTGCAATTTTATGTCAAGTTTTAAAGCTGCTCCAAAGTGATTTGTATGACATGCAAGACAATGTTTCAGTGTATTTGGCTAGGATTAAAAATCCAAAAGCTCATTTCCTACATAATACAGAAAGACATGATTGTAGTATACTCTTCTTTCAGTTTGTATATATGTTCCTTTGGGAGAAACTTAGTGACAGTTTTTTTATTCCTTTGCTTGACTTTCTTTGCCAAGCCAAGGAATAGAAAAAACATATATTAGCGATTTTATACATATTACATAACTAAAAACATACATTAATAATATTTAAATACTTTAAAGAGCTCTACAAATACATGCTAATAATAACAACAGGGACGCACCCAATCCACTATTTGTCATTCGGCCGAACCCCCAAATCTTTCATGAAGGTTTCAGCAGAATACCGAACCAAATGCTAATCTGCATATGCAAATTAGTGACAGGAAGGTAAAAAGTGGAAAAAAATTTTTTTTTAACTTGTTTTGTGACAAGTTATGTGATTTACCTTCCCTTCCCTAATTTGCATATGCAAAGTAGGATTCGGTTCGGCCAGGCACAAGGATTCGGCCAAATCCTGCTGGAAAAGGCTGAATACTGGATTCGGTGCATTGTTAAATAGTAATAGCAGGGGTGGTAATGGCATAGCCAGGGGAAACTACTGAGACAAAACCAAAATAACCAGAATCCAAGCCATAAAGCAGGGGTGCTCAAAAGGTAGATCGGGGTCTACCAGTAGACCTTTAGCTGGTGATCAGTAGATTTCAAGACATTGCCAAAAATCAGCTTTTCTGAATCACCCATTCTTTTCATTCAGATATTTATAATGTTACGGTTACATAAGAAATAGTTATTTGTTAAATATAGCAATATACATTTTTTAATAAATCAATATCTAGAAGTAAAATGTTCAATGGAACGGAATGCCAACAATTTTTTTATGGCTGTAGGTCATGATGGTAAATCATGATTAAAAGTAGACTTTGCATTAGTAAAGTATCCCGACATACAGGGGGCAAATTCACTAAAGTGCAAAAATGCGCTAGCGACTGCTTCTCCGGTGTTCGCCGCACTTCGACAGGCGAATTTTCGCCAGTGCTACGCAAATTCACTAAGATGTGAATTTGCGCTCAAGGTGGCGAACGGTAGCGAAGTAGCGCTACCATTACTTCGCCAGACAAAGCGCATTTATGCTAGCGATGCCTAATTTGCATACGGTGCAAATAAGCGTATAATAGAGGTGTATGTTACAGCCACTACATTACACTACACAAGCACAGGAAACCTTTAATAAATTAAATAAAGTTGTCCTATTGCCCTAAACATGTGCCCCTGTATAGTTGAGTTGCCATATGTTAGGAAATGTAGGGGGGGAAGGAGGGTAGCCCTAAAAAAAATTTCGCTATTTTTTAGAAGGTAAAAGACAGCAGTGTTTTTTGGGACTTAGAAAAAATTCCATTTTTTTTCCCAAACTCTTATCTATTGTATTGAACTTCGCCAGGTCTGACTTGGTGAAGTAACATCTAGCGTAAGAGGTAACATTCACAAAAACGTTCATTTTAGTGAATTAGCATAGTTACGTCCCTTAATCAGTGCGCAACTTCGCCTGGTGTAAGGTTGTGAAGTTGCGCAAGTCAATCTCCTTCTCTAGCGAATTTTCACCAGGGACACTGTTAGTGAATTGGCGAAGTTGCGAATTCATGTCATGCTGGTGAATTAGCGCTAGCGTTAGACGCTTCGCGCTTTAGTGAATTTGCCCCAAAGAATTCCAGGATTTTTGGAGAGAAAGAAGCAATAATCAGTTCCACAGGCAGCTGAAAATGCATTCAAAGCTTTTTAAAATATTTAACAGACACCTGCTTATTGTTCTGTTTATTCTTTCAAAAAGTCTTTCAAAATGTCAGGAAATGACTATTTTATGATAGACTTCACAATGTTCACCAGTAAAATGCAAATATTACAGCATGCAGGGGATGATAAGATAAGAACTTCTCAATTCACAAGAAGTGAACACTAATAGAATGGCACGAAAATTTGAAATCTCAAGGTTCATTGTGTGAGCCTTTAAAGCTGTAACAATCGAACAACAAATCCAGACATGCACAATCATCGTGGGAGGAGGCTTGAAGGAAGTCAGAGATTTTTTTAGCACCTTGCAATTTCATGCAACCTTGCAATCCATTTTCAAACCACAAATAACTAAACATTTTTCATGTCATCACCGGACAGTAAAAGCAGTCAGTAGCACCAAATGTAGTATTTTATCATTCCAGGCAGGTATTGATCAAGTGTGTCCCCAAAGAATGCCCATGTTCAAATTCTGGGCAGGCATGGGAACCGAACGTGTAAAGAAAGGTCGGGGGAGGAGGCAAAGTAGATGAGGAAGAAGCTATCAAACAAACGATACGGTACGAAATCAGGAAGAAGCAGCTTAGTCAAGGTGAGAGTTACCATCTGGCAGGTATGTTACCGGCCTGGCCGGTAAAAATGATGGTTGATCCCAATGTTATTAAGAGAAAAAAAGATTTTTCTCCAGAAAAAGGTGGCAACCCTAGTCAAGGTCACAGGCTGTAGTCAACACCAAACAGTAGCATGGTACAAAATCAGGATCTGAAGAATTGTCAGTAACAGGAATTTGTCTGTACAGGCAACAGATTAACAAAGTCAGGTACAGGCAAGAGTCAAGAATAAGGATCAGACAATATAAATGCACCCAGGAACTATGGAGATAGACCTACTCTGGGCAACTGGAAAACGTACTTGTAGCTTTAAATATGTGAATAAACGTGATAATGTCACGCTAAAGTAAAAAGACAGCGGCGTCAATCCAGCACATAAAAACCAGCTCTCTGAAGAGGAGGAGGCTCGCATCATATTATAACATATTATACGGAAATCATAAAAAGATATGGTGATAGCAGCTAAAGATGATTTGTTACATAGGGTTGAAAAAAGACAAAAGTCCATCAAGTTCAACACCTCCAAATTAAAACCCAGCATACACACACACCCCTCCACTCTTTCACACAAACCATATATGTCCATAGCTTTATTTGTAGTTATGTGGACCTTGCAATAATGTAATTACCTGGGCTCTGACTTACAGGGCTTTTGCAGTGACTGTTTCTGGCCATAGACTGCTTCTCTCTGACAGCCAGGGACGCAAACAGATTGCTGAAACTGCAAACTGGAGTGCTGCTGAATAAAAAACTAAATAACTTAAAAAAAAAAAAATTAAAACCCAATTGAAAATTGTCTCAGAATATAACTTTCTATATCATTATAAAAGTTAATACAAAGTTGGACAACCCCTTTAATGCTTGTCATGTTGGCTATATGTTATATACAATGGGTATAAATAAAGATTATGACCTGTTTCAACTTTTGTAAATGTTGTTACTTTTGTGTATATTGGACTGTATACATTGCTATTTAATTCTGTTGCTAATTTTGGTCTTTGGACATTGCTCTGATGTCACTTCCTGTGTATCCCTTTAAATGTAGTATGTTGATTTAGTTGCATTTGTTATGGCTTGATAAAGGGCACATCCGGTGCTTGCCAACTTGGTCTGTCAGCAGCTTTTATCGGCCCATGTATGGCCACCTTAAGTCAAAACTAGACACACAACTCAGATCTGATTTTGCCTCCCACCTTCCCTGTATGCCAATGCATCTGAAAATCAACTAGTTTACCACTGCAAATTCAATGATGTCACTGGGCATTGCATTCACGCATGGTGATGTCACAGGAACACCCCCTCAAGCAACTCCCACATCAACCCAGCAAGTACCATAAGTTGACAGCTTTGAGAACTAGCAACAGAGACACCTCATTTGAAAGATAAAAAACAAGTATGGGTTCCATTAACTGCAAAATCTTGGACCGGAGTTTTTCTGGAAAAAATAGTATTTCCTTAATTCACAACTCCATACCTTAGGGAAGGGATCCCAAACTTTTGAACCCATGAGCAACATTCAGAAGTAAAATGAGTTGGGGAGCAACACAAGCATGAAAAATGTTCCCGTGGTGCCAAATAAGTGCTGTGAATGGTAGACATTATGTGGATTGTCAACCTACATTGAGGCTCTGTTTGGTGGTGCACCTGGTTTTTATACAAGCAGAACTTTCCTCCAAGCCTGGAATTTAAAAATAAACACCAGCTTTGAGGTCACTGGGAGCAACATCCAAGGGGTTGGAGAGCAACATGTTGCTCATGAGCTACTGGTTGGGTATCACTGCCTTAGGGCAACGTTGCACAGTGCGATTTGTCACAGCTACAAAATGACAGAAAATATCCTGCCAATGACAATACTGAGAATTGACTCAAAACACTGCTCCCAAAATTAATAATTAAATACAGCACAAATCATCCAATTCCTGTACAGAATAAAGCTCTGCTCCCTTAAATTTTCCAAGGTGATCCACTTCTTTGACTGTTTAGTCCAGGGGTGCCTAAAAGGTAGATTGGGGTCTACCAATAGACCTTTAGCTGGTGATCAGTAGATCCCAATACACTGTCGACAAAAGATTGTCTAAATCACCCTCCTGTTTAAAAGTATACATATCTTAATGAAAAGCATTAAAGTTACAGCACATATAGTTGTTAGCAATATAAATGTTATCATAAATAAATATTAAAGTAATATTTTCCATGGAACAGAATGCTAGCAATGTTTTATGGATGTAGATCATAATGGAATTTCGTCATTTAAAGTAGACCTCCCATTAGTAAAGTATGGGCACTCCTGGTCTAGTCAGTCTGTTTACTGCGTGTGCCTGCTGCCAGAGAAGGTGCTAATGGCTTGATAAAGGGCACATCAGATGCCTGAAATGTTGCATATGTGATTCTTTTAATATGCTTTTTCAGCCTTTTGAAAGCCATGCGCTGCTTCTGTCTTTTAGAAATAAATCTATGATTTGAGGACGTGACAACACTCCTTATGGTTGCGGACCACTGGGACTTTAAGCTATATGTGAGTGAGCTACGGTGCTACCCTTCAGTGTGTGTGTACACGTGTGTTTTAATAGAGGTGTACAGTCAGTCAGTTTTTTTCCCTAATGATACAAAGGAGGGCTATACTTGTCCTTGTTCAGCTACAGACTGACAGCGGCTCACAGCTGTTATTTTCTCATGTGAAAAGGCACATGGATTCTGATGTTTTTCTTTAGTTTCAAGCCAATCTACTTCAGCAGGCAAATCCCAAATCAATACACCCATATATATTTGCCACAGGTATAGAACTTGCAACTGAATCCTTCGAAAAAAGTCATTTATTTAGATTTTCAAGGTGTTCCAGTATAACTGGAAAGAAAATTGAGTAACTATAAAATAAACGGGCATTTTTTAAAATAAATATATGCATTCACCAGTGATCCTCAAACTTGGCCCTCCAGCTGTTAAGGAACTACAAGTCCCACAATGCATTTGCCTGACTGTGGCTGTCAGACTCCATTGCATTGTGGGACTTGTAGTTCCTTAACAGCTGGAGGGCCAAGTTTGAGGATCACTGCGTGACTGAACTGATGACTGCTTCTCTAAACACTGCTGTATATTCTTCAGAAGAGGTACAAACTAGAAATGCAAACTAGAAAATAAAATATAGGTAAACTCAATCCAGGATTCGGTTTAGGATTAAGCTGAATCTCACTACTTTTTAAAGGCATTGTTCCTTTTTTTTTTTTAGATCACTTCTTGCAGATAATACACCAGAAATAAAGCCTTTAAAAAAAACGTTTTCTTTTTAATCTTGACAATTTTTTTAATATTGATGATTAAAGTAAATTTTTTTGCCTTCTTATGTCTTTCTGAGATAACTCTGTGTGGCAGGGTCATTAGTTGATATATTTCTTATCTTTGGCTGTTTTTCGTTAAAGGCAGCTGTTAGAATTGTTACACTAGTCGCTAATACTCCACCGATGCTAACAAATGCATCAACAAAATGTAGAAAATAGCAACAACTCAGAGTGTACACCAGGATTAGGCTGAAACAACACAACAATATTGAAGTGTAAAGTGTCATTTTCACCTTCTAAAGCAGCTCTGGGAGGTGGGCAGCGGACCTTGTAAACCAGTGATCCCCAACCAGCAGCTCGTGAGCAACATGTGCTCTCCAACCCCTTGGATGTTGCTCCCAATGGCCTCAAAGCAGGTGCTTATTTTTTTAATTCCAGGCAAGTTTTGATTCTATAAAAACCAGGTGTACTGCCAAACAGAGCCTCAATGTAGGTTGCCAATCCACATTGGGCTACCATTTGACACCCCAAGAACATTTTTCATGCTAGTGTTGCTCCCCAACTCCTTTTATTTCTGAATGTTGCTCACGGGTTCAAATGGTTGGGGATCCCTGCTGTAAATTGTTCTAAATTGATACATTTAGTGGACACATTTCTTATCTTTGTCCCTGCTGAGCAGAATCCCTGGGGTTCATTACAGGCAGCTGTTAGAATTGATACAATAGTAGCTAATACTCCAGAGATGCTGCTGAGAAATGTTGCAAAATTGTATCAGTTTAGAGTCTGCACCTGAATTACTGAGCTGCCAGACTCAAACACCACAGACACCAACATTCAACTTTAAACTTAGCTTTTGTAAAAACAGTAAAAAGTAAATAATGGAAAGTAACTAAAAAAATTCTTCTGAAGAACAATCTAAGAACAAATGAATTGGAAAATAAAGTGTTTGGCAGGTGAACAACCACTTTAAAGAAGGAATTACCTTTATTGATTGTTACATATAACACTACAAATAATGCCCCCCCCCCCAAGCATAACAAACAAGGTTTGGGCTGGCAAATGTATCTAAAAAGTTAAGCATGCAGTTTTAAACATACATAAATATGCTCAATATAGAGGCATCTCAGGACTTTTACCAGATGGGGGAGCACTGAGGGTCTTGTGAGAGTGTGGTGACATCACCAAGTCAGTTCTGCTCTTAATTTACTCTTATTGGCCAGAAGCATCATTGTCATTGAGGTAACTATGCATACTGTTTGTTTGATCCATTGGGTTTCTAAATGTATTGTTAAGGACTGAGTTAAACAAAAATGAATTAATTATTGCAGCTTTTTAACTTGACTCCATACTGCTAAAGTGTTGGTAATGAACATGTTAATTTCTTTTGCTTGCAAAGCAAAGCTGCTCCCTCCCCCTCTCAGAGAAGTGAAGTAAGCAAAGCCCTCCCCTCCCTCTTAAAGCAGCTATTACAGAACAGAAGCTCTTCTGAAGTAAGCCGGTTAGTCAGTAGCTCACTATATATTCACACTCCCTCCCGCTTTCTTCTCTGTAGGTAGTAAAGAAGCTACTCTATAAGGAGGAAGAGGTGTACACTTGACAAGTTATGCAAACCAGTAAAAAAAATGTGAGGATGTGCAGTAGTTGTTGATGATCCTGCTGCCCACACTCAGCATTACATAGTGTTTCAGCCCACACCTGCAGTCCTGTGTTAAAAGGGGTCAGCGATCCCCTCCCCAGGTGCCTATATTATCATTATTATTGCCATGGCAACAAAAATAACTAAACCATGTAGGGAAAAATTGTAAAGGTGGACATACACGGAGAGATCCGCTCGTTTGGCGATGTTGCCAAATGAGTGGGTCTCTTCCCGATATGCCCACCTTGAGGTGGCCGATATCGGGTGAGCCGATCATGGGCCCTAGGGCCCAACGATC
Source organism: Xenopus borealis (assembly GCA_024363595.1). Lineage (NCBI taxonomy): Eukaryota > Metazoa > Chordata > Amphibia > Anura > Pipidae > Xenopus > Xenopus borealis. The sequence goes on from CM044443.1 coordinate 39,969,584, forward strand.
AGATCACAATAAAAGAGATAGGGGTGGTCAGATCTCGGGACCGCATCAACGAACAGATGCGGCTGCTTTCCGATGGGATTTTTATTCCCGCCCGATCGACATCTGGCCAACTTCCGGCCTGGTATCGAGCGGTAAAGCCCGTCGGAGGGCCCCATACACGGGCCAATAAGCTGCCGACTTAGTCTTTCGGCTGCTTTTATATGCCCGTGTATGGCCACCATAACTAGGCACACAACTCAGACCTGATCTTGCCTCCCACCTTCCCTGTATGCCAATGCATCTGAAAATCCCCTGATTCACCACTGCAAATTCAGTATTTCCTTAATTCACAAATCCATACCTTAGGGCAACGTTGCACGGTGCGATTTGTCACTGGAGTTTTGTCACAGCAACAAAATGACAGAAAATATTCTGCCAATGTCAATACTGAGAATTGACTGAAAATACTCAAATTGCATAATCACTTCTAAAAAAGCCCCAAAATTAAATACAGCACAAATCATCCAATTTCTGTACAGATTAAAGTTCCGCTCCCTTAAAGTGGACCCGTCACCCAGACACAAAAATCTATATAATAAAAGTCCTTTTCAAATTAAACATGAAATCCAATTTTAAATTTTTATTAAAGCATTCATTGCTGTTTTAAGCTCATTTAAAAATCTCAGCTGTCAATCAAATATTGTCTGCCACTCCTCTATGCCTTAGGCATAGAGGCGGGGCAGATAATTACTTTCACTTTCCATTCAGCACTTCCTAGATGCCACTGCTCTCCACACATTCCCCCAGTTCTCTTAACCATTTAATTGTGTAGCCAGGACATGGGGATAGATATCAGGTCCCCCATTCTGGTGCACAAACAAGATTCTGAGATGATACAAGGCTTGTCTTAATAACAGTGTCCACAAAATGGCTCCTGCCTGCTTGCTAGAATTATGAATTCCCAGACTGAAGAAAACAAGAATCAGATAATAGTGTAATTACTGTTCATTTTGCTTGACTAATGTGATAAAATATGATTTTGAATATTTTTTTGGGGTGACGGGTCCACTTTAAGTTTTCCAAGGTGATCCACTTCTTTGACTGTCTAGTCAGTCTCTTTACTGCGTGTGCCTGCTGCCAGAGAAGGTGCTAATGAGCATGTGCAGCATTTTATTATTATTTTTTTTTATTTATTTTGCCAGCTCAAGCTTTTCAGTAATGCAAAGGCAAGGGCGCTCAGGGCCACCATTAGAAATCACAGGGCCCCCCTGGGCCTCGCCCACCCTTAATCCTTATTGGAAGCAAAACAATTCTATCGGGACTATTTAATGTTTCAATTATTTTTAGTAGACTTAAGGTATGGAGATCAAAATGAATTATAGATCACTTATAAAGAATATCCCAGGTCCTGAGCATTCTGCATAACTGATCCTGTGCCTGTACAGTTATAATTATTATAAAGGGAAAAAAAGCCAAAAAAATTTTTTTGTTAAGTAGGACACTATGAAATATGGCCTTGCTCTATTTCAGAGTTATTTAGAAAACACATTTCAGAATAATAATTTTTTTACCTGAAAAAAAGCAATTAGCAAAAGAAATTATCTTGTTGGATGTCAGCATTGCCGTCCAACACTTCTATAGCATTGGATGGCAAATCTTTCATATTACTTAATATTCAAATTCTATTTTCAGCTGCACAGACATAAGCAACTACATTTGACTTTGTAGGATGAGATATGATGATGTGAGCTCCGGTGTAGATCAGCCCTATTGTGTGCTGTGCTACCAGAATTTTAAGCAACACTATTATTATTTTCCACATTTCTAACAGTGCCCATACAGATAATGAATTGTGGATCAGTTTAGCTAAACATAAGTTTATCATATGCTGAGGTGGGCAAGGACAAGGGCTATATGAGCAGACACTGGGCCCTGAAGCAGCTATCTTATTTAGCATATATTAAATATTCTTTAAAGTCATCGTTCACCTTGAAGTTAACTTTTAGTATGTTAAAGGTTGGCCAGTTTTAAGCAACTTTTCAATTGGTCTTCATTATTTTTTTTTATTTTTTTATAGTTTTTGACTGAATTGCCATGTACATTTAAATCAATGCACGTTTGCTGGGATTATTTGGATACTAGCAACCAAATTGCAGAATAAAAAGTTAAATAACTCAAAAAACATTAATAATAAAAAATGAAAGCCAAGTGCAAAATGTCTCGGAATATCACTCTATACAGAATGCTTAATGTTAATTTAAAGGTGAACAACCCCCTTTAAAAAGAGCATCATACAGTTTCAGTTCAGAATCCCATGTTTAATTATCATCAGCTTTGTTTGCATGCTTGCCTACCGAGTAGCTTATGACTGGCGGCAAACACTAGAAGTGAATAAGCTTTCTTGTAATGCAAACAATAGCTCATGGCAACAAGTATGCCTAGCTGGTAGTCAGCTAGCCCAAGGGAAGAAAGGTCAAGAATGCTGTATGTTTGGATCAGTCCTTGTATGCACTACAGGTCTGTAGATTCCATATAATGTGCAACTGGTGTGTACGGGGCCCACTGGGACCCCCAGGCCCTGTACAACAAAATTAGCAGGGGTGGTGATCAGGGGCTCTAAAGGTCCTATGTTTTCCATTAAAAAAACAAAAAACTATTTCCAATATACAAAATTAAATCCACACAGTTATCCCATGCCAGCATTCCTGCCTTTTACTACCAGCACTGTACTCCTTAAGACGGCGAGGCTGCATTACTTTAAAGCCATGATTACTACCCAAGTTCTGGACAGCAGGAAAGGAATGAGGTTAGCTTTAGTGAGAAGCAAAGGCATGAAGCCAGCAGCCACCTAAGGATTTGTGCAATTATAATAATCAGCGCTAGCAGAGTGAAGGGGCGATTCATAGGCACGTTAGTGTTTTATTAATTGTATAGATTTATTAAGAAATGCATATTAGAACTTGTCTTACTTTTTGATTTCTTCTTCCCCCTACACAGATTTCCGTACATTTGTTTCTCATGGAAGTTTAGTCCTGTTAAAGCTGCGTGTGCAACTCTACAGGGATGTTTTGGGTCTAAATGGGGGCCCAGCTATTCTGCACTCCCTTTCGAAGTCTGCAGTTTACGAACATCAGGGAGGCCTGGATAATCCAAGTGCAGCCTCTGTTTGGACCCAGAACTAGCCACAACTGTGCACATAATTTGTTGCAAATTCATGGCACAGTATTCTGGCCAAACATAGTTGGAAGGTGAAGTTACATAGTTTGAACAAATTTGGAAGTTTGGAAAGTGAAGTCCACCCATATAAATATTTTTTGGTATATTTTGTATAATAAATGAAAATATCATATTAAAAGTGATATACTGCCCTGTTTGTCCATTCCTGAGAAAACAGGGAAGTACAGCAGGGTTGGTAAAAATATTTTTTGTGTTTGAGTTCCCATTCAAACCACAATTTCACGATTGGCACCAATAAATGAAATCATGTCACACATGCGATGCCACATACACCTACAAATATTACTGGGCAATGATGTGAAGGGCAAGGCAGACATAAATGGGTGGGGGATTCTATAGATTGGAGGCAGGCTCTTATAGGAGTAGGGATTGGGGAGTGTCTGGGCAACTACATGGGAAGGCTGAAATTTACCAGTAATAATACAGCTAGTAAATTTGTTTATTTACCAGCTGGGTGCAATCCTAGTATAGCAGATTATATGTTATTAACTGCATATATTGCCCAGCTGCAGTGTCCCTGGAATTGACTTCCATGTTGGCAATGTAGGGGTCAATGTGCCACACATACCAGTGCCAGTGGGTGTGGGTAAGGCAGAAAGAATTTACTAGCAACGTCACAGAATCTGTACTTGATGACTCAGAAAAGACCATTTGCAGCCACAAACCAACCAACCTGCTTCCACAGGACACAGCAACACACACACATTCCCCTTCCGCCCACGTGTAAAAGATAGTGAACACCCAGGCTAAATCTACTAGCCCCACTAGCCCCTCTGGCTCCTGACAGGCCAACAACAACCACGTCACTTCTCAATAACCCACGACTCCTCGAACTACCAAACAGCCGATATGGAATCCGAATCCTGGAGCCCTGCACCTTCCCCAGAACTACTGCAAGCAGGACTCCGACCAAGCCTGGAAGAATTCTGGGAGTTGTAGTTTAATACGAGTTGTAGAACAGCAGGCTGACAATTTGTGGTTAAAGAGTTTATGTTCCCCTGTGCTGTCACTTAATTCTGTTTGTGCGGCTCCCCTCACCCCACTGTACCTCTGTTTTCCTGCTTCTCCTCTTTCGGACCTTACAGCGTTTGGTAAAGAAGATGCCTGGAACTCGCTGTGTACGGCAGCCGAGGTGGCAAACACACGACAGAAGGCGTTTACTACGTGTCTCCCGGCAGCGTCCCTGCCCTGAGTTGCCTTGTCAATGTGGCGTCAAGCTCATAGAAACATGACTACTGCTGCCATCTACTGGTTCCTAATAGCAGTTACACATTCTTATTCAGCTTGCTGCTTTCCATGGCTGCATTGTGTGCTATCTAGTAGGCATACCACAGCTTTTTCACCTGAGATGGCGTTAGAATTTAATGGCCAGACCGCTGGCAAGCAGGACAATTGCCCCGATAACCGTTGGTTTGGGTCATAAGAGGAATTTGGCCTTGCTACTCTTATTTTAATTAGCCGCCCTTTCTGCCGTCAGTGAGTTGCACAAGGAAAGGTGGCTGTTTGAGTGCCTGCGTTTATTTCCCCTACACAGTTTACTACTGTATAGCTCATTTATCGCAGACAAGAGTGCACCAGGTCCCCTGGCCAAAAAATACCGGCCTTCCTATATATTTATGATTTTCCCTATTAATAACATTGGGATCAACCATCATTTTTAACAGCCAGGCCGGTAAAATAGGTAGGGTTGCAACCTGTCTGGTTTTGACCCGGACAGCCCGGTATTTTGAAGGGCTGCCCGGGTCAATGCTTCCTGCCCGGTTTTCCAAATAAGGAAAACCGGGCGGGAATAGCTTGATTGACGCCGTGATCAGCCAATCGGCGATCGCGGTGTCATAGCTCCGCCCCATGACGTCATGGACCAGCCCATCAAGTTCGTGGGCCCGCCCACTGACGTCACAGGCCCGCGCCCACCCCGTCCGGCTTCAGCCACAGGGGAAGGTGGCAAACCTAAAAAAATAACCACTGGTATTTTCAAATTTACCGACAATGTGGATGCCTGTAATTTGTAATACCCTTAACAAAAGCCCTCGGCCCTTCACTTTCAGCTAGGGTTGCCACCTTTAGTAAAATATTTGCCGGCGGGGGGCG
>CM044443.1:39977968-39991094 GCA_024363595.1 Xenopus borealis
AGTGCGCATATAGGACAGCGCTTTTTCGCAAGGATGTCCTAATATGCGTTCCGTACAGGTGTGCCCTTACCCTAACCTCTCAAGACCTGCATATCTTAGATTTTTACAAAAGTATCTATTCTGGGCTCTCTGCCAAAAGCCAATTAATTTAGAAACTTTGTATCTTTATTGGCCTGTTCAAAACAGGAGATCAAAGACAAAGTGAGGACATGTCCCGTGAGAAATGGGACAGTTGGGAGGTATGCCCTAGCAGTAGCGTAACTAACTGGGGTCACTAGGAATAGTTGTGGCTCTCGCAGACCCTCTCTGTCCGGCTAATTAGAGACGCCTGGTGCTCGATGGTGCAGATCCGGCAACCTCCCAACAAACCAGCATCCAAAAGAATCCAAAGGCACACAGGAATTATCAAACACAAAAGTGTTTATTGCAAATAGCACTAGCGCTATTTGCAGTAAACACTTTCGTGTTTGATAAGTCCTGTGTGCCTTTGGATTCTTTTGGTAACTAACTGGGGTGCCATTAAACTTGTGGCCCACTGAAGCTGGCAGGGTATTTGTGCATGTTCACAGTGAAAAATGTGTGACTCTGGGGGCCTGGGTGCACATAATGCATCCAAGCCTGGGCTATATTAGTTATGCTACTGCTGAGCTCCTGCCCTCCCTTCCCAAGTCTGCAGCTCGCAGACAGTGCATGGGGGGGGCAAATTAATTCAAGTAAGTGCAACACTGCAGGGCCCCTCTTGAGTAATGAGAGGATGGTTGTTCATCTACTCTTCTGTGACGTAACCCCAGTCCTGACAAACAAGAAGTAAAAATGTTGAGTGCAGTTATATAAACTCATTCAGTGACTTATTAACTCTAGGGAAGCTTAGAAAATGCCCAGAGGAGGACTGAAATGTTTACTTATTTTCCTATCTACTTATAACCAGTTTCTATATTTGGGTTGTCAATGTATTTTAAAAGATTAGACTGGCAAAGCAAAGCAAAATCAAGCCAAAGGTACAGGGCCTGATATCCTGAATGCTTGGGACCTGGGGTTTTCCAGATAAGGTATCTTTCTGTAATTTTGATTTCCATACTTTAAGGGGTTAGAAATTTAGAGTTTTTTTAATACCTGGAATGAACTCACAACTTGAATGGTTTCTAATTTAAGAAAAAGCTTGAATGGAAAAAAACTTGAATCAGCGAGTTTAGGGTTAACAAACCGAAAACTCTACTTGATCAAATTTTCAGCTGGAAAAACCTTGAAGCTCTCCAATTGATCGAGTTTTTTTGGGCAAAACCTGCCAACACTATAACATCACATTAACATCTTCAAATGGTTCAAGGGGCCTCTGCTATTGTCTCCTGCATGACCTCGACAGGTTTTAGGGCCCCTACACACGGGCATTTTTACCTGCGCTCCCCTGCATTCCGTTTTGCTGCGTTCACCCGCAGGGGAGCGCAGGTATAGACGCACTCAATTATTTCCAATGGGGCTGTACTCATACGAACGCATGTAGGCGCCAAAAATGCAGCATGTTGCATCTGAACCTGCGTTCGGCGCTTACACGCGCCTCGTGGGTACAACCTCATTTCTAAAAATGTGAATAATTTAATTACAATGAGTGCATGGGAGATTGTCTCTCATAATTTGGAGCTTTCTGGATAATGGGTTTCTCGGATAATGGATCCTATACCTGTAATACTAATCTGATAGAGCCATTATGTGGGAAACTGTTGTGCTCAGATCACAAGTCTCAGAATTCTCTTTTATAGGTTCCCCAGTATGGATCAGTGTCATCTTCTCCTTGCAGCTCTATGGATCAGTGTCCCCTTCTCCCTGTGGCTCTAACGTGCACTCCGCTCATGTCCTGCTGCATGTGGCTTTTGGTTTGCGGGTTTCAAAGGATAGGTTTTTAAGTTTTTTTTTGCAGGAAAGCTCCATGAGGTGTGGGGTATTATGGGAGGAGGTTTTTGGCAGGTCTAGACTGGCAATCTCTGGGTTATAGCAAATGCCAGAGGGGCTGCTGTAAGATGCCATAGACACTCACTATTTAGTGGACTGGTAGGGGGCTGTTTGGGCCTATGTGTGGCCTGTTGGGGCCTCTGGGTACCTGAAATGCCATGGTATATTTTGATTCTCTTTCCAGGAAAGGCCTGGAACTAACATCTCCTAAGTGCAGGCTGAACCAAGGCATTGGTACTCCACTCAAGTTCTATACAGAGCATGTAAAGCCGAGTACTTACTGTTAAAGGGGAATTCAACCCCCCTTGGTGCAAAAATTAACTTTTACATCAGGCACATGTGAAAGAGAAAACACTCGAATCAAGTTTGATCGAATTCGAATCAGGAATATGGGGGTTTTAAAAAAACGTACATGAATTCGAAATTTGTCCCTTGATAAATGTGCCTCTAAGTGGTTGCATTTTGGACAATGTGTTACATCTGTTAATTCTATTCTGTATGCTATTTTGGGATTTCCCTTTTCTACTAGAATCTTGATGAATCAGATGAAGTTGAGTATGACTGGCCATGGGGATGACTACGATGCAGTAAGCCTGCCTGAATATACTGCTCTATATGGAAAACATATACAGTATTTTAAAGGGGAGGACTGTACAAAATGTGTTAATGTTCTAAGTATATTAAAATGGACAAGTGCAGATTTCTTTTGCTTTGTATGCATTTTATGGCTCTTTGTACATCGGCTTTAGTTTAGTGGTGAGCACACCTTCTTTTTTTCCTCTACATGGTTTGCAAGTTAGTGGAAAAAAAGTTCCATAGCAATTCCTACTTCTGTATTATTACAGGTCCACACTTAATCACTACCATCCAAAGCAAGTTGCTTTTTCACCTAGGGGCAGAGTCGACATCAGAAATCATGGGGCCACATACAGCAAAATCTTCTGGGACCCATGGTCCCCACCCACCCCAGATTCCACCCCACCCACCCCAGATTCCACCCCACACCACCTTAAAAAGTCCACTTAAGCTGGCCATAGACGCAAAGATCCGATCGTACAAATCATTGTACGATCGGACATCCCCATCTCCCGACCTGCCACTAACCTTCAGATCAAATAAAGTAGTAAAAGAACAGATCAGTCGATGTTCTGCCCCTACAGCAATTTATGTGCGACAAAAGCTGCGGACAGTCTCCCACTGAAGATTGTCAGATCAGCAAAACATGCAGCGATATCATCGGCAGCCGACCAAAATCTTTTAACCTGTCCAATCGACTGAACGTCCCATCGGCATGGCAAGACAAATGTCGGGACACTCCACACATGATCCGAAAATTGTACAAATTCTCATTTCGTACAATCGGATCGTCTATGGCCAGCTATAGAAACCAGCTCTAAAAACATTAAACCACCTCACTTAAGTTATAACAAGCCATTGGAGGTCAGGTGCCCATTTATAAATTTTAAAAAAATGGCAGCCAGGGTCCTACATAAAAGTTATCAAAAAAACATTGGCGGTTGGTCAGGGCCCCCCTACAAGTTAAAAAAAAGCATTGGCGGTCAGAGCCCCCCAATAAAAAACCATTGCGCCAGGGCCCCCTAACAAAAGTTTTTAAAAGCCATCTGTGGTCAGGGCCCCCCTACAAGTTAAAAAAAAAAATCATTGGTGGTCAGGGCCCCCCTATACATTAAAAAAAAAGGCTACAGGCCCCCCCATAAAAGTTTTTACAAAAACATTAGTCGTCATGGCCCCCTACAACTTTAAAAAAAATCCTGTTAGGGACCCCCCTATACATTAAAAAAATTGCACAAGGGCCCCCATAAAAATTTGGTTTCCTTCGGGTTCTTTTGTAGCTTCGGGTCTTCAAATTTGGGGGTTTTTTTTTTTTTGCGGCTTTAGGACTTCAACTTCAGCGATGTTAAGGGGGTTCTGGCTAATTTGAAAATTACAACACAGCTGGGCCCTCCTTCAGGCCCAGTACAGCTGTACTTCCTGTGCCCCCCAGATTGCAGCCTTGCCTAGGGGCACAAAACATTGATTTGTTTATGGAGCACTTTTGACAGAAATGTGCCCGTGTTCAGTTCATGAGAAACAACCTAAGCTATAATTGTTGCTTAAAGAATGGCAGAACGGTTACCAACACTCAACATCATGAAATTAACCCCAACAGTCCCCTGTGGATCTGTCTAATGTGGCAGATAATATAAATTGGCATAACAAATCTGTCATAATGATCCGACTGACTACCCAGACTTCAAAACAGAGGAGTGCATTTGAAACATCATTATCATTTCATGAAATCAGTGATTTATGCATTAGCTAATACCAGGAGTTTATCCATATAAATTTCCATATCTTTCCATGCTGTCAAACAGAAGGCCTACAGTGATATCTGAGGAAATTAATTCACCTAAAGGAAAAATTTGGAGAAGCCATCATATACCTGGAAAGCAGTGAAAGCACAGCAGTGGTATATTGTATACCACTATACACACAGCAGGTTCCCAAAGTTCACAGAGAGATCGAGACATTCTCAGCAAATAGAAATGGCAAGTCATGTGCCACAAAATATATACTGGCCTATCCGTTCATATGGGCAAATATACATGCACCCATGCCTGTACTCTATATTAGCACATACTGGCATACATACATTTACGCCAACATTTCCATACTGCCTGCATATATGTGTGTGTATATGCACCTCAGTAGAGTCTGTGCATCATTGTGAAATAGCTTATAACTTATGTGAATTAATATCAGTGAGTATTGGTGTGTATGTGTGTTTGAAGGTCCTAATATCTAGGTGAAAATACATGTACACATGCCTCCATACATATGCACCTGTGTCTGCATAAAATGCATGCATGTTTTTTGTAACAGTTGTGTCAGAATGATGGATTTCTTTATAATTTGTTTGAAACACCTATTCCCAGCATATGCTAAATACCTTGCGTTGATCAAGGCTATTAATGTTCCCTCTAATGTTCGAGAGCAGCGCATACAACAAATTGTGGCTCACCCAAAGAATTTGATTAATTCTGACCTCAGCTGTTTTTAAAAAACTGCTTACACACATTTTGTGTACAAAGCCGAGAAGGAATTAGAGGGAACATTGCCATCTGTTTCCATCCCTGAGACTATTATCTCTACTGCTACTATAGGCAGCATCTCTTCCAACTATACCTGCTATCCCACAGCCACAGTCCCTTCCCAGAGACTATTATCCCCACTACTACTACTATCACTACTACTATAGGCACTGCTGCTCCCTTTTATACTGTACCTGCTATCCCACAGCCACAGTCCCTTCCTAGAGGCTATTATCCCAACTCCATTATAACCAAATAATCCAAATTTTTGAAAATTATTTTGTTTTTCTCTGAAATAATAAAACAGTACCTTGCACTTGATCCCAGTAAAGATATATTTAATGTTTACATTAAATAATTTATGATTTTTCTGGTAGACTTAAGGTATGAAGATCCAAATTACAGAAATATCAAGTTATCCTGAAAACTCCAGGGCTCAGGAATTCTGGATAACAGGTCCCATACCTGTATATGAAATGTTAACTTTTCATATATTATAGAATGGCTAATTCTAAATAACTTTTGAATTGACCTTCATTTTTCCTTTTATTATAGTTTTTGAATTATTTGCCTATTTATTCTAACTCCAGCTTTATTGTTCTTGAAACTTTTAATACAGACCATCTCCTATTCATATTCTAGCCTCTTATTCAAAACAACGCATAGTAGATAATAATTTGAACCCAGAAACTGAGAAGGATCTAGGGTTTTTTTTGTAAATAAGTTTATTAATTTGAGACAATTGGCTACTAAAGCAAATAAAGTTCTGTCTTACATTAAAAGGGCATTAACTCAAGAGATGTAAAGATAATTATGTCTCTTTATAGGTCCCTGGTAAGGCCTCACCTTTAGTATGCAGTGCAGTTTTGGGCTCCAGTCCTTAAAGGGGTGGTTCACCTTTAAGTTAACTTTTAGCATGGTATAGAATGGCCAATTCTAATCAAATTTTCAATTGGTTTTCATGAACAACCCCTTGAAGTGATATAAATAGGGTAGACTGTCAAGGTTGATGTTTTTTTCTCTGGGGAGAAAAAAAAAAAAATAGGCTTGCAAGAGGACATGATTACTCTTAAATACATTAGAGGGCATTATAGACAAATATCAGGGTTTTCTTTCTAATAGAAATGACCCACACACCAGAGGCCACCACTTTAGACTACAGGAAAAAACTTTAATTTGACGCAGTGTAGGTGGTTCGTCACAAAGAGGCTGTGGAATGCCCAACAAGAAAAGCCCCTGCCTGCTACCTTAGATAGTCCCCTACCCTTCTTCCCACCCCCTGCATAGTTCATTACCCCCGATCGTTATGCTGTGTCAAGTTCATCACTCATAAATTTGCAATAAGTAATGAAGGTCTGTGACATTTTATAGCAGTCCCTCTGGCATTTAAAACAATCCATAGATTGCCTCCATATACAAGGATTGGGTTGTATAATTGTGGTGGGGTAGTGGGGGCTACCACTCATAGGTGTCAATATTGTGTTAGGTCTTCATTGCAGGCAGAGCATAGGTATGTCTAGCAAGGTGTGGCTTAGCATAGGGACAGTCCATCCCAGTCCCAGTGTAGGGAGGTCAAGCTGGTGGATTGTGATGCCATGCATTTACAAACAGCCAAGTGGTGGGCCAATGACATTGGCATAAGGACACAGCATCATAGGGGCACATCAAATACACGCATATGTGTGATGGCACCCACCAGCCCCCCTTTTCATAAATGAAATTCTTATCTTTCATTATTCTTTACATTATCCAGGATTCTTTAGTTCCATCTTCTTCCGCTCACCTGACATTCTCATTCCCCTGTCATTACAAGTGTAATATAGGAAGTTTAAGCTCTGCCAATCAAAAGAAATGCATACAGAAAGAAAGTGAAATAAAATAAATATACAAGTACTTGAGGAAAGTTAAATTTGATTTTGCCCTTACTTGCAAGGTAATCCCAATGAGCCATGACCTCTCCCTGCAATCTCTGCCTAGAATATGACAAAGCAAAGAGCAATACATAAACTTATCTATAAATACATGCTGTTGCGAAAAACACACAATAGTGACATCATCTTATGCTTCTACATCACTGAAAGGGTTTCTTTTGCCATCTGCAGGGTTTATAATTAGCTCTATATTTAATAACAGTGATGCTGACAGGGCTTTGACCGCTGCTGTTTCTGCTCCATTGGAATAGTATAGTCATAAAAAATGTACAGTTTTAAGTACCTTAAAAAAATCCAGAAAAAGAGAAAACATTAAATATTTAATGACCAAATATTTATTGTAAATTAGAGCTGTACAGATTCCATCACGATATGAAATCATTTGAATTCATAATTTCTTAATTCTGCAGGGTCTTTAGAAGGATCACCACCCCTTTCCAGGTATAGATTGTTGTATGGATATTGCTTAGGTGCCTAGAAAAAAATATATAAAGGTTAAACAAATAGCAGAAATCACAAATTAAGAATGTTACACAGGTTTGAATTGGTCTTTCTAAATGCAATGTATTTATTCAGATAAACAACTAGATCTCAAGTTTGTACTGTTAGTTCTAATCTGAGTAGGAATGGTTATCTTTATTTAGTTTAGACAAGATGGCAAACTCCTACTATTTTATTCCAAGATAAATAAAATAAGCAACATTAAAGCTGGCCATAGACGGGCAGCTAAAGCTGCTGATATCATTTGTTTAGACCAATTTGACAGAGTATCTGCCCTGTATGGGGCTTCCGATGGGTTTTCCTGTTCGATATCTGACCATGATATAGATTGGAAAGGTTTGATTTTAACCCAACCGACCCGTCGGAGCCCATTGCCCTCGTTGTTATCCGATCGTTTGGCCACAGGGCCGAACGTTTGAATTACCCCCGATATAGCCCTGCCGTTAGTGGCATATTGGGGAAACATCCGCTCGTTTGGCAATGTCGCCAAGTGAGCGGATCTTATAGTCTATGGCCAACTTTAGTTATTTTTTACAGTCTTCTACTCAATAAAAGACCCCACAATTGAACACGGAAAAGGCTAAATACAATAGCAGGAAGAGTAAAATGTGTATGTAGGCACATATTCACAGTCAAAAATGTTTCAAATATATGAAAAACCACTGTGGAAGTCCCCAGAAATAAATATGCTTCTTTAATGTAAATTTCATTATAGCAACTGAACTGTTGATTGTTTGCTGTTGGTTAGCACTGGTGGAATTTTACTCCACCGAGAGTTAAATAATTATAACTTTGACTAGGGATGTTTTATAATTGGCTAGTACTTACTGAATTTCAGCTCCCAGCTAAGATCCAAAGATATTACATATGAGGGCTGGATTAATTTAACTACAGAAGATATTATAAACTAGCAATTTAAAAATTCCAGTGTAACTGATCTCTAAAAACCTGATGTAAAAGCTTACGAAACATCAGACTACATACCACAGGAGGATAAACTTGATACTTTTCTCCAACCCAGAACATGAAGAGCATTAACCCAATAAATCCAAAGAGGTATTTGCACATTTCATTCCAAGGTAGAGCTGTAGGCGACGTATCAACCCGGTTTCTGATAAACATGTCAAAGTCCCATTGCATCTAAAAATAAAACCAGAAATATAGGTGTGAACAACTTACAACTGCTGCTTCAGATCTTGCATATGATATAGATTCAGACCCATTGCCTAAGCTGCAAACAAATGCATGATTATTGTTTGATACAGTTCTGGAATTTACAATCATCAGCCATGTGATACAACTATAGAATTATTAGACCTGAAGCAATGGCATCAGTCATAACTCGAATGTGCCTGCTGAGTTAGCAGTATAACAGATGCAACTGGATTCTAGTGAAATGTTAGTTTATGCTATGGAAGCCTATCATCATGTTTTCTTAGCCACTAGATGTCATAAACATATTTCTTCCGTCATCAAACATATCAACTGCTCTTGTAATGGGTGTTCATCAAATCATTCTGTCATACCGAAATGACATGAAATTTGCTTATTATATTTAACCGATATTTCTAAAAATCAATTGTTTTCTGATTTCTTAAGTAAAGAAAGTCAGACCAAACTAGAATCCACAATTTGACCTTAAATTAGAAAAATTCAGGTTTTGCTGAACAAAAAAAAAAACCTAAACATTTTCGGGAATTATGCCCGAAACGCTTGAATTTTTATGTGACATCACTCTAAACCCCAAAATTTTTCAGATTTTTGGCTAAAATTCAGCACAGACCATGATATCTTTAGATTTCAAATGGGACCTTAGCCATTGACTTCTACAGGACTTCAACAAAAATTCTGATTTTATAAACTTTAGTTTAACCCCCTTAGAATAAAGTTTTTAAAAAATTATTGTGATCTGTCCATTGGCTTATATGACACTTTAAATAAATTCTAATAGTTTTATCTGAGCCAAATGACCCAACAACATGAACTAAGTATTAAAATAATAAAAATAATAACCAAATAATAGGAGCAAATAGGAGCAAATGGCAACCCAGTTTGGGATTCTGCTCCAGACAATTGCAGGGAGGTTTCAAGGTCTGGACAATTCGAGTAGTCAAAGCAAATATCTAATATCAGATTTCTATATCAAAGGAAAGTCTGGGGCATGTCGTAAGTAAACTCTTCAAGGAAAATTCTAATTAAAAATATAGAGTTATTTTTAAGTTATTGACCAACATAAGCCCTTTAAATTATATGATCAAAATAAGTACAACATAAGGGAAAACCTTACTAAAATTTATAAAAGTCCCCCTCCCCCCACAGCATAGAGAGGTTGCTGGGAATCTTTTACATCAGGTAGCAGAATTTTGATAACTTTTATTCAGCAGCTGCATGGGCTTCTGTGTAAGATAACCCTTGCTTTGCTTTATATGGCAGTGACAGTCTTTGTACATTAAATATAGCAGCTACAGGAGAGCAGGGAAACAAATATACTGATACAAATCATTTAGTCTTCAGTCTTTAGTATGCTGCAAAGTTTGATGCACGCTTTTTTTATATATACTTACTGGTTCCCCCCAATTTCTCCTGAGGTCAGGGTGATCCCAAGAGTACCATGGGTCCCTTTCTTGCTGAGATTTCTCAGGAAGTTTTGGATAGTCACCAAAGCTATAAAAAGAAAACAAGTTCATTTCAGTAAAGGTAAAAGTATTAAGAAGAATTGACTGTGTGACATAAAGCAATCTTCATTATACATAAATGAGAATGGTTAAAATGGTTTCTGTTCTAGACGCAATTTTAAAAATATTTAAATTAAAAATTATTTATAAGAAAATGCTTGCATTCACACTTTACACTTTCTGCATAATTTATTAATTTAAATAAGAAAGACAACCCTACTTACTATTCTGAATTTAAATGAAAGGACAATGAAATATATCTACCATTTGACATGAACTCATTCATAAAACTATTCAATTGGGCTTATACACAAAAGGTAAATTATTTGAACTTTCAGAAATACAAATAAATGTATTTTGTTTTAACACATACAAACAATTCCACAGATTAAAAGGAATCCATCATAGTACGTATGTGCAGGGATGAGTTCCCAACCCCCTCAAACTCATAAAGCAATGGAACCCCTTTTTGATATGATGGTTTCTCGGACTTCAAATCCTCTGATTTCCCGATAATATGTGCACCACCCACTATGGAAAGCAGAGGACTTCACATTAGAACAAGATGAAGGAGGGTTTCCATTATACTGTCAATGTTGGAAATGGTAATTCAGTCTATTATGGTGTGATTTCAACTTGTAGGATCAGGTATGTCTCTGTAAAAAAAGAAGCTACATATCATGAAATAGCTCATTTTCCCTGGGAATAGATGGGGCGACGTACAAATAAATTCCCTGCTCTATCCTAAGCTTTCCTATAACCCTTTGTTCAACTTCAAACAACTAGTTGGTTTCAGAGATCACCAGAAATAACTTTTTCCAATTATTTTCTGTTTTCTATGTGTCACATTTAATGACCCTGTAAACTATTCTAAATTGATACATTTAGTTGATACATTTCTTATCTTTGCCCCTGCTGAGCAGAATTCCTGGGTTTCATTACAGGCAGCGGTTACAATTGATACAATAGTTGCTAACATTTAGTATCAACTAAATGTTGCAAAGTTTTAACTATTTAAAATCTGCACTTGAATTACTGAGCTACCAGACTGAAACACCAGAGATATGAACATTCAACTTCAAACTTAGATTTTGGAAAAACTGTAAAAAAGACATAATGGAAAGTAATTGAAAAAAGTCTTTATTTGTGGGGAACACTTTGAAAACAACTGAAAAAAAGTTTAGGGATGTGAACAATGGCAAAATGATCATCAATATATAAAGTATACTGTATACTTTATCTGTTCAATATTAAGTATGGTAACTCACATGGTCTTCTCAGAAATTACTTACCCCATTCCATCATCTGGGTAGGGCTCATAGTCTTCCACCCTCATGTTGTATTTCTTAGCTGCAGCTGCTCTTTCCTCAGGCGTCTTTGGATATGGTCCTGGCAAATCATTCTTTGAAACATCAGATGCTGCAAAATAAAAAAGTGTGTGTTAAACCCCAAGTTACTATACAAAACTTACACTGATATATGTCCATATATGAACTGAATGCATTCTACTGAAAATGTGTTTTTCTCCTTTTTAGGCATAAAATGAAATCACTTGAGATACCCTGTTACTAACACCCAAAAAAGGTTCATAATTTTTACAACAATATATAAATCCTGCAGAACCCTGTATGATCTCCTTGCATCTGCAACTGAATAGTCAGTGGTAACTGCATCCATCTGAACAAATGACTTGATCTTCCCCTTTTTTCTGTCCCAAGTGACTCCACCAGGCACATATAAATGCAATTATGAATTCGATTTTTTGTTCTTAGCACAGAAATTGTATAATAATATAGTAACACACAACCTGTTCAGCACAATTAAAGGGCCAGTAACAGCATAAAGTGAATTTCTTACATTTAAAAGAAACACTATATTCTACAAAGCTTGTTACAGGTAGGGTTGCCACCTTTTCCGGAAAAAAAAAATACCAGCTTTCCTATATATTTATCTTTTTTCCATATTAATAGCATTGGGATTAACCATAATTTTTAAAATACCAGTAAAATACCGGCCAGGTGGCAGCCCTAGCTACAGGCTATGTAAACATGTGCCCTAATCATTGTAAATGGTTGCACCCATGGCTACATGGCAGCTTATTTATACAAAAGTAGAAGTAGGTTTCTAAAGCAAACAAGCAGCCAATACAAATGAAGGGTGACCATACTATATATTTACATTTACACTGTGTACTTGAAATGCCAGGGCCTGTTTTGATTCTTAACCCACATTCATGGTAGCTTATTGGCCCGTGTGTGGGTCCACCTGACAGGCATCCCCGATCGATATCTGGTCATATCTGTGCGTTGATGCGGTCCCACGATCAGACTGCCTGTTTCTCCTCCATTTTGATCCAACCTTTGGGCCCACGATCGAATCAGCTCAATATAACCCACCTCAAAGTGGACAACATCGCCAAACAAGTGGATCTCCCTGTAACCCCCCCCTCCAACCTAATATCCCCCCAGGGAAATGCACCATAACTTCTTACTTATCACTTGGTGCATATTCTGTCCTTGGTGTTCACGGGCACCATCTTCTTTCTTCGTCAATCTTTGGAAGCAGAGCGGTGATTCGGTGCATAAGCAGTTGGAGAAACTGAGCATGCGCCAAAAGTCACGAAAACTTCTGAAAATTCTTGCGCCCATGAAAATATTCTCCACTGCTCATGTGACGAAAACGCTGGTCTCCTTCCGAATATTGATGAAGAAAGAAGATGGCGCCCATGAACCCCTGAAAACAGAATATGCACCGAGGGGGTAAGTAAAAAGTTTTGAGCATTTCCCGGGGGTTGTCTCCGTGGGGTGTGGGAGTACTGGTTATCTTCCTAACAGATTGAATTCTCCTTTAAGTCCTAACCTGGTCCCATTCAAACTATAGCCAATTATATCAAGAATCAATGAACCTGCTTGTATGTTGTTGGAGTAAAAGGGAGGAAACCCAAGCCGACTAGCATATAGTCACAGAGGCCCAATCAGCC
>CM044443.1:40046232-40061043 GCA_024363595.1 Xenopus borealis
CACAATTTCTTTTTGCAACACGTATTGTTCTGTGCATTCTGTACTAATATAAAATAATGCCTTAATTAAGCAGAAAAGTGGATGTTAATATAGATTATTACTCCATTTACTAAATCTTTGTTAATCTTTTAAAATGCAGATTCTTCAAGCTTCTATAATAATATAATGAAGTGCAGATTAGTCTTCTACTCTATTTTAAAACTTTGGCAACTGTTGTTGTTTTCCTCTACTTATAACCACATTATTCCCCATCGAAAGTGATTAATGACAGATGTTTTTAAACCATATGGACACTTCCAAGAGGGAAAGGAACAGAGATGGAGGAAGTAATAGAAAAAATAAAACATTAATTTCCCAGCTGACTCTGGATCTAAATTTATATAAGAAACCTGTTTCATGGTTAGGCAGAAATACCGTATTAACATTCATTATACCAATATGAAATTCAAGAATTTTTGCAAAGCATCAAAAATAAAAAATTAACAGTTATTTGTTTGCAAAATTAATTCTGATTGTACAATTTCATATATACTGGGTACACATACACACATATAGTTTTCCCTCTTATATAAAAGGGACCTAATTAATCAGAAATGACAGCTTTTATTTTCCCAGATGTGTCTGCCAGGCAGGTTTCGGTTTATTAATTGATTTGCTGAGTGTTCTTGTGGTCGTATACAACGTGTAACGGGGATGTCTGTATGTTTATAATCAGACATGTTCCGCACTAATGAAAGATTCATTGCAAGCCCACTTCAGCTCAGTGTAAGTGGTGATAGGGCAGAAAATAAAGCATAATATTAAGCAAAGGGTTTCATGGTACACAGAGGGCCTTGCTTCTGTTGAGATACTGAAATTATTGTTCCATTAAGAATTATTGCCATTTGACCCTCAGCCTGCTGCTCTGCTGTGTAGAGTCTCACTGCTTGCATTGTGGTGGGGTATGCCACAGTGAAACAACCCTTACAATCTGGCCTAATTATGGCAAGACCATAGGGTGAAAGAACGATCTTCAAGTCAGCTATGTGTGATATGCTAGCTAACTCTTTGGAACCTAACAAATGTACAATCAAATGGTCAGGTGCCATTAGTTTATTTAAATTGGGTGGGATGGTGAAAAAATAATGGTGAAAAGTAGATCTTTATATGACCTTTTAGTTAGATCTGCACGTAGGTTCAGACCACTAAATCATTGTTACCAATCTTGTGGCCATACAATGTTTTTTTTACGGAATCCAGCTTGTCCAAGGGCTACGTCGACTTCTCAGAACGTCACCAGAATTTTAATAAACCTCTGCAAACACTTGTTAATACAACATTTATGATAGTGATAGCAGATGGTTTCAATGGATGTGCGTTAATGGATCAGCCTGGTCAAATTAAGAGCACTCCAAATACCTATACATTTAAATTTGTAGGTAGGGTGTGGTGGTCACTTAATCGAACATGGATCTTTCCATAATTTGGATCTTCATACTTATACTACTACTACTATAAAATTATGTAAACATTAATTAAACCCAATAGGCGGGGTTTGCTTCAAATAAGAATTAATTATATCTTAGTTTGGAACATGCACAACATACTGTTGTATTATTACAGAGAAAAAGGAAAACATTTAAAAAAAATTTGATTATATGGATAAAATGGAATGTGTGAGAGATGGCCTTTCTGTAATTCAGAGCTTTCTGTATAATGAGTTTCCAGATAACAGATCCCATACCTGTATAATAAAAGCAGAGCACATTAGCCCTCTTGGCACATTTAACTTGTCTTTGTTTATTATACTTTGTATGGAAGGAGCACACATATGGCCAATGCCTAATCCATTTATTGCAGCAGAAAAAACAGCATAAGCTTTTGTTGTATTCCCCCTTTCTGCACCCGAGTAAGGGGGTATCCCCTGAAAGCTTGTTCTGTTTTTTCTGCACCAATAAATGGATAGAAAAGACATTGTGCATATGTGTGCTCCTTCTATACAAAGTCACTGGATATTATTTGGTTTCTGAAGCAGCAAGGAAGTGTATGCACCCTTGAAAAGAAGAAGTGGTGTGCTGAGGAATTTTGTATTGAACTCAGTTCATGGGATACGCCACTTTGTTCAACACGTGTTCAGCGAGTAGGGCTTGTGCTGCTGATTATATGTGTTACCTATTGGTTTGATTAAGAAAGCTTATGCTGTTTTTTTTCTGCTGCAGTAAATGGCATACAAAGTCCCATGAACTGAGAACAGGAGCAGTATGTCAGCAAAGAACGCAGGATTCTCATTGGGATATCTCATTAGATTATGTGGGCTGCTAGCTCTGGGTTTAATTAAGTAGCATTTCTTTTAAACTTATAGCCCTAATGTTATAGGACTAACTTGCATTTGAGTGAAACACCACTGGTATTCATATCCTCATCAATTGTTTTAATTCTATATTTATGTTTTCCTCAGACTATGATTAAGTACTCTTGTATGCTACCGAGATGATGTATCAATAAAGAATTTTATTTTTAATATACTTTGTGGTGACCTAGGTCATCGTTTTGAGTCCCCTCCCTCTCTTTGGTATATAATGGTTCTTGCTATGACTTGAGTGATCCATTAATGATCACTTTCAGATTCCCATGCCCCCCCCTGATATCTGACCCATGGCCACTGAACCTCTCTATCCCTGTATTTTTGTAAGGGTATTGTAACACTACAGGACAGCTATAGGACATAATGAAGAAGTGACCAGCTCATCTGAGAAAACTGCAAGCTGAGCCTAAATAATACATTTAGAGAAGCCAAAAATCAGGAAAAAAGACTATAACGACCCTTTAAACATTCCTTACACCTATTCCTTTTTACTGATGCTGTTCCCCGGGTTAAGACCCATCCAAATGCTCTAATCTGTCACAGCCAGTTTTCCAATATATGTAAGTGCTGAGAATTTCTCCTTTGGTCTTTGTTATTTTACTGTGCTGGCTGAAGTATCATTCATGGATATGCTTGATTACCCTTTGCTGGCAGTCTGTTACTTCTAATAGCTTTCAGGTGTCAATGATAAACAACCTGATATTAACAATTGAACTCCTTTTCAAAACTGTATGATATGTGTACAGAGCAGTGCATTATAATTCTAGGTTTTCACGTCTGCTTGTTCGGGAGAATGTACCTGCAGCTGATTCTACTGCTATTTGCTGGCCAAGGATGGTGGGAAATGCAGTTCAAGAATGTATTGGTTTCCTGTCTCTATTTGGTTTTATTGAGAAACAGAACTCAGTACAGACATAGGATCAATTATCCAGAAAGTTCTAAATTACAGAAAGGCCTTTTCCCATAGACCCCAGTTTAAGCAAATAATTTAACATTTTAAAAATGATTTTGTTTTTTTCTCTCTAGTAATAAAACAGTACATTGTATTTGATCCTAACTGAGATATAATGACTCCTTATTGGAGACTAAACAATTCTATTGGGTTTGTTTAATGTTTATATTATTTTTTAGTACAGTTAAAAGTATAGTATTCTAAATTATGGTCTTATCTTAAAAACCCAGGTCCTGAACATTCTGGATAGCAGGTCCCATAGCGATATTGTAAAGTATATTTCTATAAATGCAATGTAAATGTGTTGCACATTGCCCAAGTGCAGTTACCCCATAGCATAACTGCACTGGGACAATTCAATATATATAACTATGAAGATATACTAATTCAATATATAGTTTATCTGTACAGTATTTATATAGTTTAATTGCTTGCATTGAATTATTGTTCTATAGTGACCCAAAGATCATAAAGGTATTGTTTGAGTCCTGGAAACATTTCTAAACATAAACCGTATATGTATATGCAACAAATACATATACCACTTCTACGTTTTAATCAAACAGTGTATCTGTCCATCATTGGCCAGTTGTAGCCCTCCAAGAAACGTTAAGACCCCCAGCTGGGTTAAGGGCTTCTCAGTTAACATTATCTCACTCATATCCTCAGCAGCATCCCAATAGAATGGACAGCATTGACTTATTTTTACTAAGCTCTGTAGAACACGGCAGGAGGTAACAATTTCTTCAAACAACCGGTACGAATCACAAGAGCCAGTGATGTGTTCTCCTTCTGTAAACATGCCCAAATTAAGTTTAACTTAAGAACAGTCTTTTCCATCAGTCTTTTAAACAGCTATTGTGTGCGTAGAAAAGTAGATTTCAGTACCATGTAATTACTCTTAGTTTTACTTCTTGATATGCGGCCTGAGACTGGCATGTCTATTAGATCGGCTGGGAAGGGCTTAGAACAGAAATAGATGTTATAGATGCCGTGCAGTTGTCTCCTCTGTGCGCACAAGAGTGTGTGTGGTAAGATGTAATCAAGTGGAAAATTGCAGCGCATATAAACACATATGGTATTCAATGGATGGGCATTAGGCAAAGTGACTGCAGGCGAAAAAATTATCTGCAAATGTTTCCCAGCAAGTTTCAAAATCTTCAAGAACAATCAGATATTAGCAATTTAATGGAGTGATACAGAGAAGCAGTGATCCTTGCTTTGGAAGACTGAATGCTTTGAGCTGGAGACAGCACTCTGCAGTGCGTGTAGAGACTGTGCATGTGAAACATACAACATTTTATGTCCAAGGCCAAGCAACATGTTCAAGTGGTCTACAGGGTTGTAGCCCAAACCAGTTTCTTTTAAACCCTCATTGGCAGCAAAAGTTTGTGAGGTCTGGGATTAATAAATCAACACACATGGACGATCAACAAATATTAGGGCTCTTACACATGGGCGTTTTTACCTGCGCTTCCATGCGTTCCATTTTGTTCAGCAGGGGAGCGAAGGAGTAGACGCACTTAATTCTTTTCAATGTGGCTGTACTCACACAGACGGCCCTTACATGCGTCTGTGTGAGTAAAGCCCCCTTCAAAAGAATTGAGCGCGACTACTCCTGCGCTTCCCTGTGGCAGAATGGAACAAAACAGAATGCAGGGGAGTGCAGGTAAAAACGCCCATGTGTAAGAGCCCTTACACACATATGTAGATAGTGCCTCTGTTTATTGAAGCACAAAAAAAGCAACAGTTGGCAGCTTATTGGCCCGTGTGTGGGGCCATCCAACGGGCTTCCCCGATCGATATCTGTCAGAAAGTCGGGCAGATCTCAATCGGGCAGGTTAAAAAACCTAGTCGGATCGTGGGCACATCTCTCCGACCGCCCTTATCGCCTCCCTTCTGATCCAATCGTTGGGCCCTAGGGCCCTATCAGCCCGATATCGCCCACTTCAATGCAATATCGCCAAACGAGTGGATCTCCCTGTCTATGGCCATCTTTAGATACCTGTTTATTAATGGTCCTCCAATTTTTCTTTTTAGTAACTATGACACTAGCATAGAGGTTGCTAAACTGGGGGACTAAAGCCCAAAGCAGTAAATGTGCATTTTGGATGAAAGTTGTTGGGAACTGCTGATGTTTTTGGAACATTTTAGCATGGTGGCTGTTATAACAATCTTTAACTACAGCTAAGGGTGGTTTCAATAAATGGGAGCTGGAGCCAGAAGAAAATCTAAAAACATTTGCCCTAGATTTAGTAAGTCTACATGGTACATGTGGTGACACAAAATAAAATACAGTATACCTGTGTAATTGGTTTGAGTTAGGCTGAAGTTCTTGGAATATTTGTGGAGTATTTTAGCACAATGGCTGTTATAGCAATATTTAACTACAGCTAAGGGTGAATTCAATAAATGGGATCCGGAGCCTGAAAAAATCTAAAGACATTTGCCCTAGTAAGAACTTCTACATGGTTATGGCAGCACAGCATAAAATATTGCTGTGTAACTGATTTGAGCCAGATTAAAGGGCAAGGAAAGTCTAAAATAGAATAAGGCTAGAAATGCTGTATTTTGTATTCTAAACATGAACTTACTGCACCACAAGCCTAATCAAACAAATGATTTATGCTTTCAAAGTTGGCCACAGGGGGCTGTCATCTTGTAACTTTGTTAGACATCTCTGCAATATCAAGACTCGCACATGCTTAGTGTGGTCAGGGCTTCTTAAGGATCATCATAAATGATCAAAAAACCAAGTTGCTGGAGTTCTGCATAGCTGGTTAGTAAGGCGAGGCTCTCCCTGCTGTTCATAAGTATGATTGTTTCCCTGCCAGAAGTTAGGGACTGTCTGACAATTCCTATCCACAGCAGAAAATGAAGGGAGAATTTCACTGCATACAGTCAGGTTTCTTATAAAAACAGTACACATTTTTTAATTAAAGTATATTGGAGATAGATTTCTTTTTCATTAAAGAAAGTAAAAATGGGATTTTATTTCTTTGCCTTTCCTTGCCCTTTAAGACCTATTGTTATTTAGAGGTCATAACTTTCTTCTTTACTATTTACCTTTTTTGTTGCCCTCCCGCACATTATGGGCAGTACCATTCTAGAGATACATTCAATGCCCCTTTAAGTTGTACTTTGGTACATGTGGTTTCTCCATCATCCTATCTCAAGTAGACTATTGCAACCTTCCACTGTGAGGCCCCCACCTTTCCCCTCTTCAGGCACCTAAGAGTGAACCATCTTCTCCCACTGCTGAAATATATAGCTCCTCACAAAGAAATAAAAATAGCCCTTTATATGTTGCATCTAGTTACTACTTCTAGATACATCTAGATACACAACTTAAGTCTCCAAACATTCAGAGACATCTCCTTCATTCCTCACAGAGTCACTTCTGTTATAACTTACACCTCCCTTGCCTGCTGTTCCTTGAATTATCTTCCCTATATTTCACCAGAAGTAACTTCCTTTCAATGTCTTAGGTACATGCCTTACCTTTTGGGGCACTAAAACAATATGTAACTCAGTCTTGGCACAGTACAACGCAACTGTGAGTGCTTGCAGTGGTTGAGTTGTTGTAATGCTATTGTAATATCACTTGAGTATATATTTGAAAAATATTTGTTATTTCTTTTATAAGTATAGTGAATTAGATAAAATAGTTATAGTGACAAAAACATATAAACCAGTTGACTAAGGAGTAGACTCGCCACAGAGGTTGGTGGGACCAGCTGCACAATTCCTAATCTTTTATGTTAATGAGTAATCATTGGAACCAATGAGATTTCAATGATATTTCAATTGATGAAGATTTTAATCTTTCCAAGATCTTAATCTCTCCCACACGCTGTTTGATTCATATCAGAAATCCTGGTAAATGATCATGTGTTTTGTGTTTCCAACTTGATATTGTTTTCACTTTGTGTATCTAAAATACAGCACAAGTATCAGCAAAAGTAACATCCATATGTGTATGGAAAAGATTATTCTAAATTGTATGTTTCTGATATTTTTCAATTAGAATTTAATTACTTGCGGTTGTTAAAATGGAAAGTTAACATTTTGTGATCTAAAAGAAGAAATCACACCAGCATTATCTTACATTTATTTTTCAGCTATAATCAAGTTTCAGTTGCGGTAATCATGTAAAATAACATAAGTATGTGTAAATTTACTAAACCGTAGATGAATCTGTTGTTTTTGTTTTTTTTACTTGTAAGACTAATCTTTACTAAAAGGCTGTTTTGGAATTAAATCAGAGAGTTAATGTTCAAGACCAATGTTCTCTTAAAGCAGAGTAGACTTCTGATGAGATGCATTTGTGAAGCTGAATATTGCAAAAACAAAAAATTGAAATACAAAGATTTTGTGCAGCCTTTTTTGCAGCTTTTGTGTCATTTTTGATTTACATAGAAACATTTAAACATGTATGAAGAGTTATTTTTAAAGTACAGGTATGGGACCTGTTATCCAGACCTGGGGCTTTCTGTAATTTGGAGCTTCATACCTTAAATCTAATAGAAAATCATGTCAACATTAAATAAACCCAATAGGATGGTTTTGCCTCCAGTAAGGATTGATGATGTCTTAGTTGGGATCAAGTACAAGCTACTGTTTTATTATTACAGAGAAAAATGAAAATCGCTTAATAATTTGGATTATTTGGATAAAATGGAGTCTATGGGATATGGCCATTCCGTAATTTGGAACTTTATGGATAATGGGTTTTTGGATAACGAATCACATACCTGAACTATGATTACGTTTGTCTACTTTAATTAACATTTTTATAACTTCTACTCCCCCACTTAAAGGGGAAATATGCCCTTTAAGTCTGTGTAGTTCAAATGCATAAACACTATGTAAATTCAATCAATAATTTCCATAGTGAGTGGTGCACACATTCTCTGGAGGGAGAGGGACTTCAACGCCGTTTACATATGTCCAACTGAATGAGTTCATGTCAAAAATGGGGGTACATTTTTGTCTTTAAATCAGTAAAGTCTCTTCAGACTTTCACAAACTTGTCCTAATCTTAGGGGCTGTTCAATCTTCAGATTTTAGTTATCCCATTACTGAACTGGTTACCATTGGTAATAGTTGCCCCTACCTGTGGAATGGGGTTTAGTGTGTTTTGGAAATATAACCAGATATTATTCATAAACATAAGACCCTTCTCTTTCCCCACTTTCAGTAAAGGGTTCAGTAATAAGGCTGCAATATGGGCAACATGAAGGCTAGTGAAGGGCAGTTCTTGGTTTATACTTTAGTTGACTGAAAATATTACCCTGTAGAGCATATTAATTAAAATTAATAATAATTAATTAATCAATCAATCAATCTAATTTATCCAGATCCCATTTATTACAGAGAATGGTATCTCATTCTGTGTTCATGCAATCAATTCTATACGAGCCCTATTATGTACACTGGGAAAATTGGTTGTCAGCAGTTATACTAAGAACCCAACCCTGGAAAACACTTTGATAGGCAGCAAATCAAAGGGGATTTGCTAAACTGTTGCAAAATTTGCTACCATAAAGTAACTCATAGTTACCAAAGTAAACATTGTTTCATTACTCAGCTTGTTTTACATAAATACTAACTGTTGTTTGGCTTGAGAGTTGAGCCACAAACCCACATGACCATGGCATTCAAAACTGTTCACAGTTCTGCCCCACTCTTTCCACATCTCTGATCTTATCTCCAAGTCTTCTCTTATAATGATCTTCTTCTCAATAACATGCTCATTTCCCCTTCCCAGACATATATTCAAGATTCCACTAACTATATCATTTCTCTGGATTTCCCTCATGTTCCATTCCACTTTCTCCCAATCTCTCTGCTTTTACATGATCTATTAGAGACACATTGTTTTTGGAGAAGCTTACCTTTGTCTAACCTAGCATTCATTCGCTGTACTAAATATGCAACTACCACCTATTAATACAGTGCTCAATGCTACATAATTCACTTTGCTGATGATTCTCATCCTCACATCTTGTATCGCATACAAGATTTGAAATTTTAGCAGGGCCTTCTTTGTCTCTTGTCTTGATCAATGTTTTTATGGAATATATGTTTGCTACGCAGACCTGTTAGTCTGTACAACATAATACAATTCTTAGGGGGTTATTTAGCAAAGGTCAAACTTTACAGCTTTTTGAGATTTTTTAGACCTCGAATGAACTCACAACTAAAAAAGTTTCTAATTTAAGAATAAATTTGAATGTAAAAAAATCGAATCAGTGTAGTCGGGGAGTAAAAGTTCTAATAGTCAAAGTGAATTGATGGAGTTTTCAAACTAAATTCACCAAATAAAACTCTGATATCATGAAGGCTACTAACATCCTCAAACGGTTCAAGGGACCTCTGCCACTGATTTCTACATGACCTCAAAAGGTTTTAGATGGTGTATTCAAGCTATTTCCAGCTTCAGGGTTTAATAAACCTTGAAAACTGAGGTTTTTTTTTTTACATTTTTCAGCACAAAAAAACCCTATTTTCGTGGACAAGAAAACTCTACCTTTGCATCCTGGAACACACAGGTTAGGGCTAGTACAGCAAATACAGTTATCAATAAATAGATTTGCATGTTCTTGGCAAGTGTTTTTGTAACAAATTGAAGACATTCAATTACATGAGAGAAATTATACAAAAAGTCTAAATAAGATCTATGAAATCATTTTAGAAACTGATTTTCTCCCCTTTCATATTTCACTCCTAAGTGATCAGATATGTGTTGAAATTAACAGGAAATTATCTGTTTACTTTATGTGCAGCAAGGCAGACCTCGCAGTGTGTATTTTTATCAATATTAGTGACTTCAACGCCTTGCTTTGGCCTTTATGTGGGCATTGGGTCCATGACGCAAATCAATAACAAGACCATACAGTTATAGAAGAAACAACAAAATCAGATCTGTATGTGTATAGTTAGCTTGTGTAGGTAGCTACCTACACAAGACATGTATTTGAAGAGCCTAACAGAGGCACGTTTGCTGCCCATGTACCTCATAGTATTTTGAGCAACCTCTCCTATCCAGAAGGCTAACTATATAAGGCAGATGTGTGTGTGGGGAGGATTTAAACCATACCTCCCAACATTTTGGAAATAAAAAGAGGGAAAAAAAACTTTTTTGGCCACGCCCATTTTTGTGGCCACACTCTCTAATTACCATGTTCATTTTATAAAATATGGCAGGTTATGAAAGTTTGAACATATTTCTGTGTTTTTTTTTCAGTTATTACAGTTTTGCTAAAGAAGGTGAATTGCCCTGTGAGCTGGGAGTCTATCCTTTCCCAAAAGACTTGTTACAAAAGTATCTTATCTTAGCTCTCTGCCAAAAGCCAATTAAGTTGAAACTTTGTCTCTTTTTCTGACTGTTCTGTGCAGAGAAAAACAGGACTTTCTAGTACAAATGAGGGACTGTGGGTTGAGCTGTCAAAAAAGGGACTGTCCCTCTAAAAATGGGACAGTTGGGAGGTGTGTTTAAACAGTGTTGGACTGGGGTGTCTGGTGCCCACCGGAGCTGATGATGGAGGGATGAGAAGCAGTTCACTGTGGGAGAGAAGACCTGAGGTGGCAGGGGCCACGGGGCCCATGAGGGCTAAACATTTTTTTCCTGTTTCCCACTGGCCTAATAATAAATTGCCTTCATCTTTATGTAGTTGATTTCGTAAGACAGGATTGCTAGAAAAGGTTGACTATCCAAAATACATGCCCTTTCAATTGTGAGCACTGGCCTGCTTTCACAAGGGTTCACAAAAATAGCAAGGGGATGGAAGCAAAGAAGCTGCAAAAGGTGATCCGACATATCTCTCTAAAATGTTAAGGCCAACAAGACAGAACTAAAGTCAAGTGATATAGGCCACAGATTCAGATGACTGTCTTGCTTTTACTCAGGATGTCAGTATACAGGAAGATTGCATTTATCATGTGTTACACTATCTTGCTATATTAAGTTCATTGCCTTGCTCTGCTGGCTGCACATCCAAAGTAATTTCCAATAATTGATGTCACACTGAGCTTTACATAGATCGGTAAAGGGACATTCATTTATTAGCTGAATACCACGTGCAGTTTCATTTTGACTTTTGAAACTACTGAAAAAACACTTGTTATATTTAGTATCACACAGTAACCAGGCTTTTACATTTCTTTCACGGCCATCAACATATTTACTGATACTAAATTATCGGGGGAAACAAAGCACTGATTAGTTCCATAACATACTACAAGGGAAACACATTGCAAAGAGGCAAACAAAGGTAAAATGTATTGTGACAGACAATATCCCAGACCGTAGGCCTTGAAAATCCACAGTTATGTCAATCAGATGTCTGGCATAGTGTTGGTATTGGTTGGATTCTGACTGGTGAACCCTTTGAATATGTAAGAATGATTGTATGTATTTAGGAGAGCTGGAGGAAGGTGGCAATGGGAGAATATTATGGAAACTCTATGTCCCATCTGTGCATTACCAGGGGTTAATTGACCATATAGGCACTAGAGAGCCTGTGCATAGGATAACAGCTGTAAGGGGTTGGTCTTTGGATGCCTATATTGTAAATAACACTTTAAAATAAAAAAAAACCTCTTCCCCTGCCTCCAAATACAGTACTTTCCCAGGAAATCTGGTGGCATCTGGTGAAATCCGGTGGCAGAGGTTATGGGCACTTGGTGCCGAAGGGAGTGGAAGTGATGTCACACTCATGGTGCATCATAACATCACTTCCACTGATGTCACGGTGCATGAACCAATGAGTGCGAAGAGGTGTGGTGTCTATGGCAGCACCATACCAAAGTACAACCCTTAAACTGGTGGCTGCTGTACTTTTTCACTCCACCATCCCTGATTCTCCAAGAGACCAGAGTTTGAGAAACTCTCACACTCAGCGATTCTCAAGCTAACAGTGAAACACACTGCGAATATGGCATGAACAAAGAACAGAGAGCTGGGTGGATATAGTGCTGTACATGGCTGTCAATGGAAGATCCCTTTGCATTAAGCAACATGCTGGTCCTGGACAGCTGTAGGAAACCTTTATCAAGCAGTCTCACTATGAGAATCTATACCTGATGTTGCTGGAATACATCATGTGTTAACGTTTGATAATAGAATGGCTTATGCCTAAATATATATGCCTCCATTAAATGTGTATTTGTATTACATTTTACTGTTAGGGTTGCCACCTGGCTGTTTTTTTACTGGCCTGGCTGGTAAAAATTATAGTTGATCCCAATGTTATTAATAGGAAAAAAAGATAAATATATAAGAAGGCCGGTATTTTTTCCAGAAAAGGTGGCAACACAAGTTACTGTTCACAATACTTACTTACAGTTTGCTTGCATATATCAACAAATATATTTCCAAGCAGGGAGTCACTGAAATCCCAGCAAGTCTGACCTTTAAGAACCACTGGAATTTAAAAAGAACCCTAGGATTCCTGGATGAAAGGCAAATCCTTTGGGCAGGATTGTAGTGTCCATCCGGTTAGCACATTAGCACCAATGCACCTTGGCATCCTGAACTTATGAAAAATGCCAAATATGTTGTGACATTTTGGGGTCAATGTAAGAATACAATACAGCCAAATCAAACACGTAAAGCACCAATGCCAACATTACAAGTTAGCACCCTCTAACTCATTATACAGCCCATGGTACTCAGAAGTGTAAGTCTAAAAACAAATACAGGTATGTGACCTGTTATTCACAATGCTTGGGACCTGGGGTTTTCTGATCTAATTTGGTAATTTTATACCTTAAATCTGCTTAAAAAATCATTTAATCGTGAAAAAACTCAATAGCATTGTTTTCTCACCAATAAGGATGAATTATATCATAGTTGGGGTCAAGTACAAGGTACAAGGAAAAAATATATATATTTTACACTTTTGAATTATTTTATTAAAATAGAGTCTATGGGAGACGACGTTCCTGTAATTTTCTGAGATTTCTGGATAACGGATCCCAATATTTTCAATATTTAAATGTACTGTTACCTTTGTTGATGAGTTTTTCATATTTAATCCTGTTAGCTTTTCAAGTAAAAAAATAAACCCAACATCGTAGATCTTCCAGACTTGGTGCACGAGGTATGGAGAGATTTATTGATCTGACAAAGCCTTAGGAAGACGCAGGAATCAAACCTAGCCCTCCTCGCTGAGGTAACAGGCTTACCCACTGAACCATTTGAAAAGCTGAGACCTGTAATATGCCCAAACTTACTACAGGTAAACGATCCTTAGCTTAAAAGACAACAGGCTGCGAAGGATACGCAACCCTACCAATGCATTCATTAGTGAGCATTCAGGATATAGTTGAGATTCACTTGTTAGCCACAGTAAAATTATTGTTGAAACTGGTGAAAAAAATGGCATCACAATTTATTCAAGACGTTAAAGGATAACTTATACCTGCATGTACATACAGTAGCTGTTGCACATGAAAAAAAAAGCCCTGCAGCCTGGTGGCACAGCACAGATGAAATCCTTGTTAATCACTCAATTGCCCTTCAAACTACTGCCATTTGTCTGGGGCTGAATAGCATTTGTGCGCTGACATTTTAGTTCACTTATACCCTTAAAATTTGTTGAGCTCTTCATATTAGAGCTGCTACATTAGCAACTCAGCACTAACTAAGCCAGACCATACAAATATACCTAAAACAATAATATAAAAGAAAGATTTTTTTTTTTAATTTAAAAAAAAATTATAAGATTCCTAAATATTCATGATGTGGGGCATGACATCATCATTAGGCAGTGCCTTCTGTCTGCCAGAGGTGAGTAAGCCAACCCCTTCTCATGTTATGTCACAAAGAACAGACAGAAGGCAGACGTCAGGTGTCCATGACCAAAATCAACCATCATCATGTAGTATTGGAAGCCATTGTTTAATTATTCTTCAGTAATTACTATTTTACAAAATTTACTAAAGGGCGAATTTTCGCTTTGGAAGTCTCTGCCACACTTTGCGCAACTTCGTCAGAACCAAATTCACAGCGCATACGTTTATTTACCAAAATGCAAAGCTTCATCTTGGCCAGGGTCGGACTAGGGGCTCAGATCCCACCGGGACCACTGTCCAGGGCCCCCTCCGACCCCCTGCCCCCTAACTTGATGAGCACGAATGGTGCTGCGCGTGGCGCCTACAGAATCTGGAGAGGGGTTTTCCCCATTGGGGGTCCATTAAGGATCGGAGTACACCGGGTTTTTTCCCAGTGTCCCACCAGGCCAGTCCGACACTGATCTTGGCAGAGGAATGCTGGTGAAGTTTCACCAGTGAAAATTAATCAGCACAGGCATTTCTAATTGGACTTTCGATAGCATTACTTTATTTCTAGCAAAACTTCGTTAACACACTCACGCTTACATCAATTTAAATAGGGTGGGTACATTTAGGTTGTGTATATGTCTTTATTAGTGATGTTGGTGAAACTGCTTGAAGTGGCCACTTATTATTAAAAATATCCAAAAAAGCAAAATAAAAACAAAATAGATCC
>CM044443.1:40061371-40073323 GCA_024363595.1 Xenopus borealis
GTTAAAATACAATGATCCGTATATCACACCATGCTGTCATATTTCCACCCTGCACCATAGCCCTTAATAAGCAACCCTCAAACATATAATGAATGCCAGAGAAGTGATGCATTAGTAGTATTGCAAGTGATCAGTGGCTGGAGGTGACTGTGCAGTGTAGGAAGCTATAATTCATTATCAGCAGCAATGGATCAGTCAGAAGCAATAACCAATTGTTTGGTTTCACAAGCAAATGACAACAAAGATTATGTAAAGCAATTCCATAAAATACTAATTATAAATGGTTAATTGACATCACAGTAAATCAGTTGTTTTTTTTTTTGCAAGAAATTACTTACATAGATAAAAAAACGGAAGGGATAAACCACAAAACAAGAAGAAGAATGAAAAACGCCTTTTCTGTCTGTAGGTGGCACCAGTTCTCCATATTTTCTTATTCACAAATCATGTGATTGACTGTATATCCCATTATGCATAATTGCAAATTGAATTCAATTAGGTGAATAAAATACATACAAGATCAATGACATAAAACAGTGAGCTGCTTTGTTCATCTGTGTCAGCAAAGATATTTATACGCACCTACAAATGTGTGCCCATCTGTGCTAATCATCGCTAAATGTGGCAACAGCCATTTCTGTATAAACCTCCTATTCTGAAATCTAACTGGAGAAAGGTCATTCCATTTCTTTGAGGTTTTTAGGTAAGTGCTTTGGAAAACTGGCCCCCTAAATTGCAAACAATATGTAGATAATGAAAATATGTGACAGTGTTGCACATGGATACTAATTGAATAGGGTAAAAAACTGCTATTAGCATGGTTCTGGAATAATCGGGGCCATGCTGGTATAGCACATAGGTAGTGAAACATAACTTTTAGTGAGTTCTGCAAAAGAAAATAATATAAAAAAAGGTTTGAAATCCCGCTTGTATATTTCTCAGCTTGTGTGCCCTTGATGACTTGTCTGGGAGTTTTGCATTTAGTTCTTAGATAACTGCACTGCAGATACAGTTCATGTAGGAAACCTGTTAAAACATTCCTTTAACCTCCCTTTCCTATTGGGTATCCTGAGGTCCTACAACCCATGGTTTTGCATTAGACGCAACACTTGTTACTACTTTTGGCATTGCATGTGCAGAATTGCCCTTTAATTCCAAAGCCTAATGCAAACCCAAAAATATTTCAGCTCATTGTATTTATGGCCCCAAAATGCACAAGTCTTGCAAAAATGTGCCTCCGTGTTCTACTTAACTCTGTACTCAGGAGCAAGTGATTGTCAGACTTCCTGTCCAGATAAATGTACCCTACAGGGATTGAAAAGATGTAGCTCAAAATCTGAAATGTAGTAAAAATGGTAAATTTGCCCTTAATGTTTTGATTCCATTTCTGTAATAGTTTGGATAATCCTGGAATAACCACAGGGGTCCTTTCGCCCTGGTGCCTTTGGCTGTGTCATGTCCATATTGCCAAAAACACAATTTGGAAACTATGGCAGTACAAGTCAGGTACTTGACAGTAGAACAACCACTGCAGTCAAGAAAGCTGGGCCCGTTTTAGTGATATGTAAATTTATTTTTAATGACATACAGGATGAGTAAATAAACAACAACCCAACAATCACAAACACATTTAAATCCTAGCAAACCCAGCCTTAAAGGAACAATAACATATACAGTAAAAGTTAAGGTTTAGTATTAACAATCAAAATCCAAAATCATGTCTGATGGAAGCCTAGCATTTAAGTGTAATCCTTTAAATGCCTACCTCTGTTTCCTTTGCTATGAGCCCAGGACTGAATTATCTATATGGTGAGCTTAATATACTCATTCATGTGCTAATTATTCGTTAACAGCTGTAGAAATGTTGTTTTTTTAGGGCAGAAGAAATGGAAATGGAAAATACCAAAAAATCTAAAGATGGCTTTTTCAATAAGTATAAAAATATCGGGTTACGGTGCCAGTCCCAATCCAACTTGTATGCACTTTCTGGGGTTCTCTAGGCTGTCTAAGTTCTCCTCTTACTACAGACAATTAGAAAAAGTGCTCCAATACCCTGTATACAGAGTGGCCAAATACAAAACCCTATGCTGTAATATGGGCACTGTCTAAACAAATCCAGTTCATAGATGATTATGGGAATAATTGCTCCATTGTATTTTGTCTAGTTGGCACATGACATTAGCTGACTTTTATAAGTGATGTGTCTAAGTAAGAGTCAGGAGGGCAGCAGTGCAAGTTATCAAGTTGACATAGAAGAACTGTCAATAAGTGTGATTTACTTCCCCCAACAACTCAAATAGGCCGGAGCCTGATATCCGAGTTTCATCAGACAAAGTCATAATTTCATTGTGGGTGCAGTTGTTAAAAAGACCCCACGAGGGCAGCAAAGCATCACCCAATGCCTGTGCTCTTTTATGGACCCATAAGTAATCATTACCTGCTTTCATTGCCCTGGAGATCTTGCTTTGCAAGTCTTTCTTTGATCAGATCTGAACAACTTCCACAGAATACTAAAGTAAACAATATACAGTTATAGCTTTGCTTATTGCTATCCGGTGTGCATTCTGGCTTTGTTTCATTCTCAGTAGCTATTGTCCCATAGAAATAATTGATATTTAATTTTCAGTGCAGTTGCTAATCCCTGTTTTAATATAAATCTCGACTTTCCTTACTTCCTTCCATTTTCCCTTTCTTTCTTTCTTTCTTTCTTTCTTTCTTTCTTTCTTTCTTTCTTTCTTTCTTTCTTTCTTTCTTTCTTTCTTTCACCACAGTGTTGCATTCTCCATATACTCCAATTAATTTGGTTCCAGAGCAACCCAAAATAGTTATCCTGTGTTCTATGGATTATTTCTGCTTAAATGACAAGGAAAGTGTAAAATAGAGTAAGGTTAGAAATGCTGTATTTAGTATACTAAACATAAACATTAACTTACTGCAGCACAAAGTCTAATCAAACAAATTATTTATGTTTTCAAAGTTGGTCACAGGGGTCATCTTGTAAATTTTTTAAACATCTTTGCAAGACCAAGACTGTGCACATGCTCAGTGTGATCTGGACTGCTTAGGGATCATCATAAATTATCAAAACAGGGAAACAAACAAAGCTGCTTGAATTCTGCATGGCTGGGAAGTAAGCTCCCACTGCTGTTCATAAGTATGATTGTTTCCCTGCCCTGAATTAAGGTGCCATCTGACAATTCCTATCCACAGAAGTAAATGAAGGGAGAATTTCACTGCATACAGTCAGGTTTCTTATAAAAATGGTACACATTTTTAATTAAAGTATATTGGAGGTAGGTCTCTTTTTCATTAAAGAAACTAAAAATGGGATTTTATTTTTTTTGCCTTTCCTTGTCCTTTAAACCATGTAATTATAAGTGTGCTCATAAGATATGATTATTAGATTTGTACAAATTTTCCCTTTTCTGGGATATTGCTATGAGGTTTTTACTCATAATATAAATATTTTTCAGGTCACAGTGATCAGCTCATCTTGAAAGTTCCTTGGAATCGCACCTTCTATTTGAATAGGAGCCGTTGTCACTGACACCCTCTTAATACTTTGGCACAGAGACAGTTTGGGTACCCCATGAGCAGATCATAAATGGAGACAGATGTTGAATACACATATGATTATAGGGAAGAAAGGACTGGTCTGTTTCCAGTTTATTCATCTGGTATATATAGGACAGCAAATAGGTACTGGTAAATCAAATAGTGCTTGCCGTTTTTGCCAGCACAGCATTTTTATTGATAGGTTATTAATGTCTCAT
This sequence comes from Xenopus borealis, assembly GCA_024363595.1. Taxonomy (NCBI): domain Eukaryota; kingdom Metazoa; phylum Chordata; class Amphibia; order Anura; family Pipidae; genus Xenopus; species Xenopus borealis. Next base: position 40,065,145 of record CM044443.1, read on the forward strand.
GGAGCTTGCAGGCAGGTTTCTGATGCCTACTAGATAGAACATTAACAATATGCCCAAGGTCAGAAGACATTTGCTCTGGAATTGGTCCCTTTAACTTTGGAGAGCATACCGACTGACTTAGCCTCTTCTATTGCTCAAATTGCTGAATTTTCTGCCACTTTCTTACTGAAATGGTGTCCTTACTCTATTTAAATAATTCTACAGTAATAATGGGCCGCAAAATTAAATTAGAAGTGGCAATATAATATAAATGTGTCACCAGGATTTCTTTTCCAGAAACCTGATACAGGCACGAGACTTCTTATCCAGAATGCTGTGGTTTTCTGCATAACAGATCTTTCTGTATTTTGGATCTCCATACCTCAAGTCTACTAGAAAATCATGCAAATATTAAATAAACCAAAAAGCCTGGTTTTAATTATATCTTAGTTGGGATCAAGTACATTCTACTGTTTTATTTTTACAGAGAAAATAGAAAACAGTTTTAAAAATTATTTGGATAAAATGGAGTTTATGAGAGATTGCCTTTCCGTAATTCAGAGCTTTCTGGATAATGGATCCTATACCTGTATCCAGAAAGCTACGAATTACAGGATTACATTAAATAGATTTTAAGCAATTGATTCAATTTTTTTTTATTAATTCATTTAGTGACAATATCTTGTGCTGGGTGGTAACTAAGCTGCATAAATCCATGTTGGTGGTGAAACAATCTGATCGAGTTTATTTAAAGTTTATAAAATGTTTTTTTTTTTTTAGACTCCCCAGTGGACAGCACAAATAACTAGTTACTCAGCCAGAGTCTCACTGGTCTTAATATATCATTTCTTTATTGTGCTGTTCCCATCTGCCACTTAAATAATCTCCGATAAACCTTTATAACCCAGCATAGCTAATTCAAACACCAACTAATAAGCATGTAACTATTGGTGGACCCGTCACCCAGACACAAAAATCTGTATAATAAAAGTCCTTTTCAAATTAAACATGAAATCCAATTTAAATTTTTTATTAAAGCATTCATAGATGTTTTAAGCTCATTTAAAAATCTCAGCTGTCAATCAAATGTTGTCTGCCACTCCTCTATACCTTAGGCATAGAGGCGGGGCAGATAATTACTTTCACTTTCCATTCAGCACTTCCTAGATGCCACTGCTCCCCACACATTCCCCCAGTTCTCTTAACCATTTAATTGTGTAGCCAGGACATGGGGATAGACATCGGGTCCCCCATTCTGGTGCACAAACAAGATTCTGAGATGATACAAGGCTTGTCTTAATAACAGTGTCCACAAAATGGCTCCTGAATGCTTGCTATAATTATGAATTCCCAGACTGAAGAAAACAAGATTAAAATAATTTACATAGTGTAATTAATGTTCATTTTGTGATAAAATATGATTTTGAATATTTTTTTGGGTGACGGGGGCCACTTTAAGGATTAAGAATAAAGATGTAGCATCAAGACCTCAGAAGCTAGGTAGCAATGTGTAGCAAATGTTTCCTTGGTTCTGTACATATAGATGCTCGAGCATCATATGCAAACAGCGTTAAACCACTAAAAATAATCTACTGATTGGTTACCACCAGCTCATCCCATGTAAATACATATATAACCTAACCCCACCAAACGCCTACACTTGTGTTGTAGCTCTCTAGAAGATTATGATGTTTTTAGGATACTAAAAAGTATACTCACCGTAAAAGAAGGGTAATAGTGAGCCATTCTCTGCTCCAACCTAGTTCTGAAAGAACTAAAAGTCCCTGCATTTCCAATTGCCTATAGGGTTTTGCAGTTTCCAACAGCTGGGCTGAAGCAAGTATGCCACTGGTAATGTAGACATATCTGTAATGTTGACTATGTCCAAATAAATAAACTACTGTGTGTGGGGTTGTATCCCCCGTATGTATTGCTCTTACATACAGTACATTTCAGGACAATATGTCAAGCACTTTGATGTGCTGTTTTTATTACCCTCACAAAGTAGATTATACACTCCCTGTTCCCTGTATTTGTCTTATTTAAGGACATTTATTCTGCCCAATTTAAATTTAATTTTAAAGACATCTGCTTTTTTGGCATAGTATGAAGAACAGATACGGCATCTTTCCAGGTTCTATTATAAACCAGATTTTCTTCAGCTCTGTGCTTATTTCTTATTATCAATGGTTAATCCTCCCAACCCACAAACTGCTAGGCAGGAGTCATTCAGTATAACAGTCACAAATGTATCCTTGCTGCACATAAATATTTATATACATATATTCGTTTACTCAAACAGCTTTGACATATACCTTATTCCATAATATCAGATAGCATCCAATAAAATCATCTGTAGAAATTAAGGCTCTCATTGTGATACTATACACAACAATTACTAGCATTCAATACAAACTGAACTATTACAGCTTATTTGACGTTGTTCAAAACTGATTTTCCATCCAACAAAATCTGACAGTTAACAGCTGTGAAAAACAAGGCCAGTACGCAATGTTGTATGAAGAATGAGCAGAAATTGTATTCAGTTAAAGCTGCACTTTTTACAGGCAACTGTTCAGATTCATTTTTATATTCAACAATATCTGATAGACTAGAACACTTAATGTATTTTTTTTTTTGCGTTGTTCCATAAAATCATATTAGAAGCATGTACTGTAGCTTGTGTCTAAAGTGCCACTATATGTTGTTTTATGGTACAGTATATCTTAGTACAGGTTTTGAGCAAAGTCAAAAGGTAGTTACTGCTGCAGCTTTGCATAGAATATTCCATTAATGGTCACTTTTGGCTTCCCAAAATCCCTATACCATCACGACATGACACTTGTTTACCCAAAATGCAGCTAAAAATAGTTGAAAGGCATTTGGCTTCTATACTGTATGATTTGTACACACAGACAAAACCAGATATAATCATGTAAAACAAGATGGAAAACTGACTGAAAACTGACATAAGAACCTACAAAAACAGAAACTGCAGACAAAACAGAAATTTGAAAAATAATATACATGTCTCCTGTCAAAAGGCTTGCATTCAGTAGAACTGTGCATTAAGCATGCAGTGAAATTATCATCTACTGGTCCAGGAATAGGTTAAACCATTTAAAACTATCCATAAACCAGGCGCTAACCAATTGGAGTACTTGTTGTCCACAGACCTAAAAGCAATAGAAATCAATATAGAAATCAAAAGCAATATATAAATCATAGCAATGTGTCAGTATCAAGTAGTTGCTGCACCCAGAACAGTTTCCACTTAAAGACCCCCCGAAAGCCACCCCCAGCCCCTCTAACCTTTGTACAGCTGACCCGCTGATACAGCTAACTGATCATTTGTTTGAATAAGCAACTGGAATATGAATAGGAGAGGGGCTGAATAGAAAGATGAGTACTAAAAAGTAGCAATAACTATACCTTGTAGCCTTACAGAGCATTTATTTTTAGATGGGGTCCGTGCCCCCCCCCATTTGAAATCAGAAGAAGAAAGCATATAATTCAGAAGATATAAAAAATAAAAAATGAAGATCAATTGAAAAGCTGACCTGTAAATGTTTTCTGCTATAGGTGACAAGACCCCTAGTAAATCTTGCACCTTATGTTACATTCCTGTATGTGTATTGTTGGCTTGTTCTTTCAGTGGCGTAACTGCCGGGGGAGCAGGGGCTGTGATTGGGCCACAGTCCACACCCCTGGTGACTCACGCACTGCTGATTCCTTGAGCGGAAAATTGCGTACGGTGGATGCCCACCCCCCTCTAGTTATGTTACTTTGTTCTTTGTTTCTTTGCTGTATAAAAGGCTGTGACTTTATTCCACAATAAGCCAATATTTGCCCCTTTGGTTGAAGTTTAAAGGGAACATTTACAAAAGCCTCCATCTAGAGCATTAAGGGCCCCTTAGTTCTCATAGTTGCAGAAGGAATCTGAGCACAACCTGCTCCCTGTACCTTGCACTGAATGCAGAGAAAGGGACATGAAACAGAAACACAAAAATAATTCAGCCCAGGGCTCCATAGCACCATGAATTCCATGCAAGTTACTGGGCTGGTATGGGGCAGGATAAGGAATACCAGTTCATCCTTTATGAATGAAAAACATACTCTAAAAGTACATGCATTTTGCCACTCTACATGAATCTCTATACTCTTGAAAAAGTTAAATGTATGCTTTTATTTAGTTAGTGCCTTTTTTACACTTTGCTCATTCCTTTCAGTTTGATAACAACCCCTTAATTGGTTTTCTTTTGCATGGTATACTGAATAGACTACAACATGTTAATACATTTCAGATAAACGCTAGTGGCATTAAGTATATACTGTAACATTTAGCTGTTTAAATACATTCCATGCAATTTATGAGGGTTTTATTTTAGATATACCGGTTATACTTATTATCAGTGTGCTCTTAAGAATGCAAACTTGCCGAGTGCTTGTATGCTACATTTCAGCAGAGAAAGAAGCATGGTAGATCCCAACTTATTTCGCAAACTATAGACTAACAAGGCCATGAACAAGGCACATACTCTTAAGCCTTAGGGTAAGTGAAATAGTCATATGGTGTTGTAATAGTCTCATACAACAAGGTGAAGGCAGCCTTGTATACTCTTTTTATTTGCATGATTGGATGTTGCCTTCAGGAGTCAGATGAGCACATCTTTGCTTTATTCATCTCTGATCAGCAATTGATGTCCAATAAATGACTTTCTAATATCCCATACAAGTCAGCTGGGATTTGAGTAAGAAAAAACAAACAATTTATATCACCAGACTGAACAATATTTTATTGCTTTGAAGCTTGAGACTTTATGCTTGGCCTTTATTTATGCAGTGAACAGCCCTACATTTCTCCTAATCATGTTAGAATGTGTCTTTTACCCTTCAGTTTTAAAAACAAGTCCATACATTTTCCCACTCTGGCCTCTCTAAATGAATCTCCATATCCTTGAAAAATGTCAAATATATGCATGCCTTTATTTTCACTGGAAACATTAAACCAAAAAAAAGGCCTTCCAAAAACACCAACCAGAATGAAGTTGTGTATGTTGCAGGATATAAAATGTATATTACATATACCCACTGCATTATTTCCCTCCAAAGATATCCTTACCTTTTAAACAGGAGATATTTATGACTGCTGGGTGAGCTCTTGATGGACAAAACCTCTGCCGAGTCTAGTAATGCAAAATTGTTGTTTTTGGTAGCCGAGGATTAGGAGAGTAGAACAGTGCTTTATTAGCAGGTTCATACAGCCATTACATGACAGCAGTAAGTCTTACTTTCACTTTCAAGTTGTACAGAAAGTCCTATGTATGCACAGTGACACCTGCAGGCCATTTGTATAAACACCACATATTCCCCCTATAGTAGGAAAGCATTTGGACAAATATATGAACAGTAACAATTATACATATATATATATATACATATATATACATTCTTTACATGACATAGTCCTTGGTCCATGCAGGTAATATATAATAAATACACAATATGATTTGCCTTTGTAGTCAGTATACAATAAAATAGCCCTACTGAATTGCATAGGACAACACTGTATACCTAGCCATATCTGACCAGGACATTAGGCCTTGTTGAGGAACAAAATAATCCTTGGCCGGGCGCTGGCACAGGATATGCAACTGCCCCCCTAGACACATAATCCATAAGAAATTCCTTTAAGTTCAGAGTCTCCAGCAGGCTAACTCCCCCCCATGTATTCTTATATAGGTATTATATATAATTAACACCTTTGTGCAGTTCGTAACAGAGATTGCACCCCATTAACTGTACCTGAGAATCTTACCATCTAAGGTACCTATCACATTTGCATACACTATGGTTAATCTTATCAGGAGCCCATTAACCTGTATGGATATGCTTTTGCAGTGTGGGAGGAAACCTACACAAACATGGGGACAACAAACTCCTTGAAGATAGTGCCCAAGTCAGAATTGAACACAGAACTCACTACCCATTTTGTTGTGAATTAGACAACAAATGATGGATATTAACACATGGCTGAAACTGCCAGTACAAATGTATAATATAACCTCTTACTTTTTATATAGGAAAGGTGTATCGGGGATAATACATAGAAAAAGGCATAATCAACAAATATAATTAAAAATGTGGTATTGTATTTCTATTCCAATATACCATGTTACTAGTTAAGCACTGACAATATAACATCAACATACACATATCACCTACATTCATTGAAATAAACCAATATCTAGACACAAAATACCACTATGATATGATTTTATTATTACCAGCTAACATGTTCAATGGTTTAGTATGGCAATTCTGATATCTACACAATATTTATAACTTTACTGAGTAACATGCACAGACCATGTATATGATATGTAGGTCATAGACATTTTCATGTTTGCTGCAACACTATTAAGAAAAGCACACTTTGTCCTCACTGTAAACAGTGTGTGCCCCCCCCCCAAGTTTCTGTATTTAGGGGGCAGTGGACAGGCTAAATGGTAAATTAATTTAATAGAAGAAAACTTTGGGAAATGTAAAGGAACAATAGCGGAGAGGGAAATCTAGAAAATATGATCGCTCTTAGAGTGTAAAGTTATGAGTTTATCACCCAAGAAAGAATCTGAAATTAAAGCTCCAGGCTAAGCAACCAATCGCATCTATTTGTTCTCTTATCAAAACTTCTGACTTTTGTCTTTTACCTTTCCAAGATCATCTAGCTGTGTTAGAGATAGGTAACATTGCCCTCTGTAATCATTTGAATTTCCATGTTTAAAAGAATTCAGAATCACATTGTTTTTGTATCTGAAAACACAATGGGAAGTAGTGCAAAAGACTGTTTTTTAAAGAAAATATTATAACTTTTCTGATTGTTTGAAGAAGGTCACATATAACTCATATCTATATCCTTTATGGATTTCAGGAAGATGGTTATTTAAGGGAAAACTTACTGGGCTCTATAAATAATAACCAAATAACTGAAGGTGGAGTTGAGCAATGAATGATAATAGTTTGCTTGCACGGCAGGACCATACTTTACCCAAACTTTGCTGAACTACTCAGTTTATGTATACTGGTAGATTTAGATGTTTTGCCTTGTTAAAAGCATAAATCATATTAGTTACTATGGGTTACTACACCATGATAAACTTTGTACCTTTTACTACATATGGGTCTTAGTATAGAATGCAGGTTTTTTATTGGTGAATCCTCTTGCATCAGTAAGAGAGCTGGGTGGTGCAGTGGGACAATTTTAACATAGAAAAGTCATATTTAGAACCAACCCTTACAGCATGCCTTTCTAACTCTAAAATTAGTGATGCACCGAATCCAGGATTCGGTTTGGGATTCGGCCATTTTTAGCAGGATTCGGATTCGGCCAAATCCTTCTTCCCGGCCAAACTGAATCCACATCTAATTTGCATATGCAAATTAGGGGTGGGGAGGGAAATCGCATGACTTTTTGTTACAAAACCAGGAAGTAAAGTAAGTGTTTTCCCCTTCCCACGCCTAATTTGCATATGCAAATTAGGATTAAGATTAGGTTTAGTATTTGGACAAATCTTTTGCAAAGGATTTGAGGGTTCGGCCGAAACTAAATAGTGGATTTGGTGCATCTCTATCTAAAATACTAGTCTTTTGGCAAGTATCCTAAAGTAATATATTCATTCAAAAGCAAAAACAAAAAAAAAGGCACTAAAGTAGAAAGATGCCCCATGGCTTTATCCATGATTATCTTGAATATTAAAAACAAAACATGCATCGGAAAGGCTGTTATTATTAAAAAAAAAATCACATCCTTTGCATTATTGTCCTGTAAAGAAATAAACATAATAGGATTGTGAATTTGACAGAATACTATAATATAGGACCCAGATGATCCTCCTCCACAACTTTGTTCCTCTGTAAGGTGCAATGGAAAAATACAATATCTGGTATTATTATTTATTATTACATTATTATTATTATTTTGTTTTGCTAGCAGTTTAATGAATAATTTCAGCGAACCAACACATAGTGCCTCAATGATAATTGTGTCCTGTGGCTTTTCATGGACACAGATTTGATGGAGTTTAATGGAGACCTGGATCCCAGTACCATTGAACATAGTTACATAGTTTATTGGGTTGAAAAGTCCATCAAATTCAACCCCTCCAAATGAAAACCCAGAATCCATACACACACCTCACCA
>CM044443.1:40073333-40089277 GCA_024363595.1 Xenopus borealis
AAACCCATTGATTGAGATAAAAATGGAGTAACGTGCCCTGCTGTTCAGTTGTGTCTTTGCACCTAGAAATCATGCTGATTGTACCAGAAACTCAATTCTGAACAAGTTAATTTTCATATCCTGATAGGTTTGGTTTCTATTTATTTTTTGTATCCAATAAAAATAAGTGAAGTTGTCCCACTTTGCAGAAATTTCATATTATATTTTGCACTAGGGTTTAAACAATTAAAAGAAGCACCTGTCACAAAAATAGTTTCCATTGGTTCTTTGTTATATGATAACCTATATGGAAGAATACTTAAAGGGGACCGTCACCCAAAAGAAATATTCAAAATCCACAGGCACAGCCACAGGCAGACAATATTTGATTGACAGCTGATATTTTTAAATGAGCTTATTAATGCTTTAGTAAAAAATAATTTTTGTTTAATTTGAAAATTACTTTTATTATACAGATTTTTGTGTCTAGGTGACAGGTCCATTTTAAAAAACAATATTCTAAGCAATGGCCAAAACTGGAAGACATTTGAAATCTGTTTCTTAAGAGTATAGCATAATTATGTTTTAAAACAGATAATTTCATAATCCATTTTTTTTTAAAAATCTGTGCTCTTTAATACAGGTATAAGACCTATTATTTCGATTGCTTGCAACCGACGGTTTTCCAGATAAGGGTAGCAAAATTATTAAAACATTATTAAACCCAATAGGCTTGTTCTGCCTCCTGAAAGGGTAAATTATATTCCAGCTGAGATCAAGTACAAAGTATTGTTTTATTATTACAGAGAAAAAGGATCAATTTAAAAAAATTTGAGTTAATTGATTAAAATGGAGTGGGATGGGATGCTATGGGAAATGGCCTTCCTGTAAATCAGAGCTTTCTGGATGATGGGTTTTCAGACCACAGATCCCATACCTGAGCATTATTAATGGAATAATAATGGAATCTAGTAATAGTTCATAGTTATGTTAATTAGGCTTAAATAACAGAATGCATATATATTGTCGGTGTGATTAAGTAAGAAAGGTGATGGGATTGTCTATACTGAAGCACTGCTGAAAATATATATTGTGAAATCAGCCTTTAGAGTTGCTGAAATACTATTATGATATCCTCATAATTTTGTCAGGGCTTTAGTGTAGACAGATATACAGAATCAGTATAGGCACGCCTTCCCTAAAACTCAAGGGCCTAGTGCAGCTCTACATTAGCATTGCATATATCCACAGAAACACATGAGCTGCAAACAGTGAACATATATATATATATACCGACACTATTACAGTATTAAAATTATATATATATATATATATATATATATACACACACACACAGTTTCAAGCAATTAAAAAGTTGAAAGGCATTTAAGACTTTTAAACACAGGATTAAATAAATACAGAACAGAGCACATTTAAATATCTAAAGATCAGTCAAATACAAAATGGGAATTGCTGTGGTAGTGTATTTTCCATCTGTGAAATATACATTTTTGCAGTGCATTTATCCCTCTAGTACGCTTAATTTATAGATGAAGACTAATCACTTCTCTGTAGTCGATTCATAAAATCAGTTGACTGATCAGCACTTGCGAATGGGTAAGCAGTCACAGTTGTGTGGAGAATGACTGGAGCTCTCGGCAGAGAGAAGAGCTCCAGGGAAAGTTGGAAGAAAAAAAATCCACATCAGAGAACTGAGATTTTATAAACCCAAGTGTACATGTCTTTTCTGATATTAATGACTTTCTTACTTTGTTGTTTGGAATCTGGAAGTATATAAGTTCAGTCTTTAATATACTTCTCTGTTATAACAGCATTTGCGACCAGGAAACAGCACTTGGACTTTATTACAAACGCACTTACACACATGAGCGTTTTTATGTGCTTGATTTTCAAATATATACTGAATTACCAAGTAAGATTATCGATTATTAATTTTATTCTCTAAGGAATTTGAACATTAGTCAGGATCGTATACTGACTTTATCTTAGATGCCATTCACACATTACTGTCTAGGCAATGTCTTGTGCATTCTTTCTTCTGCAATACCTTGCTACCAGTTAATGGATATTAGATGAGTAAAGAACCATAAAGCATCTACTCAAAAAAAAATTTTCTTATTTTTATATTTTTATTTGTGATCATTTATTTTCATGTTTATATTGGGAAATATTTATTTTTATACAAAGTATATTACCAGCCAAACTGCTAAATATTTCTTATTTCTAAAAATATGCACACTCTGTAATATTAAGCCAATTGTTTTTAACCTTCAGGCACACAGTATCATTCAGCTAAATAGAGAGCTGAGAAAGAGGAAGACAGCATTTTTAAGGGAAATTATTATAGACTTCCAACACACCCACATGAAAAATAACAATGCCTCTATTCCTATTCCTCTGGTATTAATAATTTAATACTTATTATTTAATCTATCTATGTGTATATATATTTATTTAAAATAATTTTGTGACATAATTATTCTCTTTTTATGTTATACTCTTTATATACTTACTTCTTGATATACCTACTTATGAATTTTTGTGTTTTTCTAATGAGCTGTATATTTGAGTAAGTATTTCCATTTCATTTGAATGCATAGGTTTAAGTATGAATATAATCTAATAAACTAAAGATGAAAATAAAGTTAATTGAAATATAAAAAAAAAAGTAATAATGATATGCTTATAAAATGGGTTCTGCAATAATCTATACAATATGTACCTAACTATATATATATATATATATATATATATATATATATAGCAGTGTGTGAGAAATATTTTTTCTATTTAATTTAAAATATTAACAATATTTTCTGAATTTGAAAAAGTAGATTATTAGAAATATAGGCCCATTTCCATGTGAATTATTTTGCGGTGCAGAAATATTTGTATGCTTGCTGTTTTGTGGTGGTGAAGCAGGGATTTTTCAGGACAATGTGAAAACCTTTTTAAACTCTTTCTGGCCTAGCTAGATTTATAGCGTTTTCCATCCTTATTCATGAATTTCATTTATTTAAAAAACATTTATAAAAAGTAAATTTTATAGGGGAAGTTATAAAAACTCAGTACAGTCAGTACAGAAGTGTTCATGACCATGAAACACATTTGGCAATACTTTTAAAAAGTTAATATACTCAATTAACTCTTTGTCTAATTAATAATAAGGGGCCCATGTATTAAAACTCAATCTTTTCTGGTCGAGGTTTTTAAGGGAAAAACTCGAATTTTTCGTGGGGGAAAAAACTAAAATGTTTAGAGATTTATCATACCCCAAATCTGCTAATAATCTGAATCCAAGAAAATACTCCATCCTAAACCTGTTGAGGTCATGTAGAAGTCAATGACAGATGTCCCTGAAGTTGTCTCTTGACATCGTGATCAACTCTGGATAATCCACAAAATTTGGGGTTTTTGTCTGATAATCCAAGAATATTCAGTTTTTGGAGTGTCAATCGTATGATTTGAATTGTTGCTCGATTTTGCTGTGATGTTTTGTTGCTCCGATTTTTTCGAGGAGAATTATTCATACATTAGTTAAAATCGTTCAAGGGAGTTTGGTCAGATTTGTTTTCATAAATTATATAATAAAACACTATTTAAAAAAACTTCTCTATGGCTGACATTTAAATCCCATTTTTATTTCAAATGTTTACTTTATGTCCTCTCCATAGAACTCCCATTGCTACAGAACCAGTTGAAATTGTCTGTAACCAAGTCCCTTGTGCAATGCAAATACATTTCTTTGTTGTTAAATGAAGAAAGGCTTTTGGAACCTCAAGTTATCTGCATGCTAAAATTTAACTAAAAGGAAACATACAAAAATACCTTGGTTTAAAAAGTACAAAAATAGCTAAAATGTATATATTACTAAAATATATGTTTTGAGTCTATATACAGTGGTGCACGATCAATGGTATTGTAGTATATATAAATGGAGGATCAGCACTGTTGTATTGTGAACAAAAGTATTTATTTCTAGTGATGGGCGAAACGGCCGCGTTTCGCCGAAAAATTCGCGAATTTCCAGAGAAATTCGCGAATTTTTCGCCGATTCGCGAAACGAGTCGCACATCATTTTTGATTCTGCCTAGTCATACTATACAAAATCTGTTTTGTTTGTAGTTTAATTTTTTTGGATGTTTTTCAGTATTGTAGTGTAGGATTGTATAAGTAAAAGCTAACATAAGATAGCAATAGAACCATAGAAAAAAACTTCTTATTTACCAAGGATTCTGATTGCCTATCCATAAGACAATAAAACGATGTAGTACACTAGAGATATGCAGGCCGACCCAATACCCGCGGGTCAGGCGGGGTTTGGGCCGACCCTGCACTGCTGTTCGCGGGTGTTGGCACCTTCAAATGATGGCTTACGGTTTTATAGCCACAGATCTAATTAAGGAACCCGGAAGTGCGGGTGTGGGCTGAGGGAGGGAGGGTTAGGGTCGGGTGCGGGTCAGGAAATTCCGCACAACAATATAGCACACATCAGGCAGTTACTTCTGGCAAGTGGCCCTTTATTTTTACTCCTTTTATCAATTCTCTAGCCTTCTGCCTAGAAACAAAAACATCACTTGCAGCTAGCTGCTACCTGAAGCCTGTTTTCTAACACATCTTTATCAGGCCTGGACTCTGGGCTTGATTACCCCTAGGCCGCTGGTTCTAGCACCCCTTGGCCCATGCAAGTGCACCCCCCATGTGCTAGAGCACTGGGGATTATGTATACAGAAGTATGCATCCCCAGTGCTCATTAGATTGCGGCTGTACGGCATGCCGCCCCTAAAATCTTGCTTGCCACAAATCCAGGCCTGATCTTTATGACTGCCCAAAAAGATAGGGTTCATGTAAAAACTCTGGGGGTAAGACCCACTGCTTTACCCTGGTGTCCGGTCACCTCTTCTTTTTTCTGTATGATGATGTAGCAAAGGTAATAACCCTCAGGAATCCAAGAAGAGTAAATGTAAATGTAAAAAGTGTAAAAAATCTTTTGTGTGACATTTAGGGCCAGATTTATTAAGGTTTGAGTTATGTTTACCATGAAAAATTTGTATTCAATTTTACTATTGAGTCAAAAATCAATTTTAAGGTTACAAAAAAACCAAAGATTTTTAGAAATGTACCGTGGCCCTGGAAATAGCTCAATTCCAAAGATACACCACCTAAAACCTGTCAAGGTCATGTAGGAGTCAATGACAGAGGTCTCTTGAACTATTTGAAGATTTTAATTGCCTTAATGATCTTTGAGTTTTTTCAGAGGGGTTGGCCTGAAAAACTCTTTCAATTTGAGTTTTCGTGTTCCACAACTCGAACTCCGTGTTTCGAACTTTTTCATTCTAGTTTTTTCTTAAATAAGAAACAATTTGAGTTGTTAGTTCAATCGAGGTTTTAAAAAGCTCACAGATATCACTCTAAAATATGACCTATGATAACCTCATTAATTTAATTGTAAACAGCTGTACAGGTGTGAACCTGGAACCAAAATCCATTTCTTAGAAGTGCATACTTTTTTCATGTTGCTCAGTACATATAATTTCATAATTACTTTTATGTGTGTTATTTTATTTTGTAATTTTTTTTAAATCTATAAAAATGAAGATGAAAAAAAATTTTTAAATGCCAATTAATTTTTTCTGTGAATATTTAGAGAAACAAAATTAATTTAATTTCAAACAGCAGCTCCTTTTTTTCTGTGAATGTTTAGATAAATGTATGTTCAAATGTGGGTCATCTGGGTGATCAGTTGAGTATATGAGAACAGATGCACCTTGATATTTTCATTATTCTTGACATAAAACATCTGATGCGTAATTAGATGTGTTGGTTGGTAGAAAATAAGTTCATGATATGAGGGCCAGAGAAATTATACAGGTATGGGATCTATTATCTGGAAAATGTTATTTCTAAAAGCCATCTCCCATAGGCTCCCTTTTACTCAAAATAATTCAGATTTTTAAGTTATTTCCTTTTTCTCTATAATAATAATTTGAACGTTATCCCAAATAAGATAAAATAATCTTTATTGAACGCAGAACAATTCTATTGGATTGAATTAATGCCTAAATGGTTTTTTAGTAGACACCCTAGAAAACTCAGGTCCCAACTGCATTATATTGTAGTATTATAGGTTTAACATGTCAAGCAAATATTTTTTTGGTGTTTCCCTATCTCCTATTATGTCGATGTGTTTTACAAGCCTGTGACATGCATAACAATGCAGTGGAAAAGACTCTAATTTGGTTAGATAAAAGAAGTTACACCAAAGAAAGAGCATCATGATATTTTAACTAACATTGTTATTCCAAGAAGTGCTGCCCAGGAAAGAGGACATTTTCTGGTGTGTTCCTTTCTTTCTCAACATGTACTTTTTGATTAATGTTGCATTCCTTTGGTGAAATTGATACATCAATTTTAATTATACTGTATTTCTTTTCACTTGTAGGAGACTTCCATCTTCAAAGACTAGTTTTCAAACATTAACTCTTATCTGACTCTCCTCCTACTCATTTTCAACCTTTAAATTATACCAGAGTCCTACAGGCTGGAATGCTTCATGATAAATTGACCTAAGCATATCCTTAAAACAGGCCTCAACCTATAATGAAGATATGCATATGCATTTTTTGGAACAGAATGAATAGTCAACACTGGCATAAAGATTACAAATCATTTCTTGTCTCTTCTTAGGTTTAAAAATGTTCCCTTGTTTAAGTTATCATCAGATTAGATAATTAATTCTGGTCTCAAAATTCCCCTTTAGGTTCTGAGTACAATTTTCTCACGATGATTTCAAGGTTACCTCCCAAGATGCTCTGTCTCATTTTAAAATGAAAAAAAGCACAATAAGAAAACAAAAAGTAAAGGAATATTCTGTTTTTGTTCTCTTTTCAGAGTGGGAGTGACATTCTGCTAGAAACGTAGGCTGAATTTCTATTTAATAACAAAATGAGCGAAGTTTGATATGGGAGGGTGAGCTATGGAGACTTATATGACCTAAAGTTTATTAGGAGAGATGAAAGTAAGGCCTTTTTCTGTCCTTATTGCTGTCAGCACTTTTTAATGTCAAACTTTGTGAATGATTGTCCGAGAGTTGAGCTGGGTTTTTTTCTGTCTAAAGTTCCCAGGACTGTATGATGTATTCATTGCTTTATAATTAATGTGGAATCCAGCGCGGGTGGGCTATTACATTTCAGAATCCTTGGATTTAAAGTGACTACTTTCAGTCATTGTTTTTTGAGGTTATCCTCTGTTATGACAAGACTTTTTCAAGCACAAAGGAGAAACACAGAATCCGCACAGTGTAGTCATTCTCACCTGCCAGACACTATTGAAAGTCAGTTCCAAAAGGGAAAGGAATAATCTGTTAAGAACCTTTAAATCTGGCCTTAAAGAGTTCCTTAAACTAAGCAATATATTGCTTTTGCATTTTTAACTATTTCACAAATAATTTTCAAACCCAGTCAGGAGAGGTTTTATATGAATCTTGTTGATTTTATCTATGGAATGCAAAAAAAAGCTTGCTAATCCTTGGGGGTACAAAAAAAAATAACATGAAGTTTCAGCAAGAAAGCAAAGTTGTGCATGGCAAACAATAAAGGCAAATTTATTTAACCATTTTGATACATTTAAATATTCATTTATTTTTTAACCTTAAGTAGACAGACAAGTATGAGGGAGTAGGGTATTTTATACATAACATAGCACCGGTCTTCATGACCTTTCATACTCAATAAATGAGTTTTCACGCACCTTGTTAGTGTAGCACAATCTTATGATCCAGTCTAGACTCTAATATTTATGGAGAAGGCCTATTGAAGCATGATGGTAGCAATGCTGCTTTGCAGCACTAGGGCAGTTGGTTTAATTCCAGCCAGAACACTATCTGCAAGAAATTTGTAAGTTCTCACCATGCTTGCAAGGGTACTCTGGTTTCCTCTCACATTGCAAAAATATACAGGCAGGTTAACTAGCTCAGAATAAACAAGCTCAAAGTGTGTAATGACTGTGTGCTTCACTGGGGCAGGGACTTATGTGAATGATGTATAATCTCTGTAACACTCTATGAATAAGTTTGTGCTACATAACAAAGCATAATAAATAATAATGGTAGTCTCTGTTCATATTATATAATAATAGGAAATATATCTATTTCTTGGATCCCCAACCAGCTGAGCCACAGCCCAGAAGAGGGCTGCTGCCAGTCCTGAACTGGGCCGCTGAGTCTAGCCCGCAATTAATGAGTTGCATTGAATTAGACGTTGGCGCACCGAATTTGACGTCATCCCCCCTAACCCTGCCTCAACCCCAACTTTCAAAAATTGTTGCCTTGACCCTGGTCCCCGGGCCAAAAAAGGTTGAGGTCCGCTGGTATATTTGACACAATAATTCAGTCCTCCTGGTGATTTCAAATATGCAGAGAAGTGTATAGAGGAAATATCCATACAGTATGAAGGAAAATGTGCCTTATCAAGACGAGGCCTAATTCCATCATTGGGGACTTAAGATGGCCATAGACTATAAGATTTGCTCGTTTGGTGACATCACCAAATGATCAGATCTTTCCCCGATATGCCACTAACGCCAGGGCTATATTGGGCCAATCCAACAATCAAAATTCTTGACAAACGGGGCCTTATATATGAATAGATGAACATACTTTGCTCAGGGAGATTTATTACATGTAAAACAGGGAACATCCAAAAGGATCCAAGTTATTTTACTTGTTTTCATGAGTGAATTGACATATTTGTCAAAGTAGATGCATGTCATAATATAGTTTGGCTGATCTGGACACTCAAGCAGAATTCCATTCAGTTTAGAAGTTATTGCTGCTTAACAGAAGTCCTGAGCAATATCACCCATCTCAATATTTCACATGCAAATGCCATGTGGGGAGAAAGATTTCTAATCATAATCATATCTAGTTTTAGTTTTTGCTGGATTTGCTACCCAAAATGGAAAATAGTATCAGTTAAAAGTTTTCATCTAAACTAGTGGACTTCAATCACATTACCACTAATTGCCTCAATACCTAACTGGCTGGATCTATTGTACGTAGGTATCCCCAAACTTTTAATCCATGAGCAATATTGAAATGTTAAAAAAAGTTGGAGAGCAACATAAGCATGCAAAAAATGTCCTGGAGTGCCAAATATGGGATGTGATTGGCTATTGGTAGCCCCTATGTGGACAGGCAGCCTACAGGATGTTCTGTGTGATAGTACACATGATTTTTATATAATAAA
The DNA here is from genome assembly GCA_024363595.1 of Xenopus borealis. Taxonomy (NCBI): domain Eukaryota; kingdom Metazoa; phylum Chordata; class Amphibia; order Anura; family Pipidae; genus Xenopus; species Xenopus borealis. The sequence continues at coordinate 40,082,579 of CM044443.1, forward strand.
GCCAGGGATTAAAAAATAAACACTTGCATGTTGCTCACGAACCACAGGTTGGGCATCACTGATCTATTGGGACCCAAATGGCAAAAATTTAATTGTTTTGCAGTCAGGCCTAGCAAACAGATAATAGTTGAACTATGTAAGGCAGATGGTTACAATTTACCATGCCATTAACAAGGATGACACACGATAACAAACGGCAAAACAACGGAAAAAAGACACAGTAATTAAGCAAATATAATATTCCTTGATTATATTTGCATTACCCAAAGCTCTACTATAGCCATAAACCTTGCTGCATCAAAAAAAGTATTGACAATTTTTTGCATCTCAGAGAATTCAGTTACATCAGTTACAGTACATCTTTAATCTAGGTAATGACATAGAAGGGTCTAAATTTGCATAATTAACCAAGTACTGGAAGAGGCCCAGGTGCACTGCTCTGAGCCTTCAGCTAGGGGAGTGGTTGAAACCATATTGGTGCAGAGCAGACACTCAAAGGACAGTCTTTCAAACAGACATGTAAAATCCAAAAAGTTTATTTAGTTACACACATGGAAGTAGTCTTATGTGTGCCATAGGCTATTATTGTGCTTGTAGAACATGAAATACATATGATGATCATATGATTAAATGATTAAATACTTGTAAAACAAGTAAGGCTACCTCCAGAAGTAGGCAATGACATGTTGTATATGTAGAGGTTGCAGCTGATATTCAACAAAATCCATATGTGCTGCAGCTTCATTTTTACCTTTATAGGTAACTGAAGAGATGGCTTAAGCATCTCCTGTATTCAGAAAAGTCTCACCTAGGTTTTGAACTCGGGTCCCTGCGGCCACAGACCACACACCTTACATGCTGTGCCACAGGGTGTAAGGCTTTAGCTCTAAGCATCTCCTGCCCAGCTATATCTACAGAGCATCATAGTATATACAGTTTACTTGCTTATACTGAAGACCATAAGGTTCTTAAAGGGGTTGTTCACCTTTAAATGAACTGTTACTATGATGTAGAGAGTGATATTCTGAGTTGCAATTGGTTTTAATTTTTTTATTTATTTTTTGGTTTTTAGTTGTTTAGCTTTTTATTCAGCAACTCTCCAGTTTGCAATTTCAGCCATCTGATTGCTGGGGTCCATATTACCCTAGCAACCATGCATTAGTTTGAATAAGAGAATGGACTATGAAAAGGAGAGGTCTGAATAGAAAGATAATGAATAAAAAATAGCAATAACAATAAATTTTTAGCTTTACAGAGCATTTTAGATGGGGTCATTGACCCCCATTTGAAAGCTGGAAAGAGTCAGAAGAAGAAGGCAAATAATTAAAAAACTTTAAAAAAAGAAAAAACGAGGGCCGATTGAAAAGTTGCTTAGAATTTACCATTTTATAACATACTAAAATTTAATTCAAAGGTGAACAACCCCTTAAAAGAAATAGTAACACCCAAAAATTAAAGTATTTTAAAGTAATGAAAATATCATGTACTGTTGCCCTGCACCTGGCTTTGCGACGATAGTTCATATAAACAAGCTGCTGTGTAGCAATGGAGATAACTGAAAAAAAGACTATATGGCACTGGTTAAATAGTGAATAATAGATAACACCATTATGTTCTACAGAGCTTATCTGCTGTGTAACCTGAGCCTTTTCTCTTTTGAATGGCTAACCCCATTGCTACACAGCAGCTTATTTATACAAAGAAAAGTAGTGTTTCTAAACCAATGCAGGGGCAACACTTTGTTTATTACTTTTTTTGATGTTACTGTTCATTTAATATGCCATTATGTCAACCAAAGTGAAGTAATGTCATTTTTCAGACAGTTAGTTCCTTTTTACAAATTATAATAAAATCTTACAACCTAGACACAATGGCCATATTTAATGTAAAACACATCTCCTAATTCAATTCCAACGTTCAACTATTGAGGTTTCATGAGATAAACCATGAGATAACTTTTTCTCACAAAGCTGAATTTGGTCCAGTTTGAGGTATTTTCTGAAATGTTGTGCACTTCTGTCAAAAACAAAGCAATTGAAACCCCTTATAGTCAGATGCCAGTCAGGCCTGGACTGGCAATCTGTTGGTTCAGGCAAATGCCAGAGGGGCTGCAGTAAGGTCCCATTTACAGTCACAATTTATTGGGCTGGTGGAGGATGGTTTATGCCTCTGTGTACTTAGAATACCAGTGCTTATTTGATTCCCAGTCCAGACCTGGTGCCAGGCGCCCATTAAAGGAGAAGGAAAGCTACCAAAAGCAGTTTATTGGCAATAGATTAGCCACAATAGTGCAAGCTATAAGACTATATATATATTCTGCAGAATGTCTTGCCATAGCTGAGCAAACAGCTCTAGAAGCTCTCTGTTTGTTTAGGATAGAAGCTGCCATATTAGTTTAGTGTGACATCACTTCCTGTCTGAGTCTCTCCCTGCTCACTCATAGCTCTGGGCTCAGATTACAGCAGGGAGTGGAGGGTGAGAGGGACAGAGGATCAAGCTGAGCATGCTCATGCCCGGGGCAAGGAGGTTTAAGCTGAAGGGAGGAAGTTGATACAGAAGTCCATGTTTACACAATAGAAGGAGAGAAATGCTGTGTTTCTTTTGATAAACGACTCAGATTAGCATTACTTTGAGGGTTTACTGTGTATTTATATAGACCTTTCTGATAAAGCTTACTTAGTTTTAACCTTTCCTTCTCCTGTAATGTAAGGCAGTCTAAATGGTTTTTGGAAATAGGAGAATTATGTGCCACAGACATCATAGTACACAGTCCTACAAAATGTAGCCTATATTTACTGCCTGGTATACTGCAGGTATAAATACTGATCTCTATATATTGTCTATGCAAATGAAAAAAAGCTGAATAGAGTAGAGCTAAAAGTGTAGCGGTAATGTATTTTGGGCTCCCTGTTACTCTTTGCAAGCCCTATAGTGAGCATCTGTCACAGTGCATCACAGAAGAAGAATCATTTACCTTAGAGTAGGTATATAATGGTTCTTTAAAAGGGGCATAAATTTGTAGTAAATCAGTTTCCTTTTTTATTATCTGAAATAGTATTTTCATAGCCGACTTATTTACTACTGTATGTAAAAACAAATATATTAAGACTGTGACATTTTTACAGCAATTTTACTGGCAGAACATAGCAGAGCTATAGCCTAGAAAGACAGGAGCAAGCTAGCCAGGCTCAGTTGTTCTGTTCTGCAATCAAAAGGAGAAAAGCGTTTCATTCCAAATCAAACTGTTTGTATAAAGTCATAATACAATTTCTCGCTTTCTGTTTTGTTAATGCAAACAAATGACCATCAGATTTGCTTTCAGAAGAATAACATGCCCGACACCGGGAACAGACACCACGTTATTTGTGTAAATTTGAATTGTATTTTAGTCTTTGATACAAGTGTACACTTCATCGTTAATGGGCGAAATTATTGAAACAACAAGGAAGAATCCTATCTTTGTGTGCATGCTCTTTGTGTGCCGGGCTTTGTGTGTTTGTGTCTGCATGTGTATGTTTTGAGAGCAGCTTTGTCTGTTTTAAGCACCTTTTGAATATATTCGTTCCAGCTCATTGAGTCTCTTAACAACCCAAAGCCAAACCTCCCATACTCTCTCTGCAGCACGGTTACCTTATTACATAAAGAGAGAGAAAAGGGTTAGGAAATGAACTGGTGTCCTGTGGCACTCCCAAAGGCATTACCATCTCCTGATATAACTGATCGTTCTGAACATCTCATTAGAAAAAGAAAAAAAAAAAAGAAACTTTCAGGATTTTTTTCCCTCTGTACTTTTGTTTTTTTTTTTTAATGTTCTCACCAAATGCAGTCATTTTATTCGATCTTTCCTTTCCTCGCATGTAGGAAACTAGTTAATGGGCCATTAAACATATTAGGACAGCTCTGCAGCAAGCAACAGCATTTAGACTAAAAGAACAAGAAACAACAGGAGAAGTTTGAGTTTCTGGGGAAAATGAAAAGCCCCAGAGATAAAAGATAAAACCTCATTTAAATTAATTTGCTAAATGATTTAAGCTGAACTTTGCAGAAAACATGAAATCTTTCTACCCTCATCAGGATATGGATATCAATTTGTAAAAATTTTGCTTATATAATAGAGTGGGCTGTGGGGTATCTCAATTAGACAATTTCTATGCTAAATTTGATGGTATAGTATACCAATTTCGATGTTAAGCTTAACAATGTCAGTATCAATAATTACTGAACAGTTTTAAAGCCTTTTCAACTATGTATTTATAGATTAAAGAAGATAATCCTAACCCTAAATCTTGGCCCCCAACTCTTTGGGCAGGTGGCTGAAATGTACAGGTATGGGACTTATTATCCAGAATGCTCAGAACCTGGGGTTTGCCGGCTAACAAATCTTTCCGTAATTTGGATCTTCATACATTAATCTACTAGAAAGTCTTGTAAACATTAAATAAACCCAGTAGGCTGGTTTTATTTCCAATAAGGACTAAGTACTTATATCTTAGCTGGGATCAAGTACAAGGTACTGTTTTATTATTACAGAGAAAAAAAGGATTTTATTTTTAAAAACTTGGATTATTTGGCTATTAGGGAGTCTATGGGAGACAGCCTTCTTGTAATTCAGAGCTTAATAGATAATGGGTTTCTGGATAGCGGATCCCTTACCTGTACTCGCAAACATAGATGATTCTGGGGCATTTTGTATCAAATAATTCCTGCTGTGTGGAGTACTCTCCCTCAGACATTCCTTCCGTAATCATGGCGTGATCACCAACACACTCTAATTAAGTTGGTTCCACACACTCTATAGGGCACAGGACAGGATAAAGTTAGTGCTTCCTTAATTTTCGGGTAATCCAATCTGTTTTTGTACTCCTGAAGAAGTATTTGGAACATGTAGTTCTCAAGTCACTGACCCCAAGCATCCAACAAACAAACATCGACTGTGAAAAAAACCAATTATATTATTCTTATTTTCTATTTCTTAACTTTCTTCTCTAGCTTTCTATACTGAAAGATAAGACAAAGGACAGGGTGGGTGACATCAATGGCAGAGCTGATGATGTCAGGCGTGAAGAGATGAATTGGTGGTCATGGGACATCATGGGGTTGGTGCTATGATGCACACCAAGTGATTGGTTGACTGTTGTGTCCATCAATCCTGCCTTATCATTTTCTATGCAAAATTTCAAACAGAATGAGCATTCTTTTCAGTTCAAAAGGTACAAAAATGTACAAAGGAAGAACAGGAAGGTACAGGAAAGAACATCTGTCACAGATCAGATATACTGTATGTATAATATGTGACAATAATTTCTGATTAGAAGTCATGTACAGCCCTAATCAGCTCCTAAACAATCTGTGGGTGGAAAATGATCAACATGCACCCTGGCTATATTTCTTAATCCCATTTTGTGATCACTAGTTTATGATGCTCCATTAAAATTAAAGGAAAAATAGAGTCAAATATGACTTCCTTCGCAAAAATATAATTTCAAATACCAGAACAAAAACAGTAATAGTTGGAGGAAATATTGCCCAGGATATTTATTTATTTATTTACAATATATAAACATGATTTCTGTGATTTTATCTTATGGCCAAAGTAAATTACCATGTGTATTTTGTCAGTGTATATTAGCTCTGGCTTTTCAATCACTGTGGCACCTCTACATATTTTAGAGTCACTGCAGCAACTGTTTATTATCATTTCAAAGAGACAGCATTGAGAGGAATGATTAACTGTTTTCTCTGCCTAAGCCTAATGATAGAGTAATCAGAATCATTTGCATCTTTTTAACACAAGAAACAATTTGAATAAAGAGATGGTATGAAAGCAGATAAACTGGGAACAATAAAAATGAAGAAATTGATTCAGTTTGTACAATATTCTGTTTCTACAGCTAGAAACCAAGAAGACCAGTAACAATAGGGACTCTGCTTTCCAGTGCAAACGGTTCTATTTTATCCAGACACCTCCTACTAAAGCCAAAAAAAGTAAAGGATGGGCAATTATCTGTTTAGCTTTGGAACATCTACTTACAGGGGTGCAGCTTTCTTTTATTTGTTTCTCCCATATTAAGACAAGCCTGATATTATGGATCATTTATGACCCTAGGGAGCACAAATACAAGAGCTCTTATGTGGAAATATAATAAAAGTTGCAAAAATAAGAATAAAAGTTCACATTTCACAATGTAATATTCTCCATTAGACTGTGACTATGAATTGCACATTGCAAACTATTAAGGCATGCTTGAAGGTGGTGTCATTTTTTGGAGCAAAATTAAACTTTTCATTCAAATACAAAAACTATAAAACTCACAATATTTTTTCCACTATTGGAATTGGTTGCTAAACAGTTCCAGGTGCAAAAGGTTAAGGTTACTTTTGAAGGTTACTTTTAATCAACTTGATACACAAAAATAAAATGAAAGGGCAAACTTCCCAAATGGAAAATGCACACATGTATAATATAATAATAATAATAATAATAATATATATAAAATATAATATAATAACATCCTTAGTTAATAGTTTTACACCATCCTTCCTTTTGGCTGCCTCTGGCACAAGTTAGCGAGGAATATTTTCATAGAAATTCCTAAATTTGCCACCCACGGAGTGTAGTCATGGTGTGAAAGCAATCATAGATAAAAACGTGGTTCATTATGTCCATATGGTGTAATCTGTGCCAATTCTGGCACTGCT
>CM044443.1:40092067-40118541 GCA_024363595.1 Xenopus borealis
GGATGGGATCCAGAAAGCTCCAAATTACTCACTATTTACCTCTGGTTACATTTATCATAGTCTGGTGCCTTCCTGATTGTTTTGTTTCTAGGGAAAAAGTGTCTTCTGACCTTCTGATCTCCAAACCAACACCCATTGTTAAAGGTACTAGGAATTAATTTTGGCCAGGCTTTCTGCAGAATAGAATACAAACATACAAAAAGACTTGTGAGAACACCCCAAAGCACGAGTAATAATTTGCTGCAAACATACAATAAAAGACAATTGATGAATGGACATTCTGTGACTTCATATTTCAGTTAGTAATTCATTCTTACACTCAACTAGTGTGATGTTTGTATCTACTTTTAGTAAATATGCAAGGTACTAAAAGTACCAATATATTTGGTCCAATGTAATTCATGACTTTATATTCTCAGGGGATTTCTACTGTAATAAGACTTTTCCTGCACTAGAGGGACTGATGCCTCTCTCTCCACAAGGGGTCGGGTAAAGTGCATTCATTGGTGAGGTCTGATTTCTTTTCTTATTTTGCTTACCCCTTTAATGAACTTCTCTCATGTCCACCTCTGATCACTGAAGGGTGACAGAAGGGTGATTGAAGGCAAGTCTCCCAGGAAATGAAACCTGTTCACACAGTCCAAATATGCTTTCTCTACCGCTGCCCGGCTCTGATTTATACTAGGGCATTCCTTCCTCTTGTAACAATTATGCTCTTAAACTTCAGACCCCATCTCCATTGTAGAAGTTAATGCAAATTTCAAACCCTCCTCACTAACTTCAGTCTGGCAACGTGAGAGCTGATAACATGAATATCTGCCACAAGTATGGGAACCTATGTGCTCTTATTTAAAAACAACAGCTCTTTCAGATGCAACAACTGCTAAAATTTAGAAAATTTGGGTGAAAAAATCTGGCAACTGAATAGAAGAACATGAACTCTATTTTAATACAGCAGAATTACAATTGCACTGCAGAAATCTGCTGGAGATAATGACAGGTTATATTTGCTGTCTTGGCATTTTCCTTGAACCATTGAGTGGACTCAAATTTAAATACACTGGATGCCTATTTCCTTGGAGGAGAAACATAACGGTTTGGCACAGATAAATGTTATTAAATATTATATATATTCACAATATTTATAATATAAATACCATCAGACCATTCTTCTATAGTTCTTGAAGACCATCCTTCTGAAATGACAAATTACTCATTCAAATCCACTGGAAATGCACAAGGCCTTGGCCCTCATAATTCAGACAGACATTTGCTAATTAAAGTAAACATGTACACGTGTTCTCTCTTGCTATTAAAATTACTGAGCACCATGTACTCTTCTTTCACTGGTCACAATAGGTTTATGCAGAGATATTTGCCAGGTCAGATGTTTGGTGGCCAAATGTAGAGTGGATTCCCAGCAAGTCAAGAAATAGGGACTTGGAGATCTATAATGTAATTGGGATATTGGTATTGTACAACTCAACATTTATCAGCAGATGCATAAAAACAAAAATTCATGGATGACATCATTTATTTATATTTTATTAAACTCCATTGACCATTTCCTATTTAAAGGAGGCAAATGTAAGCAATTCACTTAATGCTAAGCTGCAGAGATATTTGGCATAGATGCTTTTTTTTCAGATCAGAACTCTTTAAAGGAAATAGGAACATTGATCGGTATCATTCACTCATTGAAAAATGATGATTGCCCTGGTTTTGTATCCAATAGCAACCAATGAGATTTTACTTTTAAACAGATGACAGTAAATGCTGCATGCTGATTGTTTGCTATAGGTTACTTCACCTGGGTAAACTTAGTGGTTTTTATTATATAACCTTGTATGAGTTCATTGACATAGTATTATAATGGATTAATGGCAAAAGCTGTCACAATGTGGACATATTTAACATAACATTTGCAAAACCATAAAAAAATATTTAGTGACCCATCCACCAAAAACTTACTGAGAAAGTTATGATTTTTGTTCCACAGAAATACGCTACCTACCTGCAGGTGGGTGCTGATTTATTAAGATAGGTGCTAAATTAGACCATTGCAGTTACCCTGCTGTCCAATAGCAATTAAGTGATGATTGGGTTCATATAGTGAACTGCACTGGACAGTTTAACACTTATCACTCTCTATGGCAGGTAGAGATGCGTGTAAGCTCTTCAGGAAACTCGTTCCAACAGAAAGGGACGACTGTAAGATTGTAGACTGTTCGAGACAAGAACCTTATTCCAATTGTACTTTAAAACTCTTGGCATTTTTGTGTTTAGTCTCTCTGTTTAATCTATACACACTTGTTTGTGCCTGTGCCCTGTAAAGCTCGTTATACATTTGTGGTTCTACATCAATAAATAACTACTGTATGCTATAATGCAGGCAATTTTACTGGTGTTGGGGAATCCCTTGGGAAGGCTTGAGAAAGAGGATCACTTGCCATTTATACATTTTAGGTCATAATCTAATCATGCTTTATGCTCACAACAGCTTTTGTTTGCGTCTCACCCCTTACAGACACCCCTGGGCAGGTTACCTATGCTGACCTAATTCACCCTCTTACTGGGTTTTCGTCAGCCTCTTATTAATGGCCATGTATATGTATTTAAAACTATTCCAAGTCGTACATAAGCAGCATCTGAAAATATGACATATTGTAACCCTCTCTAGCCTTCCTTGTGTTTTACTTGATACCAAATAGTGATCTTTGAACAGCTCATTGTATCTCCAGTGTGAAACCACTGACCTCTTGTTTCCAGACAGTGTACATTGTCATTAGCGTAGCCTGAGGATAGAATTACCCACAGACACTATATTTCTTTTTTTTCAAGGGCTTAATAAGAGGGAAGGCCAGAGTGAAAGCAGTAATAAATTGTTGTGCACCTTCATTGGTCATTGTCAGGGAAAAAGCTAAAGTAAGGGAAGTTCAAACAGACAACAGGCATTTAGTGTGTACAGTGTATTACTGGTATAATTTCCTGTTGGTTGTTCAGGTTGATAATCAAGCAATACACTTGCTTTAAGTAAAATGATCCAGACTCTCTCAGCCTAGACAAGACTAGCCTGTCAAGTAAACGATGCGCTGGTGACTCCCATCCCTGAGAATTCTACACTGAGCTGGTTGTGAAAAGCAATAGAGAGTAATAGGATGGGTTCCATTGGAGGAAGTAAATAATAAAAAGTATTTCCCAGAACTGTTTGACAGCCTGTCTGTCTGTTTCATTAGGGGTAATTGCACAACTGCAAATGAATAATCACATTAAAGCTATTATGAGTCATTTAGAGCAAACTGAGACATTACTTATTAACACTTATTACATACCACAACACTGAGTCACAACTGTGGCCTGTCTTTACTTGGTATGTACCATCATGTAACTGTATTGACATGTCTGGGATGTATATAATGGCCCAGTTGACTGGTTCAGAGTATATAAATATATTTCACTATCAAAACTATAATAACACAAACAAACATGACCCTTAAACCCCCAGATATGTGTTCAAACTTTCCATAACCTGTCAAATGTTGTAAAATGTGCATGGTATTTAGAAGGTGTGGCCACACTATAGTCAGTTTTAAAACATTTTCACTGTGCTATGCACTACAGACTTTTTTGTTCTTCTTTATGTTTTTCAAATGTTGGGAGGTATAGATTATCTTATTGGTTCTTGAGCAGCTTATTGACCTGCTTACCCTTAGTGCATTTGTTCATAGTATTTGGACAACAGCAAGTTTGTCATGTGTGGTTTAAGACTAACGTATTAGGGTGCTGAAGTACTAGAGCTTCCGGGAACACCAACTGGGACAGAAGCATACTGTACCTTCAAGTTCTATAATATACACATTAGCTGTTAAGTGGACTTTAATATTCAAATACAAAGCCTAAAGTGCAGATGTGCTGTCTACACCAGTGATCCCTTTGGCCTTGATTTGATTGCTTGAGTTAATGGTGAAGGGCAGGCAGCAGAAAGTACCAGAAGTATATTGGTATGTATAGCTTTAATTATTATTTATTACATCAATATTACTTTTCAGAACTAAACTTTACAGTTTATGTTGAACAAAAGATAAAAATAAAGTGATCTGCTTTCTCTGAACTATTGCATTTGGCCAAATACCACTGGTTGTCATTAGAAGCTGAAAGTTGCTGAGTAGAAGTTCATTGAAGGTTCTCAGATTTTCAGAGTGAAATCTTGGGACACCTATAAAAATATTACTTTTTTGGACACTCCCCCTTGACCACACCCCAAGGTCCAATCTTCCAAACATGTTATTACTTTGTAGCTGCTGCCACATTGCTGCTGTTGTCACACTGCTGTTGTCTATGCAAAGGCAGCTCCCCTACAGCAGAATCAAGGCACAGCTGAGCCAGAATATAGTGACATTCTTGATCCAATTACTTTTCTACAGGGACAATGAAAAGGGGTCTGCTTCCTGAAACAAGAACTGATAGGAACCCTAAGCTAATAGCATTATTTTAAACTTTAGTAGTCAGTGTTATAGAACTACCCCCAAGCAAAAGCTCAGCACGGCCCATCCAGTGAGCAACCAACATACTAGGGGGTTTACCCCCAAAGTCTTGGTTGACCCCAAGAGCTTAGTAATTGTTTTGTTCAAAGTTGTGACAAAGGTTTAGGACTTTTCTGTGCATTTTTGATGCCCAACTCTGTCATGCCGACAAACTGTTGTCTACCATTAGTTATTGTGGGTGCAGAAATAAAGTCCTGTTTTTACTTTGCTGCTTTATCTTAAGCTTTTGCCCACACAGTGGAGATAAAGAGCCATCAATCATTTAATATTCACCCTTTTGCTTCTTCCCCTTCTTCCACTGGCAGTTAATTTTTAAACTTTCTTTTTCCTGCGAGATCTGCTTTCTGAAGTTGCACAGCACAAAACTCCCAATCCTCCCACACTAACTGTTCCTGGCTTCCCTTCATTTCATGCTAAAACTGCATTGTTCACTTTACTGAAGATTAAGTATCTTCTTTAGATTTTCCCTGGGATGTAACAGCTGTTTGCTATGATATTGGGGACATTTATGCTGAATTTGTTTTAGCCAAATGCATTTCTTTTTAGTTAATAAATATTAGGTACAATTAGCAGCAAACTTGCATATCAGAATGACACAAAAGTTAGGCAGTTGGAGGGTAACACTGCTATGCTTCTTGGATAGAGCACCTCACTCTTGGATATTTTTATTGATTATCAATAATTTGCCTTTGCATCCCTTGGAAAAGAGACCTCATCCAAAGTAAAGTGAAAAATAAATCAACATTTTTTCTTGCTGATATTATTTATTATTGTATTAAGTCTAGCAAAGAGGTAAGGAACATGGAGTAAATGTTCTTTCTGGTACCTTTAAATGATTTTTTAGTAGACTGATGGTGTATGGTATGGTGATCCAAATTATGGTAAGATATTAGGAAAACAGCTCTCATACCTGTACCAGGGTTAAATGGGCATGCAATCGTTTTGGAAATAGAACCTCTTTACTGAACTGTTCCTTCTGAGAAACACAACTGATTCTGCATTCTGCACAAATTGCAGAATGACCAAAGTGCCTCCTCTTACTTTCAGGCAGCAACAAACTTTATGTTAATGTACTTTGGAATTCTTTATGTGAACCTGAATGTTCATTTATACTGGAGAATATACCGACAGGGTTTATATACTAATAGAGGGAAAGATGTGAGGCAAGGGTGGTTACACCATGGAAGTGAAGATGTTAGTGGGCAGGAACTAGGTAGATTTGGTGGGCTCTGGTGGACTTCAATGGCTGCATTTTCACGGCATTACTGGTGAGAAGACAAACTTATAAATTTACTTGATACTTTGCTATTAACCAGGAGGCAACCTAGATGCAAAGTGTACAAAAATAGATTTTTGCACACAATGTACCATACTGCTGCTGCCAGACACTAATCTTTGTGCCCCATTCTAGTGTGCTTAAGTTGTGCCAGTTATACAATTGAACTAGCATGCCAGTCATTTTTTGCTAAAAGGAATGCCTGTAGATGCAAAGCATAGTGGAAGCTCTGTATTTATTGTCTGCTTAAGACAAGCATGAAGGACACAGTTCCATTACACAGTAGAATGCTGTGCTTGGGCCTTTTGCCAGATGCAACTGTGCTATGGAAAGCGCGACTGCTCTGCACAGGGACCAGATGCAAGCTCTATGTCTTTGTGCACTAATGTACATAGAATCAGAGTGAGAATATCCATACAATATTTAATAGATAAATAGATCTATGTTATGTTGGCACAGTGTCAGTTAAATTGTTACAAGCTGATAGTAAGACACAATTTAGTTGTGCATATGTTGTTTGTGTTTTAACCACAATATTAGGATGTAGTAGGCTGGGAATGAAATGGGTGAATTCTTAGGATGTTTATTGTGGTCCTAATAGTTCTCTGTCTCTGTAAGAATGTACTGGGCCATTGGTGCAGAAGATTCAATAAGTGCATTAGTTATGTCACACTCTGCTAGGTGACAGATACCAGTGAGATTCTCAGCTTGTGCTTTCTGTGTTTGTGTTTATCATGCCGGCACTGGAGAAGACATGTGTGGTAGCTCTTGTCATTGGTTATGATCATGGGGATAGGAAGTCAATAAGAGCGGCTAGAAGAGTGCATGCTGGCAGTACCTGCTGACACTGCATATTGCCACTGAATCCTGGCAGTTTTCTCTTGACAGTCAAAACTGTCACTCTGTGTTGACAGCCTGTTTTTCCTGTATTAGAGAACAGTATGAATTCATTTGTTCAGACACTAAATGATGGCATTCAGTGTTGGTGATGGGTCATTAAAGCATGGTTGGCAATATAAAAACCCATTTGTCTTTCCTTATTATTGGGGCAATGTAAGTATCACTATGAAGAGACAAATTGGTGTATTAGGCTAAGACAACTACATGGGAGTTCTTACACCAGTAAAAATACAATGTATTGCAACAGCACAGCCAGTCCCCATTGCATTAATTTTTTTTCTGACAAAGGAGAAAATGTACTGTGTGCAAACAAAGAAAAACATAGGTAATGTTAAAGGGGTTGTTCAGCTTTAGATAAACTTTTTATTATGATGTAGAGAGTGATATTCTGAGACAGTTTGCAATCTATTTTCATTATTTATTGATTAAGTTTTTAAGCAGCAGCTCTCCAGTTTGCAATTTCATCAATCTGATTGCTAGGGTCCAGTTACCCTAGCAAATATGCATTGACTTGCCTAAGAAACTGGAATATGAATCGGAGAGGGTCTGAAAAGAAATTCAGAGTAATCAGACATAGCAATAACAATGAATGTGTAGCCTTATAGAGCATTTGCTTTTTTAGATTGAAAGCTGGAATCAGAAGAAGAAGGCAAGTTATACAAAAACTATAAAAAAAAGTTGTTTAGAATTGGCCATTCTATAACATGGTAGATGTTGATATAAAGGTGAACCACCCTTTTAAGTATCAAAAAGATTTGGTGGAAAATTTATCGTGTGTCAATAAATTTTGCTGCAACTTTAGCTGATCGTAATTAAAATAACTGTTCACATACTTTCTTCCCATACCAGATACTCATCAGGGGGGTCATAGCGCCCACTACTGTTTCTGAGTAGAAATGGCAATATCATTCCCTCAGAACCTAAAGATATTCGACTGTTCAAAACAATCACATTCTGACAAACTGACAGAGATATATATATTTTTTGTTGACATGCTGACCTTACTGTATAAGGCCTGGGGTTCAGCAGTTCTGAAATTGTGCACATGCACACCCCCCCCTCCTGGAAACACAAAATCCTGGTGCTCAGCAAAAATGGGTAACGGCAACCCATGAAAAGTGCAAAATATTCACAAGCGCACAGGTGTTGCTGGCAGGGTAAAACCCTTGCTGAAAATGTATGATGCCTCAGTAAATACATTTTCAGCAAGGGTTTTACCCTGCCAGCAACACCTGTGTGCTCGTGAATATTTTGCACTTCGTTCAGCAGTTCTGAAACAGAATTGATCTGGCCGTGAATAATTATCCATAACAATTCTTTGTGCTTGATATGGTATATTGTGACCCTGCACCGGAGCATGTGCTGTGAACCAACAGAAAAGAAGATGCGCAGCTACTGGGGAATCGTAAAGGAGAAAGAAACCCCCTTGGTGCAAAACTCCACCCCTCCCCTGAGCAGACCCCGCTCCCTTCTTGCCCCAGCCTACCTCCCCCCACCCCGGGCCAATGCCTCTAACTTGTTACTTGCCCCTTCTTTTAGGTCCTCTCTAGCGGAGTTCATAGGCGCCATCTTCCCCCAAACGGTCTTCTTCCTGGATCTCCTGCGCATGTGCCGAAAATCACAATTCCAATTTCTTTTTTCACCATCTTGTATCTTGTTTTCTAAGAGGATCTTTGCGAATTTTATCCATGCCTCTGTAATTTTTCAAAATAGAAATAATTCAATAGAATCGCTCCCGTTTTTTGCATTGCTCTGTGTGCTCAACACGTTTCACTGTGGAAGACACACTTGGTTTTTTAGAAGTCTACTGCATGGTCTGGTTAGAGACAAAAGAAATTTGAATAAAGTATATATATATATATATATAAAGGGAAGCGACATACTGCTTCAGTGCAAATAGAATGAAATATGAATAAAAACCACTTATCTGGTAGATAGGAGCATTATTAACAGCTTTTTTATTCTCTTCTAGCTTTGTGCCATGATTGGTTTAGGAAATCAGAACCTAGAAATGATCTGAATTTAAAATCTGCTCCGTGTTGGTCCCACATCCAGACAATTGCATGAGTGATGTAATTTATCATTTGACTGCTTTCCACTTTCCATGTAAATGCATTGTATTTTCTTGGAACCTTTGGCAATCAATAGCTCTGTTAACACTCCGCAACTTATCATCATTGGTCAATTCGCTTGCGACAAGCCTTTCCGGCCTCCATCATCCATGTAAGTTTTTGCCATTATTGAGTTTAATGAGAGATTTTGTGCTGGTAGCCCTGGGTCAGCAGTCACCCAGCTCTGTTTGGGTTTATATATTGTATCTTATGAAAAGCTTTGAATATGTGTTGATAGGCAACAATTATTATTTAAAATAATAGAAACAATAGAGTAAATGCTAATAACTAACTGTATTGCTTTCTTGCTCTCTCTCTGTATGTTACGTATTTGTATCTGTATGATATTTAAATATAAATGTATACCTAAGTATACCTGTTAACCCTCAAAGTAGTGCTGCTCTGAGTCCTCTGTCAAAAGAAACACTGAAGTTCTTTCCTTCTATTGTGTATACATGGGCTTCTGTATCAGACTTCCTGCCTTCAGCTTAAACCTCCTTGCCCTGGAGCATGCTCAGTTTGCTTCCCCCCTTTCTCTGCTGTAATCTGAGCCCAGAGCTATAAGTAAACAGGGAGAGACTCAGACAGGAAGTGATATCACACCAAGCTAATACTGCAGCTGCTATACTAAACAAACAGAGAGCTTCTAGAGCTTTTCACTGGTAAAACATTCTACAGAATAAATATAGCATTCTATCTTGCAGCTAATCTATTGGCAAAAAAATGCCTACGTACCTTTCCTTCTCCTTTAAGCGCTGGTTTACCTTTGATTCCACTGAGGTGAGGTTTTTGGAGTTCTTCAACCAGCTTGGGAGAAAATATATTTTTTTGTGGAATATTAAGGGTATCTTTTAAAGGGGTTGTTCACCTTTAATTTAACTTTTAGTAATTAAACTTTTAGTATGCTGTAGACATTGATATAGCGAGTACATTTTCAATTTGATTATTCAGCAACTCTCCAGTTTGCTAATTAGCAATCTGGTTGAAGGGTCCTAATTACCCTAGAAGAATAAGAGACTAGAATATGAATAGGAGAGAATCTGAATAGAAAGATGAGTTCTAAAAAGTAGCAATCACAAAGAATTTGTATCCTTACAGAGCATTTGTTTTCTGGATGGGGTCAGTGACCCCCATTTGAAAGCTAGAAAGAGTCAGAAGAAGAAGGCAAATAATTCAAAGACTATAAAAAAAGAAGGAATAAAAAAAAGGGATCCCGTTCTCAGCCTCAAAACGAAACGCCAGTTAGTCTGACTTCGGTGGTAGGAAAGCTTTTCAAAGGTATAATAAAGGATAAGATACTGGACTTCATAGCAAATAACAATACTATGAGTTTGTGCCAGCATAGTTTTATGTGTAATAGATCTTGCCAGACTAACTTGATTTCTTTTTTTTTTAGAAGGTAAGCAGGGACCTTGATTCTGGGATGGCAGTGGATGTGATTTACTGGTTAAATTAAGGAATGTTTGCCTGGAACATAGTATTTGTAACTAGGTAGAGAACTGGATAAAAGATAGACTACAAAGAGTGGTGTTAAATGGAACATTTTCTAATTGGACCAGTGCTGTTAGTGGGGTACCGCAGGGCTCTGTACTGGGTCACTTGTTTTCAACTTGTTTATTAATGACCTGGATGTGAGCATTGAAAGAATAGTTTCTATTTTTGCAGATGATACTAAATTGTGCAGAACTATAGTCGAATATATATATATATATATATATATATATAGTCGAATGCTTATCGCAGTTTTGGACTCCAGTCCTTAAGAGGGATATAAATGAGCTGGAGAGAGTACAGAGATATGCAACTAAACTGGTTAGAGGGATGGAAGACTTAAATTATGAGGGTAGACTCTCCAGGTTGGAAAAAAAAAGGGCTTGCGAGGGGACATGATTACACTTTACAAATACATTAGAGGACATTATAGACAAATATCAGGGGACCTGTTTACCCATAAAGAGGATAACTGCACCAGAGGCCACCCCTTCAAACTAAAGAAAAGGACTTTCATTTGAAGCAACGTAGGTGGTTCTAGACAGTGAGGACAGTGAGGTTGTGGAATGCACTGCCGGGTGATGTTGTGATGGCTGATTCTGTTGATGCTTTTAAGAGGGGCTTAGATAATTTCTTGGACAGACATAATATCAAAGGCTATTGTGATACTAAACTCTATAGTTAGAATATGGGCATACATAATTTATATGAAGGTATGGAGGGGTGTGTGTATTGATGCTGGGTTTTCATTTGGAAGGTTGAACTTGATGGACTTTGTCTTTTTTCAACCCAATTTAACCATGTAACTTTGTAACTGTCTTATGGGGCATAAATAAATGCCTAATAGACAATGGTAGTATTTTGCAGAGAAGTCTATGGAGTATATAAAATTAGATATTAATTAATTAATTTACCTCCTACTGTAAAATTTAAGGATATCATAAATCACTGAACAGTTTCATGGAAACATTAATGCCTGAGGTTGAAGGCTGAGGTTTTTTTTTTAAGTCATCGAACTCTGAGGTTATTTGTAATGTTCTCATATTATCATAATAGAAACTCAATAATTTGGTGAAAACAATGCACATCTGTTTCATGATAGGAATAATATTGGTGAGTGTGCAAGATATTTTACCAGCACCTTAATAATTATTAGTTACATTATTTCTAGAGATACAGAGATTGTGAATGTGCTGGAAATGTTCTGCAATTGTGCTGACTATGTGCACATTTGCAGTAATACATTTGTGCATTTGCTGACAGTGCGAAAATTCCAAGAAAATTATAATAGATGCAATAGTTATTTATAAATTATAAAACTGGTCCCCTTACTGGATGCAGAGCACAATGGTACAATGTTAATTCAGATACCGATGGGACATTTAAACCTTTGCAGGAATCTTATTTGGGAGATGTAAAAGATGAACAAAGTTGAATTGAAATGCAAACCCTCTGTTCAACTAAACACACCTTATTATCTGAGAAAGGAGAGATCTAGCAGAGTGGATTGTTATTCTAAGATCAGAATTTGTGTAGCTTCACAGTTACCCAAGAATCCCTAGAAAGCACTAGAAGGAAGAATAGCAAAGCTGAGCAACAGAATATTTGGCAGAACCCTTAAACATAATATAGGGGCCATCTAGAAAGTTTGGTCACAACAGGGAATTAAAGGGGATTATACTGGCCTATTGTGCTCTGTTAAAAAAGAAACAATAACATCTTTGTGTAGCTTTTCTTCTTGAGAAAAGAATAGTGCACCCATATCTGCAAGATGCTTATTCTATGTTGAGACAAACAAGCAGTATAGTATTGTTTGCAAGATACCCTGGCCAGTGTGGGCTCTTTTTAATTGGAATCTACAGATTTTTTCATTTTATGTCTCAAGTAAGGTTGCCAAAATACCTGTAAAAATAAAGGACAATTCTAATAAATGCAAATATCAACATTTTCATTATCTGCTGAATTTATTCATACCAGAAAGTACAAGTACAAAATTTCAGATAAAGAAGGCCCCACTTGACATATAACCTCTGTTCCCGCGTGTTATAGGGAACTAAAGTTAAAAATGAAACCCACTCTGTTAGAAAACAGATAACAATGCACTCATGGTTTTTCATATTTGATATTTTGCAGAAATTTTCATATTTGATATTTTGCAGAAGCAAGAATAAAGCCTTGAACAAATTGTGGACTGGATCATAATATCTCTAACATGCAGTGCTTCATAGAGATTCTTGGGTAACTGGGATGCTACATGGATTCAGATCTTAGAATAATATCCTGCCACAATGCTATACCTTACTTTTCAGATAACAAAATATCAAGCATACATCATATGACCACTCTTCCTACGATTTTCAACTATTGCCCTTTCAGAGTGGTGTATGGCCCTTCTGATTGATGGCAATGGATGTGATCCACTATGGACAGCAGGAATCAAAACATGCTATGTGCCAAAGCCTGAGCATTAACTTCAAGCTCTGAATATTTATATTGGCCTTTGTTTAATTTGGAATCTTTATGAAACAAAAATGCATAGTTTTGTTATCCTGTATTTATATAACAACCAACATATTACATACAAATCAGTCCCTATTACAGTGATCCCCAACCAGTAGCTCGTTTTACATTTACATACTCTAGGGTCAATTTTTTTTTATCAAGAACCAAGTACTGTGGAAGGAAGTTGAAATAAGAAAGATTTAATTAATCGAAAAACAATGTATTTATGACATATGAATGAATATATAAATATGAACACACACTTCCTGACCAAAAACAAGATAAATACCTAAAATGGTTGCAGGAAAATTGTGGTTTTAATTTTGAATGCAAAACTCAAAAGTATTCCAATAAAAGTGATAAGTAGAAGAAAAAGATGGAATATATGTTTAAACTTTTTAGCGGGACAAAAATGCAAAAATGAAAGTTGTGCTCACTTCAAATATTACTTTGTCCTAGATGAGGTGGATCATGCTAACTAAGTCACAAATACCTATTCAGATAAACGAATAATATACAGAAGATATATTATGCAATAAGTTATCCTGCATGAGAAAAGGATGGTAACATAGTGAGGGCAAGGCTAATGTCATACAATGGAGTTTCTCATTTATGCTAGATAATACATCCATGGCGTATCATCTGTGTTTTCTCAGTTGGCAGAGAAAATCTATCAGGAGACATTAGCATTACTATATCTTTATTTAAGAGACATTAAACCGACCATGTACCATGTAAACAGCTAGAAAATGATAGTGGCCAGTTAGGCTTGTCCCACAGAGTAAAAGCAAGGTACTCCGTGATAAAAAAACGCTTTGTTTGAATGTTAATGATCCACTAATTGAAAACAAGCTTTCTATTATTATTCATGGTCTCTTGGCCACAGGGGGCACTGTTTCACTGCACTGTCTCCCATAGACTCCATTTTATTCAAACAATTCAGATTTTAAAAAAGATTTCCCTTTTCTCTGTAATAATAAAACAGTACCTTTAAAATGATCCCAACTAAGATATAATTTATCAGAAGCTAAATCAGCCCATTGGGTTTGTTTAATGTTTACATTATATTCTAGTAGATTTAAGGTATGGAGATCCAAATTATGGAAGGATAGGTTATCTGGAAAACCATGATTAAAGTATATAATAAAAAAGATCAGCACTCTGGGAATTTTCTTGAAGTGTGCTGCTGTCTACCGCATCTCTCTCTCTCTCTCTGGGGCAAATTCAATTACCTGTCTAGTTGCGCTAGC
The DNA here is from genome assembly GCA_024363595.1 of Xenopus borealis. NCBI lineage: Eukaryota > Metazoa > Chordata > Amphibia > Anura > Pipidae > Xenopus > Xenopus borealis. The sequence continues at coordinate 40,106,142 of CM044443.1, forward strand.
AAGGGGTTCGCTAGCCTTCGCTGCACTTCGCCAGGTGTATTTTCTCCAGCGGTATGCATATTCACTAAAATGCCAATTTGCACTCAGGGCCGTGAACGTTAGCAAAGTTGCTCTACCGTTACTTCGTTACGCAAAGTGAAGGAATGCTAGCAATCCCTAATTTGCATACGGCGTGAATTCTAAAGTATAACATAGGTTATACAGCTACTACATTACACTACACAAGCCCAGGACACTTTAATAAATCGAATACATTAATTATATTGCCCTACAAATTTGTCCCCTGTATGGGTTTGTTGCCATATGTTAGGAAATGTAGGGGGGAATTAGGGTACCCTAAAAAGACTTATCTACACTATTGCACTTCGTCTGCTCTGACCCTGGCAAAGTTAACTCTGGTGAAGGGGTTAACATTCAGAAAAAGAAAAAACAACTTTGCTGACATTAGGGTGCTACTCTAGCTATATCACTAGCGAAAATTTGCATAGAGTCGGACTTGGTAAATTTGCTAAGTAACTAATTGACATCACATTGGCGAATGTGTGCTAGCGCTGGCCGCTTCGCCCATTAGTGAATTTGCCCATCTCTCTCTCTCTCTCTCTCTCTCTCTATATATATATTCATATACTATATATATATATATATATATTCATATATATGCTGATTTATGCACACAAAAATCTGTGAAAGATATATCATTTTGTTCAAGGATTAATTCCCCTTTAAGGTTTTTCCCAAGTGAGAAATCACCCTAGAGCTGAGGAATGGCCTGACTGGCACATGGACTGTCTCTGGCTTACTGATGGGCCATTTATGGAAATTCTCTAAAGCCAACTCATCCCAGCTTAATGATAGAAGTGATGCTTAAACACAAAGTAATAAAACTACAGGCTGCCCTGCAAACAAAGGGACAGAACTCATAATAAAAAGACTCCAGCCGAGGGCCCTTTCTTACCAGTCCACCGGGGATCTGAATGACTGGGCTGGCTGGTATTTTAAATTGCAACGTATGTGACTGAAAAAAACTGCTTAGTTTTTGTTTTCTTTTCGAGCCTGTTGCATAAACTCCTCCTTGGTGGTTCCCTGGTCCCCGGGTGGAAGGAACAAGAGACATAATGAGTGGGGGATTAACAAACAAGAGAAAGGGGAAACTGAAAGAGCTGCACTTCTGAAGGTCCCTCAGTGTGAATCAAGGTAATTGGATTGGACCTCTACCCCCTAATGAATGAATGAATGGACTGCACACTGCAGCAGTTTCTTCAACCACTGAGGGTTTCTGTGAAGGAAAACTCAGTGTATCGTTGGCTGTAATAGCCCTCGGCACAAAGTGAAGCAGGTATTAGAGGGATCAGCTATCTCATTAAAGGCTTAGAATATTTGTTCTACTCCATCCCTTTGTTGGTAAAACACTTTTCACCACCTCTCTGGAGACATGGAAAGCTTAAACAGTTTGTCAAGTCATTTTCCCTTTAACCACACAGAAGATTCCACAGCTCAGCCAAAGCTACAACCCTGAATGCATTCACTTTTTTTTCTGTTATTCTTTTCTATCACCCGGATGATTTGAATTATTTGTAAAAGCATCATAGTTTGTTACACTCTGTTCATGTTTGTCACGCTAGCTATAAGATGAAAGACACCCAGTGAAACTACAAGAAACACTTTTGCCCAGTAAGATTTTTTTTTCCAGGTATACAAAAAAAAAATTAATATACATCTATATATATCTATCTATATCTATCTATCTATATGCATATATATATATATATATATACAGTATATAAACAGGTTTCACACCCTATGATTAGGCTTTACTGCTGCGCATATGACTTTAAGATGAAACAAGACATTACAGTCTTTTTAAACAGTGAAACGTCATTGACTTTTGGGAGGTTAATTCATTTTGTACAAAGAAAACTTTGTTCTTTGGGGAACAATATTCTACAGGTTTCATGCTCTTGTGGTTTCTCAAGGGAACAGTAAAGGGAAAACTTGAGTGAAGTTTTCTTTTAAAAACATACAAATCTCCTGGCTGGGAAAAGGTGTTTTTAAGGTAAATTTTAAGTGTTGTGGGGTCCTCTTCTTATCTACACATATCTGTTAAATGATTGGTTACTCACCTTGTTAGAATGAAATAATATGGTTAAAATGGCTATCTGTATGCCATCAGAAAATAACTCTTTTTTGGATCTAAGAAAGGGAAATTGTCTTCTATGGAACATTGATTTCTGTTTAAAAAGAATATGTATGAACTAATGGATATGAAAGAAACAATTCTATACTGTAAACTAAATGTAACATTTTTATAATTTATCAATACTTCCATCTATGTCTTAGTTTTTTACCTAATCCTTCTTTTCCTAAATGGATTAACCTTGAATTGTGTCTGTGTAGAACTTCACTTAACAGGATATACAAAAAAAAACAATAATAATTTGAAAGTTTGCCCTCGAAATCTGCTGCACATGACACAACGTGGAATTATATACTGTAGATAAGTGACTTTAATTCCGGCTTGCAAATTTGCTCTTGCTCAGTTAAGGGTTAATCATTGCAGCTGATTTCCAAATTTGATTGCATTATTACTATTATTGTTAAGACTCCTTACATCAGCTATAGCATATGTGGTCAGATTAACATCTTTGGTTTTTCTAGCTCAGCATGTCTGTCTAAAATGCCGGGGGCTAAAAATCTGCTCAGGCATTGCAGGTAAAGTTGGCAAACAGAAAGGGCAGACAGTGAAATGTGTGGTATTAAACTCACTAGAACTTCTTAGAAAATGAACAGTAGCATTTTACCTACAATTTAATTTGCTTTTATTGTGACAGGCAAGATTAAGAGGCTTGCATACCAAAGTCGATCATGTGGAGAACTGGGGCAAATGTAAGGCTATGCCAAGTGTATAGAATAAAGAATAACCACGAATATAAGCTGAATTTTGTTTCTTTAGGTAAGCAACATAGCACTTTTACTTCTATAGTATTAGTAAATGTTTTTGCATTAGGCTGCTAAGATGCACACATTAAAGTACATCCTCCAAGCTGCAACACTGCTGTAAATGAATGAGTCAGCTGATGCACAATTAACTGCCCTGCATTCTAGGGGTCATTAAGAGGCAGAAACACACTTTGGCAATACTGTAGGCTTTAGTGAAATAATACCCACATCAAACACATAATAATAAACTAGGAGAAATTATGTTTGCTAGATACAGTTATTGTCAGTCACTCCCTGGTTTAAAGCCAGTGGCTTGGTGTGTGCTGAGTGTTGCTCCTACAAGATGAGCCACACGAGGCAGCATTGTATGTGGCTTGCAGGTTATACCAATGACTATTTCTTCCAGTGTTGGACTGAGATGCCAGAGACCCAATAGAAAACCTCAGACCTTAGGCTTTCCAAACAATTTGCACTCCTCTCCTGTCTCCTTTATTCTCCTAGTCTCTTTTCTTAACACACTAAAATGTATCCTTAAGTGGATTTTGTTTTAATACTGAAACAAGGAATGAAATAGGTCAAGCTAGGAGCGGAAGGGTGCACTGACACCAGGGTATCCCAATGGGCCAATCCAACACTTGTGGCCCACACCCTCAATCTAGTTGCAGACAATAGTCTAAGGGATATTTAATCCTGCAACCACCAGTAATCTGTGCAGGATTATTAGCCCTTCTGCGGTAATCAGAGTAAAGAAAGTTGTACATTGGCCCCCAGGAGACCGGAAATTAAAACTATTACAAAGAGAAATGCATTGAATTAAAAAATTAAACACTGTGACTCCAACAGGCCGAAATGAATCTTGGAACATAAAATGTTTTTTATGAAATTTATAGTACCAAAAATGCTAGTTGTATTCTCTTACTTATTTTCCAGATTTTGAGCCCTTGCCCTAGATAAGTTTTGTGATAACTCAGAATATAGCTAATGGTAATGTATGAACAGGTTACATTGTTTAAACTGTTTAGAACCTTGTATTCTCTTTGTCAGTTCCATATGTCCATTTTGTACATGTATAATAGAATGGGATAGAAGGCTTTAATATATAGACAGTATCAGGTAGTGCTCATTACTTTCATCTTTTATTCTTCACAGCACTTTAATTTGACATTCGTGGTTACCAACCTATTTAACAGGTGGTGAATACTCTGTGGGGGGGGGGGGGGGGGGGGGGGGGGAGGGTATTTTACCTATGTATATCACTTCATGTTAAGCACATTAAGGGGGTTATTTATAAAAGTCTGAATGCCAAAAAATTTAAGTAGTAGTTTTTTTACTATAAAATCTGAATTTTTTGTGAAAAAACCCTCAAATTTATTTTGATTTATTATACCCTGAGGATGGAAGTCAGAATCCGAAAATCAGGCATCTCAGACCTGCCAAGGTTGTATATAAGTCAAAGGAGATTTTCACCATCTTTTGGAGTCCAATGTATTGATAAATAAGATTAAATAACCCATATGTATTTGGTAGGAGTATATTTCAGAAAATAATGGGATAAATTCAGATTATGATAAATAATGCCCTAAATATTTTGTTGCACTGTGCTGTTTCACACTTGACAAAGAGCCTTACAAGCTAGAAACATTTTGTGTGGCAATAAACACTTTTTGAGCAGTTAATCTCTGCTGGAGTGCCATATTCTTGTATACTAATTATTCCCTTCTGCTGTAACTAAGTCTTTTTTTTTTACCTGCCCTGACCTTCAGCCTATCACAAGAACCATGCCTAAATTTTGACTTGCAAGTCCTACTGAAGCCTCCTACCATAGGATCTCCAACACCAACCATACCCTATGGCAAATGGGATGAAAGCAACTGAACGCACAATTAATTTAAATGCTGGGAGGGCCCCCAGTTAGTGCCCCCTAGTGGTCTTAAAGTAAACGCCAAAATAAAATCTTGATTAATAAAAGAAAATATCTAAGCATTTTTTCCAATATACATTATTTATTATATTTTATACATTATTTACATATTTTTCATGATTTTAAACATATTTGTAAATGCAGTTGCTCTTAGTAGCAGCATATGTCTGTCACGTTCCTGGTTCTTACTTTTTTAGTGTATCATTATGAAAAACAGAAACCATTTTCAATAAAAGTACAATTTTCATGATTGTTTTTAAGCCAGTCTTACCTTGTAGTTTCATACTTGCAAAGTAGGAAAGTTTATTTGTTTTCCATTTGTTAAAGAATAAGTTAGATGTTTTTTATGAAATACATTTTGATTCCCACCCATTGCAAACGACTTTTGACTATTTCGGAAACTAAAGGACTTGACATACGGTAATATGGAGTTGAAGATCTGGTTGTAGGAATACTGAATAAACATGTCACCCTCTGCTGATACAATTAACATTTTTAATCATAATATATCTGTTAATTTGTAATGTTAGTTTTTTAATTGCAGAGTTTTTGGTCGACGAAATGTAAAATAAGTGTTGACTGACAAATGACTCTGTTCACATAAAACAATTAACAACAAGACGTGATAGATGTTTCAACATCCTCCTCTTTTATTAGATATAATTACTAAGATGAAAGAAGAAAACAATGTATGCACCCTCACCTCTTCCATCTATGAGAATACCGTGCCTCACAATGCCAGTGGTAGGCCAGTTTGTGAGTAAAGTATGTTCTGCTGCCATTTTAGCACAAATATTTCATTAATTTGGGGTATTGGAAGCCTTCCATTAAACCAGGGCTGCTTTTAGAAGTCAGGAAAAGAATTTTGATAAATAACTTGGCATCGTTAACTATATTCATATCTCAGTTAATGGTTATCTATCTTGTTTTATATCTGTTGACTTAATTAGTTACATTTAATTAGTATTTCAGCATAGGCGGCTAGCATCTTTAGCCCAGGGCCCATTCACCTTACAGCATTTGTGGGAGGATGGATGGTAGGAGCTGTCGGCCTGCAGTTTGGTGTTAAGATCTGCTTGTTTTGCTGGATGTTTAGAGTGTTTTCTCATTTGACAGCACATGATGGATATCATTGCTAATGCTTATGTGGGGTTTGCAAAGCCATAGGGAGGGGGCTGCTATGTGCAGCCAAGCATCTCTCCCCAATATTTCATTATATACTATAAGAATTCAAGAACCTCGTTTGAGGTATAAACATGCAGGAAACTAAGAAAGATGCATTTACTAGAAATAAAGACGTTGTTCTCGTCTAAGTTTGTGTGATAATCTCTTATTCAAAATATGCCTGGACTTTGTGCATAAAGTACAACATTTATACATGAAATGAATATCCATTAATATCTTTCTTAAACTGGCTACTCCAAAGGCTGTTTTTGAACAAATTGTCAAGAATAAAACAAGCAATAAAAATATGTTCTCCCCATGTCCGTGTGGGCTTTGACCTGGTAATCTGGTTTTCAGTCATAAATAACAAAATATTTATAAATGATTTGCCAGCTGCCATTATATGGCTTGCAGTATAATTTCTCAAAGGTAAAGGCAATGTGCAGAACTTTACATTGCTTTCTAGCAAGCAGATTGTCCATGGGATATAAAGGTCCATTGCTATCCTTCCATATGGATTAGCACCAATGTACTCTATTGCAGTCACATAAATAATACATTACAAATATCACAAAAATTGATTAGCCCTATAAGGACCAGTGGTGTAGCAACACTTGCCATCCTTGTAATGGTAGTCCCCCCGGTAGTAGTTTTCCTGGTAGCACTGTTACGGGTTTGCCTGAGGCTGTTGGGAGACTTTAATGCCCTGTAGTATAACATTTGTCTCAATATAAAACTTATATTATTCATTTATTTTAAGAAAAAAATTTACTTTTCAAGCCAGACACTGTCAAATGTCAAGAATTGTCACATGGCTGCCAAAACTGAAATCATAATTCTAAGGATCTTAGTTCTAACAACACTGCACCCAGCTTGCTTGAATCTTAGCAGGATCACAATAATATTGTCTTTAAATACCCCTTTCAATGAGTATGGATAAAAGGCTGACACCAGAGGACCAGTGTTGCATTATGTTTACAGTAAGTATAACTCATTTTTATAAATAGATCATTAACAATTGAGGGTTTAAATTATCGAAAATTGGCATCATCCCTGTCATTTATCATTGGCAACACTAATATATTTAGTTCATTCAGCTTTAAGGATATGCAGCCACGGTCATATTACAGCAAGTTCCAAATATTTCTTAAATTATGCTAATTCAAAGCAGTGGGTGCATTTTCTAATAATTTAGGGGCATGAAGTTTTCTGGTTAAGCGATGTTGCTATCTTGTACTAGCACAATATTAGTGCCTGAGATAAGCGGGAACTGAGAGCTACTGTTTCCTGCACAAGGCCTAGTACAGTAGATCCATTATCCAGAAAGCTATGAATTACAAGAAGACCATCTACCATGGACTCCATTTTTAAAAAAGCATGTAATAATAAAACTGTACCTTGTGCTTGATCCTCACTAAGATATAACTTATCCTTATTAGAGGCAAAACAGTCCTGTTGGGTTTATTTAATGTTTACATGATTGTTTTGTAGACATAAAGTACAGCAAACCAAAATAAGGAAAGATGATTTTTTTCTGTAAACACCCAGGTCCCTAACAGTCTAGGTCCCATACCTGTAATGATATATATTCACCAGGGGTTAGTACATGTGACGTGTATAAAGTGAAATAATAATCTGAACAGCATGGTAGTCTATGGAGATACTTATAACAAATTCCAAACAATAGCTGTTTCAAAACAATTTGTGCATAAAAAATATAAATCTAGGACCCCAAGTAGCATCTGAATATGCATGGTAAACATGTTCCCCTGTAGTACCAACCACTGCACAAACTCCAAGCAAGTGTATTATGACACTTAGTAAATAAACAATGGAAAATACACCACTAGGTGTATTCTGCTTGCATGGGCTAAAAGGCCAGATTTATAAAAAGCTTTGAGGTTTCTCAGAGGATAAATGGCAATGATTTATCTGCCTAACGGTTGTCTCAAATATTGAGAATTGTAATAACCAGTGGGATGTTAGGGGAAGGAATAATACTAATAATAATAGGTCTAGGTCTATAATAGTAAACTAAGTGATGAAGGTGATTTATAAAGTTCAGTTTTAATACACAGGGCAATGGATAGGCAACTTGCATAAAACTTCCACTTGGCTGTAATGATGGTGTGAACTGCTTGTGGGATCCACCAAGCCAGGGACAAGAGGTGAAGAGAAATCAGCACACTCGTTGCCGCTCTGTGTTACCAGATGATATCTGGGTATATTGAGGTTTCATATGGGGTCATTGACAGTACTCACAGTAATTGTTGAGGCCTTCAAAGTTGTGGACAGGGAGTCACCATCTTGGATTATGTTGGGAGTGTCAGTGACACTGCACATACTCAGTGGACTCTGGGCAGCTATTGAGAAGCTACGTTTAGGGGTCATTGCAAATAATCCGGCAGAAAATCAAGTTTCATATAAGCTGATCCTATAGGGCTATTTGTTTGATTCTGATGCAGATCACACTGGTTTTTAAGATGTAATTTAATGAAAATCTGAACTTATTACTTATCTGCCTAGTATTGTGACTTTTATGTTCTATATATACAATATATTGTGAGTTGTTCTGTAAGCTCAAGTAACAGCGGCACAGAGAATGTGCAGTAAATCAGAAAAAAGAAGATGGGGAGCTACAGGGGCAATGTTGGAGGCACAGATCTTTACTGCTTATGGCCTGTGGTTGCCATCGTCTGGTACAGAATCTTGAAATATAATGCGTCTAATTTTGTTAATCATTAGATCTCCTTTATTAAGAATATGGGAGATGAAAATGTAAAGCAATTTTTTTTTTAAATTAATGATGTTCGATCTACATTCAACCAACTACAACTCTCTTCTTCCTTTGATCCCATGATTCAATAACAGCTGGAGGGCAGCACGATGGTCTAAATAATTCTGTTTCAACTCTGAGTCAATGTTTTGGAAACAGGAGACAAAGGAAAATATCAGAAGCACTGAGAATGCCCTCTCTTTTCCTCTCCTTCCGCTCTCTGATTTATTTCAAGCCCTAAACAAATGAATAGGTTGTTTATATGGCAACATCAGCCTCCTGTATTCCTGTATGCGTCCTACTGCTATTGTACTTATTGAGTTAATTTCGGTTATTTCCCTGCAGCTATTGAGGAACTGGGTTGAACTCATTGAGGAAGAAATAAATGAACTCCTCAGGAAATTGATTACTTAAAGTAAGTCTTTCACTCGGCTGTGAATTTTAAAATGATTATTGGATTTGAAGGCAGACGGAGATTAGAACAGGTCAGGTGAACGATTAATAACTTATTGATAGCAGATTAAAAGAGTGATATCAAATCTTTATTTGAGTGAAGATGTAGTTTATCAATTTGTCACAATAATATGAGCGGATGGAAGGAGTAGCAGAGGCACGTGGGAATTGATCTGCTGTTACTGGATATGTAGCACGGTGAAAAGATATCAGCCATGTCTGTAGGAAAGGTACAGACAACAACAGGGCTAGAATTTAATAAGGCAGCAAACCACATGGTGGGCACATTGCATTTTCCTCTTTCAGTAAAGCTACAGTATTTGTAGAGCTTATACCCTGCTATGTGATTGTCCCTTTTGCTGGAAAAAGATCATTACACGGGAACAGCATGTCTTAATTATAAATAAAAAAGTGGAAAAAGCAAACTGTATCAAGGTGCTCCCTTTGGGTCTTCTTTGCATATGCCAAATATACACAAATATAAACTAAGGGGACCATTGGAGGCACAGATCTGGTCAAGGTTTTAAGGGTGAAAACGTTTTTTTTATGATGCTAAAAATCCTAATCTGAAAATATGTCATCTCAAATCCGTTGAGGTCATGTAGAAGTCACTAGCAGATGTCCCTGAAGTTGTACTTGACAACTGTACATTTTTTTGGAGAAAAATTATTGATATATAATTTGAAATCATGGAAGGGAGCTTTTTTAATTTGCATTTCAGTAAATGTGCCCTTAACAATTACAATTGCTGCAAAATTCATTCAATTATTTTATTGCAAAAATTACAAAGTGCATTACATATACCTGTAATGCAGTAGGGTCCTTGTCAAGGGCACAAAAACAAAATCCGCTAGCCTGCTGATAATTTTCGAACCCCTAATGAAGAATGTCCTGATTGTAAATTGCCTATTAAAAAAAATGCTTAGCACTTCAGTTCAAATAATGACAGAAACTGCATTTTGAACACTAACAGGACTTATTTTTAATTACTAGACCGTACATAGATAGATCTGTTATCCATAATGCTTGCGTCCTGCTAAAAATATGTAAACATTAAATAAACCCTAAAGGATTGTTTTGCCACCAATATGAATTCATGCAGTGTAGTTATCATCAAGATCATCAAAATTTGAATTATTTTTAAATGTTTTTTTGAATAAGGGATCCCATACATGTATGGGCATGGATAGAATATATATTTAAAATATATGTTATCATATTCAGAAAATATATAACGTCTAAATAGGTATATTTGCACATTAACCGCATCATGGCAAGATCTCCATTTGGAGCTCCCCATCATAAATTCAAAAACACAAGGGGGTTGGTCAGCTATCACTGTAAGCATGTATAGCATACCAATGTGCATAAAGCCTTCATCATAGAGGCTTATTTATAAATATTTCAGTTTTTTTAATTTTGGAGTCTTTTTCAGATCAATTAAGTTTGAAATTTGACCAAACTTGAATTTTTGTTTATTTATTTAAACACAAATGTAATAAACTTGATTGAATAAAACCGTGAAAAAAATGAAATACATCCAAATCATATTCTGCTCATCATTTTCAATGGAAAAACTTAAAAAACGTGTTCACAATTTGCATAGTTCATCTCCCATTGACTTCTACAGGAACTCAGCAGCTTTTAGATGCCAAATGTTTGATAAAATCAAGTTTTTATTACTTATTTAATCTCTAAAATGCAATTTTTGAAATTATACTTTTGGCTCAAAATAACTGATGTATGGAAAAAATATGTTTATGTCTGGTTTGTAACCTTCTTCTTTTATTAAGGTGGTTGTTCACCCTTAAATTTTTTTTAAAGGTAAATTTTATTTCTTTTAAACACATAACAATTACCAACTTGACAGACAGTCAAGCAGACTAATTCACATTGGGTCCAAAGGGAAGGTATAACAACAAGTTGACTCACGGGATGTTTCAGCAGAAAATGTTTTTTAGGGATGGATGGACACTTGATGCTCTGAAGTGTCCATCCATCTCTAAAAAACATTTTCTGCTGAAACATATGAGTAATAAAAAGTAGCTATAACAATAACATTGTAGCATTATAGATAATTCATTTTTTTCATTGGGGTCAAAGACCCCAGTTTAAAAGCTGGTAAGGATCAGAAATATTTAAAAAACTATACAAAAGAGAAAGAGCAGACTAATTGAAAAGTTGGTTAGAATGAGCCATTCTATAACATTTATGGGTCACAGCCCTTCCACATTATGCACATTATGATTCCTAGGGCAGCAGGATTGTAGGGGCGGCATGCCATCCAGCAGCATCCAAATTGGCTTGACACACTGGGGAAACACAGGATATTTGTTTTTTAAAATTTCTCGGGTGCTAATCTTCAGTGCTCCGGACCTGATGAAGGAAATTTATGCATGCACATTCGTCAAGGGGAGAGAAGCGTGGGTGATGAATGGTGGTGGGCCTAGTGGTGTTCAATATGTAAATATGGCCCACACTCTAGCCCTGTATAAGGCCAAGTCAAAAGTGACTGATATCAGGAGAGCCATAAATGGTATTATATTCATGAAGTAGCATATTTACTTTTGTAATTTGAAGTGCAATAGCTACTTCAGTGCCTCCTAAATAATAGCAGGGAATGGAAGATATTTTGCCACAGCTGCGAATGTCATCATAGGCTGGACACTCTAACTTATGGGGCACTTGGGCAGCCAAAGAGTATTTAAAAGTAAAAACAGTTACAAGTGATTAAGTGTCTCTCAGTTATTTACAGTACATGCAGATGCAATGTCCATTTCTTTTGGAAGATGGGTCCAGAGCCTGGAGAGGAGACAGCTGGACTGCGGCCTCATCACGGCATAAGTACTCCAGCCAATAGGTCTTTATTAATGCGGAGGACTAAATGAGCAAAGAATATAAGCTGTGAGCATCTGCGCTTTCTTCCCATGACTTGTATCCTTGCAGAGAGAATCATACCACCTGCCCACAAGATCACTGTTCTTTGAACTAATTTTTTGCTTGTGCTCTGCGTGCGTACACAACAACATTCTTCCAAGCAGGACGCCTCTCTCACCTTCCCAAATACCTATGCATTAGTCTTCCATTTACATTTCAGAATCTGCTCTGATCAGCCACAGCTGGGCAAAGAACAGATATTGCAGACTTCA
>CM044443.1:40120750-40143164 GCA_024363595.1 Xenopus borealis
CTCCTGAGCAAATTCCCCTAATTTTTTACTTACCCCTCTGTGCAGATTCTGGCCTTGGGAGTTCACTGGAGCCATCTTTTTTTTTCCGGTCTTCAGACTGGCGTTTTTGGCCCATGTGCAGTTGGAGTAAATTCCCTGGCCTGAAGGACTGCGCATGCACAGAAAATCTTTGTGACTTTCGGCGCATGCACAGTTGTTCAGGATGGGCAACTTACTACAACTGCGCATGCGCAGAAACTGCACAGATTCAGAAGACCGAAAAAATAAGATGGCGCCTGTGAACTCCTGAGGATAGAATCTGCACAGAGGGGTATGTAAAAAATTAGGTATTTGCCTGGGGGGTAGCTAGGCTGGGAGGAGGGTCTACCCAGGGTAGGGTTTTTTTCTAGAACAGGTTGGGTTTTCTTTTAAGCAGGACATCAACTGTGGCTGATTCTGGGGTGCTTACATTTCCTGTGAAGCGGGATGGGCTGCATCACTAGTGCTGAGAGTGTAATTATGCTCTCTCCTAACTAGAGAAGCCAAATTTCCATTTTAAAAAATGCAAATTCATCCCTTAAAGGTACCAGTAGCAGCTTTTTTTTTAACCTAGTCAGCTCTGCCACCTGAGGCAAGTGTTTCAACCCTTTGCTGTTTAATATTCTACTCAGTATAGGAATGAAAACATAATAAAGGACGTGGTCAGCTTTAATTGCTGCAAAAACCGTATATCCTAATCCAACATGACAAATTATTTATTGCAAGAACCAGGGGTGGATTAATACTTACACTTTATTACTACAGCTTAATTTCTATATTATTATCTGGAAACTGGTTATTCAGAAACCTCAGAATTACGGGATGCTAATCTCCCATAGACTCCATTTTAATCATATAATTCAAGATTTTGTAACAAGTTTTTCCTCTTTCTCTGTAATTATAAAGTATATATAAAGTAAGTACCTTGCCAACTTGATCCCAACTAAGATATAATCAATCCTCATTGGTGGCAAAAGTTTTATTCAATGGTTTTCACTCGAAAACTCAATCAATTAGATCGATTCAAGTTTTTTTTTCACGAAAACTCGATCAATTCGAGTATTTGAGTTTTTCACCTGTATTACACTGATTTGAGGTTTTTAAATTACATTTTTTAAATAAATTAGGGTATAAAAAATGTCAAAAACTGGACCTTTGATTAATAATCTCCTTAAAGGAGAATTCAACTCATAATTAAAAAGAAAACCCTAACCCCCATTCTACATAGACCCCCCTCCCTGCGCCCCCCCCCAGCCTAGCTGTTACCCCTTAAATGCCCCTAACTCTTTACTTACCCCTTGTTGCAGATTCAGGGCATCGGAGTTTATGGGCACCATCTTCTTCTCTTTGGTAATCTCTGGAATAAGAGCGGGGTATTGGTGCATGTGCAGTTGTAGCAAAAGTCACAGAAAAAAAAAATCACTTTTTTTATTTAAGCAATACTGAATTCAGGAATGATTCATGCCATCTTTTGTACTATTTAGATTTCATAACCTTTTAAAATCACTTTGGCAAAAGGGTGCTCCACACATTTAATTGTTCAAGTAGAGCAGCAGTCGATTTTATGTAGGCAAGAACAAAAGAAGAAATGTATTTCTCGGTAAGAAAGCTCTGGGAGAAGAAGTTAGGCTATGGAGTAATGTATTTTATTTTCAGAAAATTGGTTGTTAAGCTCTTTGAGAAAGAAGGTATATTGCATTGCTGGAGGTAGAAGAACATGCATTACACTTCCCAGTCTGATATTGCAAGATATGAATTCACATCTGAATGTGAAAGGGGGCTGATCTCTAATGTTTAACAGGAAGAGAGCAAAGCATGATGTGTTTAATAAAGCCTTGTTCTTACACAAAGCCAGGGAGCTATACAGATGTCCATTCCAGCTAAGGATCAAAGACTTATGCAGCTGTCTGTCAAACCTTCTGGCTGGTCCCATTCTAACATGAGAGAAGGACACTCTGCACAAGCAACGGGGGAGCGGTAAAGTAAACTTTCATCAGACTTAAATTCATGGATCAACCACAAAGCCTCTTACGGCTGTCATATGACACACAGAATTTCCTTGTTACTGCTTTCATTAAAGTTTGGGGCTAATTAACACATTCAGTTGTGTTATTGAAGTGGAAAGGCCAGGACACATTCTCTCCAGCCAATTGAGGATGAAGAGGGCAGATGGCCCAGAAATATTGTTCATGTTTTCTGTATTTTTTTTTACATGCATATGTTTAATTAGGCAGTAGCAGTCATTCAAGTAGAATTCATGAAGCAACCCCCAAATATCATCTATTTTGTTATCTGGCTCTTCCATGGGAGAGAATTTAGATACTTATAGAAAAAAAGAAGCACTAGGCAAACATCAAATATTCCAGTTGCCGCATGCTAGGAGAACAAACGCTGCCAGCCTCTACGTCCTTTAATCAACCCTTGATCTTTACACCCATATCCACCAGCAGAATGCGGAGGGGCAATTTGTTCAAAGTTGTTCTTTTCCTCTGACATTTGAAAAGATGAGCATGTGCCAAATTGGGAGTGGGGTTTTATTGAACTTAAAAGCAAGATGGGAGTGAGGCCCTGTGTAACTCAAGTACTTTGTAAAAATACCGGGTGCCAGTGAAGGGGCTTGATGCTTTTACAGATCCCCCTCATTCCTTTATTTGGCATGTCTGTTCACTCTCATGGTTCTGCTTCATCAGAACTCCTATTGTGAAACGTTGAATGGGAAGCTTTACTGCTGTCTGTCCTTCTTTTAATTACAGCTTCCGCTCCCTACAAGGCCATTATGTCACAACTTTTTCTCATTTCTTCTTCTTTTTTTTTTTTTCTTTTCACTGCCTCTTTTTACCTTTTCTCCTGACAAAATGGAGCTGAAAAAGGAAGCACAATGTTAAAAGCCATCCAGCTCTTTTCAACCAAAAAAGTCAATACAGTCTAAGTGGGCTATTTACTAAAACTCAAATTTATATCATGTTTTTTATTAAACCAAGCTTGACCAAACTCACATCCACGATTTATCTCATTTATCAATAAAATAAGTAGAGAAAAAACTTGATAAAATCGTGGGAAAACTCAAATCTTCCATTTACTTCTGCATGACCTTGACAGGTTCGAGATGGAGGATTTTCAGATTCTGACTTTTTTGCAGCTTTGGGGGGTATAATAACTCTCGAAAAAATTCAAGTTTTTTTTCCTTTAAAAATTCAAGTTTTTGACCAAAAAAAAAATCAAGGTTCAGTAAATAACCACATAAAAGTCTGCACTTTGTAAGAATATAGTACAATAGATCTACAAAAGAGCTTCTTTATTACTACACAACTGGCAGTATTTTAAGTGAATATGAGGGAATAAACTAAAAGAACAGATAACATAGCTACATTGTATTATTTTATATTATAATATTGGTTAGAACCAATTGAGTAGCATTGCATTTTAGAAAAACACACAGACAAGCAGGGTGTTCACCTTCATGGAAAAAATAGCCTTTCAGTACGTTTGAGTGACTACCTTTAAAGGACCAGTAACATCAAAAATGAAATTGTTTTAAAGTAATAAAAATATTACTGCACAGATAAAACTGCAGTGTTTGCTTCAGAAACACTACTATTGTTTATATAAATACGCTGCTGTGTAGCCATGGGGGCAACTAGTTAGGAACACCAAAAAATGAAAGTGTTTTAAAGTAAAGAAAATATCATGTAGTGTTGCCCTGCGCTGTTAAAATTGATACGGCACAGGATAAGTAATGGATATCAGATAACATTATGTCCTGCAGAGCTTATCTGCTATCAGCTGTGTAACTTGAGCCTTTTCTCTTTTGAATGGCTGCCCCCATAGCTACAAAACAGCTTGTTTATATAAACAATAGTAGTGTTTCTGAAGCAAATACAGCTGTTTTACCAGTGCAGGGCAACACTGCATTATATTTTAATTACTTTAAAACAATTAAATTTTTTCATGTTACTGGTCCTTTAAAGGAGAAAAGGCTCAAGCAGATAAGCTCTGTAGAACATAATGTTATCTGTTATCCATTACTTATCCTGTGCCATATAGCTGTTTTTCAATTTACGCCATTGCTATTCAGCAGCTTGTTTATATGAACTATAGTAGTGTTTCTGAAGCAAACAGATCAGGGCAGGGCAACACTACATGATATTTTCATTACTTTAAAACACTTTTTTGGTGTTACTGTTTCTTTTAAAAATGCTCTGTTCATCATGTAACACTTATATAGCCAAGATTAAAATGATCGCCAAGTCTTACTTCAATGGAATGAATGTGTTTTCTGGGACAGAAACCTTGCAGCATTTTTGATCATATCTTGTAGAATTTAAAGTTGTGGAAATGGAAACATATGTAAAAAGGGACAGATAGAGTATTGAAAAAATAAAACTTGTATTGGTGCATAAAATCAATGCAGTATGTGAGTAAAGCAGGTTCAGCAGTGGTGCAGTGACCCCTAGAAACAGCAGGTAGCTGCACTCAGCGCATTTCACATGACTTCTGATATCTTTACATTTTTAAACAAGGGCCTATAATTCCTTATATACTCATCAGAATGTATTCTCCCACGTTATTTGTATATGTTAAAGGACCAGTGTAACCAAAAATGTCCCTGGACATCTAACACAAGCTTGTGGGCTTATGTAGTAACATGGGCAACATATAGACAAGGTCCATTTCTCCCTGTAAGCCCATGGCAAGCAAGCAGACATTTGGATTTAAGATAATTATTAAGAATAAGCATGTTTTTGTTTTTCCAAAAGATAAATGGTCTATGAAAAAAATGTTCCATATTACAACTGTAGTGCATAAATAAGGTCATACGTGAGCCATTAATGTTGTCTGAGCAATTGGCTTAAAGTCCAAAGTCTGACCAAAAACAATGGTTCAAAGCAAAATGGGTGGGGATTGGTTCATCCAACATATTAAAATAATGGCCAGTAAAAACATCAGCACTGGATAGTATTTATTACCATGCCAATATATAATTAGTTTTCTTTTTTTTGGTGTTTCCGGGGTTAATCATATAAGCTAATTTTTAACCAAACAGGTAAAAATATTGCCAATTACAGTGATCTTACTACAAATATTAATCTGCTAGATTAATTCTGTCATATAAATGTGCCTGGCACATACTGCTATGAATCAAGAGATCTGATTATTGCTCCTGCACGCGCAAATTCCTTTATGATGGGTCGCATAGGAAGAAGATGAGCAACACAGCAAACGACCTGTGATATCAGGTTAATTCTGTTTACAAACGGATAAATATTACATTGCTGTCATATAAAACAGAATCAATATCTGCTCCCCCCATCGCTAGGCTGCTACTTCGGAAATCAATGGCTCCCCCCCCAACTACACTGTTATCTGTTTTTCAGGGTGACAGGGGGGTCAGTGGCTTATTGAAGTATATCTGAATGTACAATATTAACAACTCACTGTGGTTTGTTCGTAGGTTTATACTAAATTAATTACCTGTTTAAGAAGCCATGAAAAAATCAATCTAGGATTTTTTCTTTCTGTTTTGAGAATAACAGATACTTGTCAGTCTTCCTCAGATGGAATTTAAAGACACAATTCCTTAAGGTGTTCACAAGCCTTTATCCTTTGATGGACTACAGTGTCTCTCTGAATTTTTTTTGCCTTTTGCAGGTTTTGGGCATTTTTCCTGTAGCAGATTTAACCCTAAAAATAATGAATTTAATTAGATTTCTCAATGGTGCAAATTCACTAAAGCGCGAAGCGTCTAACGCTAGCACTAATTCGTCAGCGTGACGTCAATTCGCAACTTCGCCGATTCACTAACCGTTTCCCTGGCAAAAATTTGCTAGCGAAGTAGATAGACTTGCGCAACTTTGCACCCTTACGGTAGGCGAAGTTGCGCATTGACGAAGGGCTGTAACTACGCTAATTCATTAAGATGAACATTTTACTGAACGTTACTTCTTGCGCTAGACGTTACTTCGCCAGGTCAGACCTGGCAAAGTTCAATACAATAGATAGGAGGTTGAAAAATAAAGTTTACATTTTTTCTAAGTCCCAAAAAACGCTGGTGTCTTTTACCTTTTGTAGGGTGACAGTCTGAAAAACAGCAACATTTTTTTTGGGGTTACCCTCCTTCCCCCCTACATTTCCTAACATATGGCAACCGAGCTATACAGTGGGCACATGTAGGGCAATAGGACAACTTTATTTTATTTATTAAAGGTTTCCTGGGCTTGTGTAGTGTAATGTAGTGGCTGTAACATATACTTCTATTATACGTTTAAGTTTGCGCCATATGCAAATTAGGCATCGCTAGCGTAAATGCGCAGCCCTGAGCGCAAATTCGCATCTTAGTGAATTTGCGTAGTGCTGGCGAAAATTCGCCAGCCGCCGGCGAAGCTGTCGCTGGCGCATTTTCGAGCTTTAGTGAATTTGCCCCTTTGTCTTCTATAGATCCCATCATCCCCTCATTCTCATAAAGATCACAGGACAGAGCCCCGCTGACTATAGTAGTAGTGTTTATTCTTATTTAGTGCTTACAATGTTAAGTAGATGTGTGCAGAGAGCTATGCAGGCAATTATTATTAAAAGTACGCATTTTTCTTGTCAGAGTAGTTTTTTCTTACAGGTTAATAACATGTAATTGTTATGGATAAGTGTCTCTGCAAGCAGCATCCCTGAACAGCCTGGTGTAGTGGCTCTTTGACTTAAAAAGGGGTGTTAGTATAACATTCCGGGTACAACACTTACTAGTGTATGTTATCCATGTGTTGGTTACGTCCTGGGTGCTGGTTTTTGCATTGGGGTATCCTGGTGCCTCTACGCTAGGTGAAACATATTTAAAGGGATGGTTCACCTTTACATTAACTTTTAGTATGTTATAGAGTGGCTAATTAGTTTCAATTAGTCATTTTTTTAATAGTTTTTAAATTAGTTGCCTTCTTCTTCTGATTATTTTCAGCTTTCAAATGGGGGTCACTAACCCCATCTAAAATCAAATTCTCTGTAAGGCTATACATTTACTGTTATTGCTACTTTTTATTACTAATTTTTCTATTCATATTTGAGTCTCTTGTGATTACTAGGGTAATTTGGACCCTAGCCACCAGATTTCTTTGAATACTGACTCCTGAAATAGCAGCACTGATGTAATATATACAGTATATTGTGTAAGATCACCTGTGTATATTACCTCCAGCAAATCCTTTTCCCATTATTATCTTGTACATATATAGTGCCAACTAGTGATGGGCGAATCTATCCCGTTTTGCTTCGCTGTAAAATCAGCGAATTTTCGAATTGGGCGAAAAATTCACGAAAATTCACGAGACTCGTTTTTCTTTTGATGCCAGCAAATTTTCGGCAGACAAATTTTCACTGGCGTTTTGAGAATTTATTCGCCGGCGGCGAATCGCAGGAATTCACCGCGAATTCGCGCCTGGCGAATAAATTCGCCCATCCCTAGTGCCAACATATTTCTTTATACACTATCACAGTCAGTTTATGTTATACAAAGTTCAGAGGACACAGTTTTTTAAACCACTGCCACTCAAAACAACAACCCATAGCAACTATTAAGGTTTTGAACTTAATGCTTTTTTCAACTCATTTATGCAGAACTATTTTCATATAAGAGGAGTGCAGCATCATGTATAGCTACCCCTATACATCAGTCTTATTTTAGGCCTTCATTCTGGCTTTTCCTCAAGCCAACAAACATTCTTGTTTTGAATAAGGGCAGGACAGAAGAATGTTGTTTTGTAATGTGCCCATCTGTTTAGCATTCTATGAAGACTGCTGTATCCTGTGATACTGGAGTTTAGACCCTACAGATAGGATCCAATGATATATACCCCTAAAGTTGACTATCGGGTGTGTACATTTTGTATGGACTTAGATAGCAGAGCAGGCATTGTTGTATGTATGTATGTATAACTTTATTTGAAAAGCACTGTTAAGGACTGTACAGTGCATAAAAATACAATTTATATAAAAGTATACAGGGGGAGACAAATCACATAATATATACAAAGAGCTTAAGTGCTATGTGTAACAGACATAGGGGCAAATTCACTAAAGAGTGCAACTTCGCCAGCGATGGCTTTGCAGCCATCACAACACTTCGTGAGGCAAAAATCTACTCAGACAATGCTATTCAGTGCAAAGTTGCATCCTGGTGAATTTTCTCTAGTGTTACTTCAGCAGAACGAGCAAATCAAAGCAAAGCTTCGCTAGTGTTCAATTCTGCCTGGCTCTTAATTTTTCCTTGAAAAGATTGAGAGAGGATTCCTTATGGGAGAATTCAGGGATGGAATTCCAGAGGTAAGGAGCAGCAAGATAAAAGGGTTTGAGACTAGAGGTGGCAGTGAATGTGTATGGTGTGAAGAGAAGCTGAGAAGAGCAGAGAAGACGACCAAAAACGTATAGCGAAATAAGAGAAGAAATGTAGTAAGGTGCAGAGAATTGAAGGGCTTTGAATGTTAGTAGAAAGATTTTATATGCTATATTTTGCTTAACAGACAGCCACACTAAGGATTTTAGTTGGGGTTGAGCCGATTCTCTTTTAGGAGAGAGCAGAAGGATCCTGGTAGCAGAGTTGAAGATTAATTGGAGGGGAGAGAGATGGGAGTCAGGAAGACCAGTTAGGAGGAGATTTCAGTAGTCTAAATGGTATAAGATGAGGACATGGATTAGTGTTTTGGCTGTTGTTTGTGAAATAAATGGGCATATCTTGGCTATATTGCGAAAGAAGAAATGACAGGTAACCTTTTTAGGATGGGCTTGACACAGGCCTGTTTGAATAACAAGGGGAAAGTAGCAGAAGTTAGTGAGGAATTGAATATATAAGTAAATACTGGATGAGATAGGATCAAGTGCAAGTTGTTAATGAAGATAGGAGAAGTTTAAAGACTTCAAGCTCAGATATACAATCAAAAAAAATTGAAAATGGAAGCTTTAGAGGGAATTGGTATCTGAGGGGTGGGATTTTTGTTTGTGGATAGAGTCAAGCAAAGTCCTGGGGGGTATGGTCAGGTGTTAGCATAGCATTTGTAGAGGGATGAAGTAGTGAGTTGAATATAGAAAACAATCATCATGGGTTGGATTTTTTGTTATTTATGAGTGTATTGTAGTGCTGTTGATAGAGCCGTGCCAAGGCAGGCCATGAGAAATTTATAGTGGAGGAAATCAACTTTTGTATGAGATTTTCTCCCCATGCGCTCTGCCACTCATGTATAGGACTGCAGAAATTGCGTCTGCCCGTTCATCCAGGGATGGAGATTGTAGGCTCGACTGCTTTGTGGCTGCAGAGGGGCATGGGTGTTGATAGCAGCAGACAGAACCGAGTTGTAGGTATTTACCAGTCAATCAGGATCAGAAGAAGTAGTGATGGAGAACCAAGACAGTCAGATAGAGCAGCACAAGTGTTGCGAACCAGAATTCTTGGTTGAGGGTTAGCAGAGGGGGAATGTGCAAGATAGAAAAATAGATAAGATGGTGATCAGAGAGAGTAAAATGATCAATGTTAAATATAGAAAGTTTTAAGTTTTTGGTAAAGACCAGATCTAGGCAGTGACCATCATTATCGGTAGGTGTATTTGTCCAGATCAAAGGAGGTGGTTAAATGGAGAAAATGTGATGGCCTGGACTGGGGGGGTTATAAATATGAGAATTGAAGTCACCCAGAATAATTGCCGGGCTATCAGAGCACAGGAAAAAAGAGAGTCAAGATTCAAAGTCAGAGAGAAATGTGGTGGGAAATTTAGAAGAAGGAGATCTGTAAACAACAGCTACCCTTACAGCAAGAGGGTAGAAAAGTTGAACTGCATGCACCTCAAAAGAAGGAAACAAGAAGGAAGAAGGTGTAGAGATTAGTTTATGGCAGTGAGGGGTGAGCAGAATGCCTACTCCTTCCCCACGGCCAGTAGTGAGGGGGGGTATGAGAGAAGGAGAGTCCACTATAAGAAAGAGCTGCCTCAGTAGCATTGTCATTCTGAAAGAGCTAGGTCTCAGTTAGGGCAAAGAGCTGCAAAGACTTAGAGCAAAAAACATCATGAATTTAAGTAGATTTGTTAGTAACAGAGCGGGTATTAAGAAGCGCACAGGAGAAGAGGAGATGAGCAGAAGGGAGAGTGGGAATTTAAATAAGGTTGGAAAGGTTAGCAGTATTTATAGGTTTGAGCAGAGGGGGTCCATTACGTGGGCAAATGCAGATGGGTATACGGCAGGGAGCCAGGTTAGGAGATATATCACCTGCAGCAAGTAACAGTAGAAAAGAGAATGAGAGCAGGTGAGAAATAGATTTGAACTTCCTATGCTATTCTGTAGTAGTAGTTGCAGGAGTTAGAGTTTTTAGAAAAATGTGAATGAAATATAATCTCTGCACAGCAAACAGAATATTTATCCTGGGCTAGAAGGAATGTATTGACACACTATTAACCATCCATCTCCACTGATCAGGGATTGTTAGGCTTAGATGGAATGATTTTGGGTTAAGGTTAAGCATTGGTGAAAAACAACACCAGATTCATTTATGGCCTTCTACCCCACTTCTACCTCATGGAATAAGAAAGATTCATGGGACATGACTTTTTCCCTTAACTGAGTCACAGTATTATAACCCTATTGACCCCTGTTATAATATTTGTATTACCCCAACCCTACAGTAAGAGAAGGGGAAATAGTAATCAATCCCTCACCTTGATAAAAAAGGGTCCTTTCCATACTTTTGAGGCATTGAGTTAGAGAAAGTATTTTCTTGCTTACTACATTACTACATATATTCAATTGTAAGTGAGCAATTTTAGCAATTTTCAAACATAAACTTTATTTCTAGGACACACCAGAGACCTTCTTTTAAATGAATACACTTCAGCAGTTTCACCTCTGCATAACATCCGATGGTACATGTAGTGAGAGAAACCAACGTTCAGAGAGTAGGCACACCTTTCCTTTAAAGATTCCACCTAACTGCTAGTGGTCTGGTATATTCTTCCACTCATATCCCCCCACTCTCCAATAGTGGCCTCCACTTCCATCAAAGTCCTGGCCTGAAGCCTCATGTCCTTCCTACCTAGCCCTAAGCTGTCACTGGTTCCCTCACTTACAGAGTGCCCATAGGATTCTTAATCCACTTCTCTCCTTGTTGGGGCCACAGCTGCCCTTCCTAAATATCCTCACTATCTTGTGCTCCTAGTGCACGCTCACTTTGATCTTTCTTATTCTAACTACTCTTATCTAACGATGTATCCACTCACCGGTCAGTTGTTCTTACGTCAGTCACGCTTCCCATCTAAACTGCTCACCTTGGGCAGGGCACACCTTTTATAGCCTTCTGTGTCCTAGAGCTCCCTCTGGTGGCCGGAATGAAACTTATACTTCAAATTAACTTGAACACATTCAAGAAAAACAACATTACACTCACACAACACTCTTGTCATTTTACACCCTCTTACAGGGTTACATGGATAGATTAAAGTGCCAAATAAAGATACTGCAAAAACCTGGCGTAAAGCATGACCCAGACATGGGTAATCGGGTGGGATAATAAATTGGGTTCTGTTGCTGCTGGAAAAGTAAGTGCTTTATGGCTTTAGGTCTATAGAAATGGCTGTGACTGTTTCAGGGGAATAGTTTAATCCAATGAAGCTTTAAAATGGTTCATTATTTGCCTATTAGAACATTAATGAGACCATGTGCAGCACCATAAGCCCACAACACCATTGATTAACTGTGAAAATATTGATTTTATAATAAATACATTAGTTTAGTGCAGCTTCTTAAAGCATTGACTTATGTATATTTTATGTTTAGTAGATGAATTTAGCAGACCCTGGGGATATTACATTGTCTAAACTTCTTAGCTCTGTGTATTAAACATATTGTAACTCCATTTTCCTGAATAACATGCAATACTTATTTTTATAAACCCATTTATTTTTTACTTTTTTGTCTTTGATGTACAGCACACAAAGATCTTGAATTATAGCAATATTGTTTCATGTCAGACACCATCTAATATGTTTTTAAAGATGTCTCTCTATCATGATATGGTTGATATTTAACAACATTATTTTAATGAGATGGGCTGTCTGTATGGACTTTCTCATACACAGGGGAGTTTCATGCAATTCCTCTGTTTGTCTCCAGAGTTTCTCCAAGAGCACAAAACCCAGTTGTAATTTTTGGATTTAAGTATCTTGTGGTTGCTGTTCTTGCTGTATTTTAGGGGCAAATATATCAAAATGTGAGATTAGAGCTCACAGTACCAATATTCACCTACTTCTTTTCATCCATTCGAATCCAATAAGACTGAATAGAAAGTCAGTGAATTTTTATATGGTGAAGTCTAATCTCACGTTTTTATAAATCTGCCCCTGCCCCTGTGGTAGAATGAGGAATGGTTGGGGCTCAAAGTGATGCATAGTTGGTTGGGAATACACCTTTTTTGCAGGTGTGTTTAGGCTAATGTTATTACATTTATTGCACAGTTTGCAAGGAAGGTCCTGTTTCTATAGTATTTACGATATGAATGCTATATATATGCACTTTATTAATTGAAGATTATACAGATTATGTTTTTCGACCTATGCAGGATTCATGCATTGCACAAAAAATCTATCCAAGTCCCAGTCTTTCCTCGTAATAGGTATACCTGAAGTTAGAAAGTTAGTACCAGAGTGATGATCATATGAGGACTAAAATTGAATTGAATCATTAGAGTCAAGTCATTAAAGGGGTTGTTCACCTTTGAGTTAACTTTAAGTATGATGTAGAGAGTGATATTCTGAGACAATTTTCCATTGGTTTTCATGTTTTATTGTTTATGGTTTTATAGATATTTAGCTTTTTATTCAGCAGCTCTCTATTTTGCAGTGTCAGCAATTTGGTTTCTAGGGTACAAATTACCCTAACAACCCTGCATTGATCTGAATAAGAGACTGGAATATGAATAGGAGAGGGACTGAATAGAATGATAAGTAATAAAAAGTAGCAATAACAATACATTTGTAGCCTTACAGAGCATTTGTTTTTAGATGGTGTCAGTGACCCCCATTTGAAAGCTGCAAAGAAACAGAGGAAAATTGCAAATTATTAAAAAACTATGAAAAATAAATAATGAAGACCAATTGAAAAGTTTCTTAGAATTGGCCCTTCTATAATATACTAAAAGTTAACTTGAAGGTGAACCACCCCTTTAAGGGTAGACAACATTTCCTATTGTCAATATGTTCAGAATCAATCAAGGTGTATGTGTGTTAGTTTGTGGTGGGATTGTAAAGCTCTATTTGTTCCCGTCCAAGATTGTTGTAACTAGATGTTACTGGGCCCCACATAAAATTCAATTTAGGGCCCCCAACATATTCAGAGGCTGTCCCGTTTTACTAACAGATATTAAAGTTACTCGTTATTTGCCCCCGCTAAAATGTTTTTTTTTTAAAATATCATATACAGAGGATGTTCAAAGCATTAGCTAACATATACCCTGTGCAAACTTTTAAACGTTAGAGAATATGGTAGCAAAACCTAACCTCTGTATAGGTTCTAAGAAACGTCGTTTTGCACTTGCAACCATGTTTGTAGTGAATTAGCCTTTTTTCTACTTAGTTAGGCAACTGAATGAATCCACAGGCTTAATACAGTACATGCTGGGGCCTAAATAAGGATCTTAACTCATATTATTTTTTGGGCGCACATATATTGCCTTTAGACATGTTTTGTAAAGCTAATTCTATTGTCTTTTAAATATTTTTAGCTTTGCTGCTTTGTTTACTTACATACCTTTACTTTACATTACCTGTCCTAATTTTTTAAATTGGATGTCCACCTTCCAACACTTTTTTAACTCAGTTGGTTTCAAATAGATCACCAGATACAAATATTTTTTTTCAATTACTTTCTAATTTCTATTTGTGACTGTTTCTCTAATATTGAGGTGTATTGAAGTTTCATTTTTTTTTTCCAATATATTTCTTTATTGATTTTCAATTTTGCAACCTTGGAGCAAATGTTCCATTCTCATATTAATAATAAAAGACATAAACTTAGATTAGAAAGAGACAGGTTAGAATAAGAGAAAAGGGGAAGATAGGGAGGGGGGATGGGTATGTTTTCCCAGGATACAGACAAATCATATTTCTTATGACCCCATTTTCTGCCTAATAATAATCCACTTATACCAGTCCTTGTAGAATTTTTTCATGCTATTAGTGGCCATAGATGCCATTTTTTCATATTGATAGCACATGTCCAAGTCCTGAACAATTTGTTGCACTTACTGGATTTCTACTGATTTCCATTTTTGTGCAATCAGTTGTCTGACCACAAAAATCATGTGGTTTCTGAGACTACATAAGATTTATCCATCCTACAACCCACTCTGTTTCAGAGGATGCCAGGAGAACGGGTCGAGGCTCCATGTATGATGGAATTGTAAAATAGTCTCTAAAATATGGGATCAAGTTAAACATCTACTATCCAAGATATTGCACATCAACTTCCCTAAAGACCCGACTACTATGCTACTTGGCAGAAAACCCACGGGGCTCTCCAACGCAGCTCATAGGTTATCTAAACATATCCTCACCGCTACAAGACTTATCATTGCATGCAATTGGAAAAAAGCAACTATCCCCTTATCAATGCTGAAAGCAAAAATAATAGATATAGCAAAAAATGAGAAAATGACTTATAAATTATTAAATAACATGGAGACTTATGATAAAATATGGTTACCTTGGTTAGCATATGAAAATGACCCTTTACTTTTTCAAGCACTGCATATAAGAGGGGATAATTAAAATACTTTGTAGGAAATATGCCTGAGACACTAGACACTGTTTCCTATAAGGGTACCTGTCTGCCAAAATGCGAAACCCAGTCGCCCCAATCTAACCCACTCTACTTCTTCTTAGTTTTGATTCAATCTAATTTTTTATTTATCTATTATGTTGCAAAACTTTTTATTCTGTTTATTTGGAAAACCATTAAATATTACAGTTTAAAAAAAAATCATGTGGTATAAAATTGTGAGATACTCCTTAGGGATATTTGGCTGAATAAGGCCAAGTATTATTACTTCTGCAGTAAATTGAATTTGTAAGTTCCAATTCTTCTTACAGAGCTTCTCCATTTGTGACCATAATCGTTGAAGCTTGGGGCACTCCCACCATATGTGTAACATATCTCCTTTCTGATGGCATCCTCTCCAACAGGTATTGGGTATGTTCCGGTAGATACGGTTTTCTTTGTGTGGTGTCATATACCATTCGTATAAGTGAAGTTTTATTTTGAAGTGTAAAATTTCATATACCCTGTGCAAACTTTTAAACGTTAGAAAATATGGTAGCAAAACCTAACTCCAAAGAAAATAGGAGGCATCAGATGAGTAGAGATGACATATTTGTTCTCTGAGCTCAATTAGCTGGTAATTATACATTGATGCATCTGTTTAGCACCCAGGGTCACTTGGCTAACCCAACACTCTCCCCAGCTTCCAACAGAGTCTCCTAGATTTATCTTTCTGCTAAATTGTTGTAATAGCCTCTCTTTGGAAAAACATGGTGACAACAACTTAAAGTGGGACATAAGAATTAGGGCAGTGAGCAAACATAGTTTGGACAGTAACCCGTATTGTTACTGTGATATAGGCACAGGCATGTGTTCACGGAACCCTGCAAGTACTGCAAATTAAAGACATGTTTACCATTGCACTGTAAATATGAGCAGGGGTAACTACTGTTTATATAAATTATGTACTATTGAGTTAGTCAGCCAGTGCATTTGTTGGATTGTTAGTTAGCCAATCAGCCACCATAGGTTCCCAAATTTCTGTCAATAAATTGTTCCCACGTAAATTTTAAGTCAGAATAATGTAATGTTAGGGCAGACATTTTGCCTTTTTGCTATGTGGGACTATACTGGGTGGCCCTTGTCATTTGGTGTGTTATCCATATAGTCAGATTGTTGATTGTTAACTATGAAGAGCAGCAGCAGTCAGGTACTAAATCATTTTTATTACATTTGTGTAAGCTGATAAAAGCTAACTCTACTATCGAAGTGTGATCTGCTATGATTTAATAATGTAAATGTCAATTTTCTTTAAAAAACCAGAGTAAACACCTGGTTACTCTGGCAAATTCATTAGACCATGTAGAAATAACAGCCAAGTAAAATAAACCAGAAAAAAATCAACTAATGCTTCAAGTCTCTTAAAAGAACGGTGTTAACTACACTTTCAAAATATTGTAATTATTTTTCCTGGGAGAAACTGTAAATTGGATTAGGGATCTGGGTTGCAGTTCAATAATCTCCTCTCCATTGCCCCACCTGGTGGGCTTCTGTGCGATAACAAAAAAAAAAAAGTGCTGCTAAAATTGGTTTTGGATTCCGCTTCACAGCAGTGGGTTCCTTGTGGAAAAAATGAAAATTTTTCGGCAGATGAAGCTGGCATGGAGTTACTGGCAGTATCTGTCCTGTGTTCGTATCATCTGCTGTCGCTGTTCCGGAAACTTGGTTTGCTGGGTTATCAAGGCAGTGGGGAGACATAGGGGGGAATAAATAAGCATTTAGTGTGCCACTTCTCTTCCCCTTACTAGGACTTCAAATGAAAAAAGTCACTTTTAATATTATAGAAATTGGAAAAACACAGAATGTCAAATTATCCCTTTTAAATCCATTGTACTAAAGGCTCCTGTGTGATCTTGCACTGAAATGCATGATAATGTTCTTTGGCTTTGATGCTGACAAATGAAACATTTCCTAAGGCTGGACATTCATATATTGTGGCATAGCATGGAACCAAGTGCTTGCAAAACAGATTTGAAGGTGCATTTGCACAACAAAAACACTGCATTAAATGACTCTCATGTTAACCAACTAGTACTTGTATTCATCCTACTAGTTGTATCTAGGAAATGAAAAGAATATTTTTTGGTTTAACGCAATATAACAAGCAAAAAATGCAGATAATCAGCTGATACAGAACTACAACTCCAAGACACCTTATTAATATGTTGTGTAGGGTACAAAAAATGTTTAGGAGTTATTGGTTGCAAAACAGTGCCCTTTAGGGGTAGTGAAAGGGAACATTTCCCTGAACTCTGTAAAACATTAACTCCATAATGCAGTTCTTTAAAGGTATGGTTCACCTTTAAATTAACTTTATTATGGCGTAGAGAGGGATAATCTTCGACAATTTGCCATTGATTTTTATTTTTTATTTATTTGTTTTTTTTGTATTTGAGTTTTGTTGCTTTTTATTACGCAGCTCTCTAGTTAGCAGTTTCATCAATCTGGCTACTAGGGTCCAAATTAACCTAGCAACCATGCATGTATTTGAAATTAAAGACTGGGATATGAATAGGAGATGGCCTGAAAAAAGAGATGAGTAATAAAAGTAGCAATAATAGTAAATATGTAGCATTAGAGATTTAGAAGAAGAAGAATAAAAAAACATAAAAAAACTATAAAAAGGAAAGAACAGCGGTCAGTTGAAAAGTTGCATTGAATTAGCCATTCTGTATCATACTAAAAGTTAACCACCCTTTTAAGGGGTCCCACCCATCCTATTTGTATATGGCTCCAAAAGCTTAAAGGAGCTTTCTGATGAAAGTCCTTTGTCATATTGAAAACCAAGTTCAAACTGTTCGGGTACAGTGAAACTTTCACTTTACATAATCAGAAAAAAACGACCTGTGTTCCCTGAACTTCTCCTTGAGAGGGTTTTTTTATACATCAGTTCAGAAAGTGGTAATGTTTAGTAAGAGGAATAGGGGACACTCTATCTATAACCAATGCCGGTTGCACAACCTCCAGTCAACTAGTCTAACTAGACTGATTTGTAAAAAAAAACAAGCCCACCCTATATCCATGTGGTCTGCCGAAAAACAGTTTTCAGAAGTAGTAGCTGGATTCTGAGTGTCACAAGGATTAGGTGAATGAAGGGGGAGATAAAATAAAATCAATAAAAGTATAATTTGAAAAAAAAAAAAAAGATTTAACCCTGAGAGGCATGAGGGGTGAGCTCTTGACATTTATTGGTATAGTAATTGTCTACATACTGTACCCTAAACTGCCTCATTTTCGATCAAAAGTCAAACTAAATGCACATCCCAAGCAATATCCATATTCCCTAATTCTGCTGATTTAGGAAAAGTCCTGAATCTGAATCCAATAACCCAAAAGGGATAGGACTTATAGCAAATGGGCAGAGGTTGGCCAGATCAGGGATGGGCTAAATTACTCTAAATTATTAAAGGGATACTGTCATGGGAAAACCTGTTTTTTTCAAAATGCATCAGTTAATAGTGCTACTCCAGTAGACTTCTGCACTGAAAGCCATTCCTCAAAAGAGCAAACAGATTTTTTTATATTCAGTTTTTAAATCTGACATGGGGCTAGCCATTTTGTCAATTTCCCAGTTGCACCGGTCATGTGACTTGTGCCAGCACTTTAGGAGGGAACTGCTTTCTGGCAGGCTGTTGTTTTTCCTTCTCAATGTAACTGAACAGTACGCAGTGAGACATGGGTTTTTACTATTGAGTGCTGTTCTTAAATCTACCAGTCAGCTGTTATCTTGTGTTAGGCAGCTGTTATCTGGTTACCTTCACATTGTTCTGTTATTAGGCTGCTGGTTGGTGGAAAGGGAGGGGTGATACCACTCCAACTTGCAGTAAAGCAGTAAAGAGTGATTGAAGTTTATCAGAGCACAAGTGACATGACCAGGGGCAGCTGGGAAACTCACAATATGTCTAGCTCAATGTCAGATTTCAAAATTAAAATTTGAGAAATGGATTTCAATGCAGAATTCTTCTGGAACAGCACTATTAACTGATGCATTTTGAAATTTTGAAAAATGTTTTCCCATGACAGTATCCCTTTAAACAAACCACCCATGTTGTCTCTCTAATCAAATGCCTCTGTGATCTCTACAAGAATGGCTTTGGCACAATGATTCAGAAAGTCATCCAAAGAGTCAAGCATAATAGTGTTATTAGGGTAGGGTTGCCAGATCACTTACAAAATTGAGGGGTATGTATAGAATATCTATCTATATATTCTATAGAAATAGAATATCTATCTAATGCATGTTGCCCTGCAACATGAATAACTTAGACATGACCCTGAATTTTCAAATGATTTGGTAACCCTAGTTTAGGGCACTCACATCATGGTAAGTGTTTAGCTATGTGTACAATTTGTGCACAATGTCTCTGCCGTTATGGCCTTAAAGTGGACCCATCGCCCAGACACAAAAATCTGTATAATGAAAGTCCTTTTCAAATTAAACATGAAATCCAATTTCAAATTTTTATTAAACCATTCATAGCTGTTTTAAGCTCATTTAAAAATCTCAGCTGTTAATCAAATATTGTCTGCTACTCCTCTATGCCTTAGGCATAGAGGCGGGGAAGATAATTACTTTCACTTTCCATTCAGCACTTCCTAGATGTCACTGCTCCCCACACATTCCCCCAGTTCTCTTAACCATTTAATTGTGTAGCCAGGACATGGGGATAGACATTGGGTCCCCCATTCTGGTGCACAAACAAGATTCTGAGATGATACAAGGCTTGCCTTAATAACAGTGTCCACAAAATGGCTCCTGCCTGCTTGTTATAATTATGAATTCCCAGACTAAAGAAAACAAGATTAAAATAATTTATATAGTGTAATTAATGTTCATTTTGCTTGACTAATGTCATAAAATCGGATTTTGAATATTTTTTTTCTTTAAAGAAAGGATGGTAAGGAGGCAAGGATTGACAATAATATTTTAGGGCTAATTTAATGAGGGGCAGCAAGGTACAATGAGCTACAAACTAGAATAAATTGCCACATACATTCATAATACCACTCAACAAATGATCACAATAGTAGTTTCAAAGAAAAGGAAGCAGATACCCTTGCCTCAGAAGTAACCGACGTTTTGGCTGAACGCCTTTTTCAAGAATTCTTTGAAACTACTATTGTGACCATTAGTTGAGTGTTAAGTATATTCAAAGTGTGCTTATTTGCCTTATTGCATGTATATATGATTAAGATTGATCTGCCTGTGATATATTCAAGTTTGTAAAAAATTTATTTTTTCAAATAAAACTCGGTTTACTCTTTTGGTGTTCAAGCCCTATATGTTAGATGAAGTTTATGGTTTGTGCCTACAGTATATGGGGGTCTTTTTGGGCCAGTTGCACCTTAGGTTATTTAACTTTATGGTGATAATTGTACATTAGTGTCCCTTCCACTGACAAATTCTCTCTATAAATTGTCACGTGCTTTTTGTCTCCTTTTTATATTATCAGCCATATTCATTGTGACTCATTGAGTCATTTTCACAAGTGTGTCTGTCATTCTGCCATTTAAGTGGTGTTCCTGTAGGTGGTTATGGGGCATCTGGAGGAGAGTGCTCCTAAAGTTTGTGAATTAAACATTCTGTACTCAGTCTGCACTTGCTAGAGCGCCAGGGCTTTGTGTATAGGCTCTAAGAAACTTAGCTTTGCACTTGCAACCATGTTTATAGTAAATTAACCTATTTGTTAGTTAGGAAACTGAATAAATCCACGGCGTTAATACGGTACATGCATGGGGCCTAAATAAGGATCTTAATTCATATTTTTTAGGGTACACATGATGAGTATTTAAAAACACATATATTGCATTTAGACATGTATTGTAACACAACTAATTGAGTTTTTGTGAGTACTACACACAGCCTCTAATTCTATTATCTTTTAAATGAGCCTCAAATGCAATAAAATGCAGCAAGTTATACAAAAATGTAATATGAATGAAAAATACAAATCATAAGTACAAGCAGGCAGAATAAAGAGGAAATAATCAGATGATGCACTTTGTTGCTCTCAAACCTGTGTCTCAAATGCATGTCAAATGCACAGATAAACACCTGTGAGTAAGATCCCTTTAAGTGAAGGGTTTTTAGCTTTGCTGCTTTGTTGACTTACATACCTTTACTTTACATTACCTGTCCTAATTTTTTAAATTGGTTGTCCACCTTTCAACACTTTTTTAATTCGGTTGGTTTCAGATGGTTCACCAGATACAAATATTTTTTGTGACTGTTTCTCTAATATTGAAGTGTAAAATTTGAGTTTTTTCTTTTGCCCAAAAACTTGAACAATTTGAGAGATTTGAGTTTTTTCCAGCTGAAAACTTTTCATTTTGTTAACCCCAAACTCGCTGAATTTAGTTTTTTCTTAAATTAGTAACCATTCCAGTTGTGAGTTCATTCGAGGTATAAGAAAGAAATAACCCCCTTAGAGCATTAGCTGCCCTTGCTAAACAGTATTTCCAGTGTTATTTTTAAAGGAAAACATTACTTCATTAAGAAAACTAAAGTACCATGAATTCTGTATGCCATATTGCCCTTGTTACAGAATGAGGACATAAAAATTAAATTTATTTAACATGTATTTAAAATTAGATTATTCTGTACTCTAAATATTAGGGGAAACTTGCCAAGAGGTGGGCAAGTACTGACATTCAGTGAATGTTTTCACATATTAAACAGTAGTTTTCCTGCTTATATCTGCATTTGGCTCCAAGCTCACGTGGAATCAACAAACATTTTGCTGTCTCAAATGAATTCCCAAGACAAATTGTTTGAGAACATTTGCTGCCACTTTTCCCGATACAAGAAATGTCACATTTAAGCTGAAGTCAGCCCATTGGGATCACATTTTATATCAAGAACCTTTGCTGTAATGGCTTGGATTTCATTCTGGCTCAGCTGTATCTTGGCATTCCTCATTGATGGACATTGATGGACGGTGGGTTGAGCCAAACTCCAAACCTGAATTTGCTTGTCTTTGGCTTCATGCTTAAATGGTCATGTTTATACAGGTTTGAAAAGAGGTCTAGGGGACGGCTGTAGCATTAGCTTTTATGTGGACTAATCTAATATAATATTATACCAATTATCAAAATAGCATTTTAGAAAGAGATGTAATATTTGATTCATGATTCCTTTGTCTATATGTCCTCTAATATGGTGATATTTGTTTGCAAAAACATTTTCTTTGATTGCTCTAAAGCATTTGTATCACTGTAATATACATCAACAGATGAATGAAAAAAAAATTACTTTGCTTAATTATGGCCAGCAGCATTAGAGCAGTATGGAATCCAATTTAAGCTACAGTCTTGGGAAAGCATCAGACCACCTGTGTACCTGATCATACTGACACTGACATATCTTACTTCCCTTCAGACCTCCAACTGCCACATTTGGAGACATTTGTTATGCATACAACTGCCCCCCCAATAAATAAGGTGCAGGATAAATTAGGTGCAAGATCAAAAATTAAGTGTACAAGGATGATAAAGGTCCCACTATTTTAAATTTTTTTTCATGATACGAAGTAAGGATCCTTCTACCAATATATATATATATATATTT
>CM044443.1:40149642-40196862 GCA_024363595.1 Xenopus borealis
TTGTTGTGGTACAGGTATGGGACCTTTTATCCAGAGTGTTTAGGACCCGTGGTTTTCCAGCTAGTGGATCTTTCCAGAATTTGGATCTTTATACCTTAAGTCTTCTAGAAAATTCAGTAAACATTAAATAAACTACTGTTTTATTAGTACAGGTATGGGACTTATTATCCAGAATGCTTGGGATCTGGGATTTTCCGGATACATCCACATGCATTTGATCCACTTGCTGTTTGATTCCCCTCTGATAGGATAAAATGTGCACATTTGTACTTAACCCATTACATATAATGGCAGCGTGACTATGGGACTAATGTTATCCCTGTATTGTTCCTATGTGTTTAGTATAAAATTGAGGTTTGGTACTTTGGTATGTGCACTATTTTCATTTGGGGTCCATACATAACCACATACTTTTGTATATCTATGCATATTGGGCATCCTGGTAGACTCCTGGGGGCAAATTCACTAAGATGCGAAAATTCGCTAGTGTTGGCTTCGCTAACTTTCACCGCACTTCGCCAGGTGAATTTTCGCCAGCACTACGCAAATTTAATAAGATGCGAATTTGCGCTCAGGGCAGCGAACGTTAGCGAAGTAGCGCTACCGTTAGTTCGCCAGGCAAAGCGCAGTTACGTTAGCGATGCCTAATTTGCATGCGGTAGGAACTTAAAGGGCACCTATGGGGCTAAAAAAATTCCCCAAACCGAAGGTGCCGGCTGATAGAGCCCGGTGCACACCGCATGCGCAGTATGTGCATGTGACGCATGCGCATAAGCCGAATGAAAGATGCCACAATTTCAGGCAGCTTTTCATTCTGCGCATGCACATGGGGTGTCATGGTGGCCCGCACCGGGAGGCAGGGGGGATTTTTTTTTTTTTAAAGTGCCAAATTAACTGGCAATGAAAGAGTTAATGTCAACTACCCCTTTAAAGGAAAAGTTCAAAGGGGTGGTTCACTTTTAAGCCAACTTGTTTATAAAATGGCTAATTCTAAGCAACTTTTCAATTGGTCTGCATTTTTTTAAATAGTATTTTAATTCTATGCCTTCTTCTTCTGACTCTTTCAAGCTTTCCATCTAAAAAACAGATGCTGTGTAAGGCAACGCATTTATTGTTTGTTATTTATTGTTATTGCCACCGTATTATCTTTCTATTCAAGCACTCTTCTATTCATATTCCAGTCTCTTATTCAAATCAGTGCATGGTTGCTAGGGTAATTTGGACCCTAGCAACCAAATGGCTGAATTTGCAAAGTTGGTAAAATACTGCCCTTCCTGTGTTTATATTTCGCTTCGCCGAAAAATTAGCGTATTTCCAGAGAAATTTGCGAATTGGCGAAAAATTCGCGAAACGAGTCGCGGGCGCATCAACTTTGGCGTGTCACGTCGTTTTCGGCACGCGTCGCGTCGTTTTCGGCGCGCATCGCGTCGTTTTCGGCGCGTCGTGTCAAAAACGACATGCGACTCGTTTTTCTGGCGAATTTTCGCAAACCGAAATTTAGCTGGCGATTCGCGAATAAATTCGCCCATCACTAGAGATAAAGGATCAGAACACAAAGCCTGATCAGAATTTACCTGATTAACCCCTCCCCCTTAATTAACAGAGAGAAAGAAAAAATGCTGTTTGCTAACAGCAGTAAAACAACCCCCTTTAAAAAAAAAAAAACCGTGGCAGTACAGTATACAGTATGCACTACATAACTCCCCTGTGGTAAAAGGATTATTATTTGAGGTAATTCACAAAACCTAGTTAAAGGCCTAGGTACACCTTTATCAGAAAACCCCATGGCGCACACATTCCCTGGTGTATTTTGGGTACTTTGGGTTTTTTAATGTTATAAATGTAGTTTATATGTATCAGCTATATTACACAGCTTATAAGGAAGACCCCTGTCAGTTTGCACCAATTTTCTTGTTTTGTTCTTTATCTATTCCACCCCTGGATTCCAAGACATAAAACATGCATGTATGCTTTCTCAGTTGCACTTGAGAAAGACTCATTGTTAAATAAATTCTCATTGATTACATCTTCTTGGTTCCAATGCTCCGATTCAAACAATGAACTATGGTTGGTCGACATCTTCTGACAGCTACAGTTTGAACTTCTGAACCATTTTATGACCTGTCAGAATGGAAACACCGAGGACATAGTGTAATGTGGCCCAATTATCTGCGATATGGCGGCACACACTTTCCTATTTGGCATATGGGCTTGTTCACTAAAATATCTGTGTTCCCGAAAATACCTTGGCTTAGAGCATTGTATATGGCAAGCTGCCACTTCACTTGAAAATAGCATTACATGACAATATTAGTGGCATAGTCATTACTCTTGCAGCATAAAGGACGAAATAGAATAGTTACAGTACACAGACCTTTCAAAAAAGATGAGTTTCAAATTATTTTAGACCTTGTGAGAAGGCTGTGAATGGCCATAGAGAACATTTTAGCTCAGTGACTTCTTTGGTGAGTTAACCCTTTCCTAGTATTTTAGCACATGAAGGCAATTTTTATAAACAATTCATACAATGTAAAAAGTGGAATGTTTTGAAAAAGGATAATTTAAAAAATACAGCTGTCTATAAAACAGATTAGAATTAAAGGGACAGAGATATTTAGATTTTTTAAAGTGGAAGTATAGTTAATGGACACCTTAATCGGGTCACTGTTTTTACCTACAATACAGTGCTTTTATCCAGTTATGGCCAATGACGCAAACCTGAAAATGACAGGTGCAAGAAGGTTCAAATGTTCCCTTTCAGTGAGAGATAGTTAGTCTACTTTGATGAATAATGCACAAGTGACCACTCTGAGTGGTCAGAGTAGGTTTAAGGGGCAGATTCGTACTCACCAATAAATAACAAATAATGAAGATTTAAGGAGATTTAGCCTTACCAATAAGAGGTCAGCTCCAATGGAAATTCTTCTAATGGGATCCTCCAATAAAAATGTCTCCTTCTCCCCTTGAGCTAGATCAAATTGAATTTGCAAAGGAGCAAGTATGGATTCAACAACCTTTGTGAATAGAATCAGCATACTCTCAGTTTTGTGTCCAAAAGGACTTTGCTCTTGCGTTTGTAAATGAACCAATCCATCTCTTTTTCCTTTCCATGGCTTTTTGAATGTTCTATTCCAGATCATTGCCCGAGCCTCTGAGAGTTAAATATCTGGTATAAAAACAAATAAAACAAAACTAGTTTCCCATGACATAAAATCATCTATCCATTAGATAAAAGGGCCTGTCCATGAAAATTAGCCATGCCTAGACCTGTAGTTTATGGTTCATACATTTTGCTATAAGTGATGCTTTAGAACACAGAATGGTGTCAGTGCAGGTGATGGTTAGGCTCCCTCTTAATTTCATTGCCCCTATAACAAAATCAGAATACATGCTGTTTTAATGGAAATGTACTAGGAACTATTAAAAAATGCTCAGATATGTCTATTTCCATAATTCAAATGCCTGCACCTGCAGCACCCATTATGGTTACACTTGACTTTCTCATTCAAATGTTTCAATCTGTCATAAACCAAGATGATCTTATCCACACTTGACAACCGGAACCTTCAGTCACATTATACTAATGGCATCTAATGGCAACAGGAATAGAATTTATCAATTGCAGAACATATACAAATCCACACAAATTCTGTGCATAAAGGCATGCCTGGTCTGGTATAATACATTAAAGTGATACTTACACGTCCCTATCTCCTAGAGCTGTTGTCCTAGAGAAGGCACTTTTAAATGTTTTCTAAAGGCCCAGTATAGCTGATCAAAATGTACTCTACAGTAATTTTTCAGATTCTGGTTTAGGCTGTATGTTTTTTCTCCAAAACATATTTATAGAAGGTACCATAAGGTCCATGGGATATCCACTGCTTAGACCAGTGAAAATTAAAGTTGAAGAGTACCTACCACAGGCTTGGCCAGTAAAACAGAGGTCTATTAATTTGGCCCTTGTTATAATCCTTCATGCTCCAAAACATATTTATATAAGGTACCAAATGGCCCATGGGATATTGTTAAAATAATTTGTATTGTATCCATTCCCTATTGGGCAGTGGCTCCATTGCGAAGACTGCTAAAAAATTAAAGTTGAAGAATATAGCTGGTTACTCCAGGCTTGGCCAGTAAAATAGAGGTCTGTTAATTTGGCCCTTGTTATAATCCTTCATGCTCCAAAACAGATTGATCGAAGGTATCATAGGGTCCATGGAATATCGTAAATACATTCATTGTATCGAATCCATTCCCTCATGGGCAGTGGCTCCATTGCTTGGACCAGTGGAAATGAAAATTGAAGAATATAGCTGGTCAGGCTTGGCCAGTAAAATGTAGGTCTATTAATTTGGCTCTTGTTATATTCCTCCATCCTTTTAACTCCTTGACAATAAGCACTTAATATGTATTGTATCTAAATCTAACACAAGTAACTTAAAACAACTTGACTTGCTAAGAAATGTTAATGAAGACATTTCACTGCTCATCCCAGCAGCTCCTTCAGTTCAACTGACTGGTAGTGATCTCACCTGTTTCGCTTCGCCGAAAAATTTGCGAATTGACGAAAAAATTTGCGAAACGAGTCGCGCGTAATTTTCGGCACGCGTCGCGTCATTTTCAATGCGTCGCGTCAAAAACGACGTGCGACTCGTTTTTTTTGGCGAATTTTCTCTGGTGAATTTTTGCTGGTGTTTCGTGAATTTATTCGCCAGCGGCGAATCGCGGGAATTCGCCGCGAATTCGCCCCTGGCGAATAAATTCGCCCATCACTACTGACTGGTATAGGGGAGTTCTCAGCTCTTCCAACAATCCAATCACAATGGCACATTGTAACTCTTCAGAGAGGTGACATTTGAAATTCACAGAGGTGTTCACAGTGTAGTTACTGTGATAGGATTAACAATGTTTCATGCAACTCCTAGAAAACAGGTGTTACTTGTGAGAGTTGCATGAATTGATGTGTCACATGAATTTAAGGATTAGGTTTGGCTAGGTACCTGGATTCAGACAAATCTGAATCCTTCTAAAAAAGGCAGAATTTCAAACCAAATCCTGGATTCGGTGCATTCCTAGTAGAAATCATATTAAATCCCATTCCTGTTTCAAAGAGGACACATCATTATCAAGAAAGAGAGTGGCTCAGCCCCTGCACCTTCACAAGTAAATAAACATCTTCTAGTTCTGAAACCACCTGGGTACAGATGTTTGAACAAGTAACTTGAAGTCCTGAAGCCACGAAAAGATCTGAAGTCATGAAAAGAGTGGAACTTGAAGTCCTGAAGCTGCGAAAAGACCTGAAAATACAAAAAGAACCGATCTTGATGTCCCGAAGGCACGAAAAGACCCGAAGTGACAAAAAGAGACGATCTTGACGTCCCGAAGCAGCAAAAAGACCTGAAGTGATGAAAGGAGCTGAAATTGATGTCCTGAAGCCACAAAAAGACTCAAAGTCATGAAAGTATCCTAAATTGAAGTCCTGAAGAGGCAGAAAGACCCAAAGTCAAGAAAGGAGCTGGTGCCAACATTTTTTTAACTGACCACCAATGATTTTTAAAAAACTTTTATAGGGTCCCTAGCACCACAGGTTTTTTTTTTCAACTTATAGGGTGCAGTCAATGGATTTTTATTACTTGTGTGTGTGGGAGGTTTACCATTTTTAGTGCTGGTCAACTGGTCTTCATTCTTCTGACTCTTACCAGCTTTCAAATGGGGGCCATTGACCCCATCTAAAAAACGAATGCTCTGTAATGCTACTAATGTGTTGTTATTGATACTTTTAACTATTCATATTTCTATTTTGGCCCATTCCTATTCATATTTTAGTCTCTTATTCACATCAATGTATGGTTGCCATGGTAATTTGAACCCTAGAAAGCAAACTGCTGAAACTGCAAACAGGAGAGATGCTAAATATAAAGCTGAATAACGAAAACATCTAAAAACATAAAAACCCAAACAATAAAAAATGCAAACCAAATGCAAATTTTCTCAGAGTACTAAAAGTTACCTCAAAGGTTTAATTCAAATTCAACTGCTCACTGCCCTTTTAACATATTTTTTCCCATTTTTCTTTGGATGGAGGATCATTTAGGTAGAGGAGTTTTTAAATATAATGCACATAATAAAGGTGTATACTTATTTAGCACGCAGAATAAGGCTAAACCATTCTTCTTATCATTTTTTATAGATAATAGATTATCATATCTATTGCTAACCTGCACCACTAGAGGGACAGTTGGCTGTCCACCTGTGTAAGCCACTAACTTGCAGAATTCTCTCATTACAACTGGTTGTGTACGATTGCATGTAATAGTAGAAATACTAACGGGAATACAACACACTACTATAAGGGACTTCCTAGCTATAGTATATCAACAGTTTTCAGTAGAGGTATGGGATCCTTTCTCCAGAAGCATGTTATCCAGAAACCGAAGAATTACGTGAAGACCATGGACTCCATTTTAACCAATGTAATTATTAAAAATGATTTTCAATTCACTGTATAGTAAAAACACTCATGAGGATACAGCCCACTACTACTAGGGACTCCCTAGTTATAGTGTAGAAACTGCTTTCGATACAGGTATGGTATTCTTTATCCAGAAATCCATTATCCAGAAACCTCCAAATTACATTAAGGCAATAAACTCTATTTTAACCAAATAATTGTAATTATTAATGATGATTTCCATTTCACTGTAATAATAAAACAGTACATTGAACTTGATCTGAACTGAGCTGCATGAATCCATATTGGTGGTAAAACAATGATTAGGTTAATTCAATGTTCAATCAATTTTTAGCAGACCAAAGTTATGGAGACCCAAAATCTGGAAAAATACAGGTCCCGTGTATTCTAGATAATCAATCAATCCTATAACTGTTCTTCTTGTTTGTGAGTAGTGATGAGTGAATCTTGAAAATTGGGACCAGTGACAAATTCTCAAAATGCTTTGAAATCAAAAGACAACAAATAGTTTAAATGCGTCGTTTATTAACGTGCATGACTTTTTTTCCTGATCCAAATGCATTAAAGACAGTGGGTGTTTTTTTATCTCAGCAACTTTTATATCTCAGCGATATATATATATGCCTGCCAAAAAATTTTGCTCATTACTAACCATTAGTGATGGGCGAATTTATTCGCCAGGGGTGAATTCGCGGTGAATTCCCGCGATGCGCCGCTGGCAAATAAATTTGCGAATCGCCAGCAAAATTTCGCTTTGCGAAAATTCGCCATAAAAATGAAAATGACGCGACGTGCGTCGGCAATGACGCGACGCGCCAAATTTGACGCGGCGCGCCAAAGTTGACGCGACGCGCGTCAAAAGCGTCCCGCGACTCTTTTCGTGAATTTTTCGCCAATTCGCGAATTTCCAGAGAAATTTTTCAGCGAAGCGAATCTCAGGAGATTCGCCCATCACTACTAACCATGAGTTAGAATTAAATAATAGCTGGAGAGCAACAGATTGCAGATATCCATAAATTACTTTTTAAAATGAAAAGGGGCAATAAACAGTGTAACTTTTCTCCCTTAGTGTGCAAGTGCTTGTGCTTACCCATTCATAAACAAGTCCTCTTATTTCATCTGATGCCATGTGAGTAGATACACCAGAATGTAAGTGCTAGAAGCAAAACTATATCTGCCTGTCCCTTTCTTTCTCTGACTTCTGTGCTAGAATATGGTTCTCCTCAAACCGAGAGAGTCCAGTTTCCAAAATACCTTGCATGTGTTGTGATCAATGGAGAGCAGAATGGGTACATTTGGGCATACAATGCAGATAATGGAAAT
Organism: Xenopus borealis; assembly: GCA_024363595.1. Lineage (NCBI taxonomy): Eukaryota > Metazoa > Chordata > Amphibia > Anura > Pipidae > Xenopus > Xenopus borealis. The sequence goes on from CM044443.1 coordinate 40,157,438, forward strand.
GGCCTGACAGATAAAGCTTTCAGTAGCAATACCATAGATAAATGCTGTTACATTGTTTAAAAAATGTATGTTGGAAAGTTGTTTAGAAAGACTTTACTTTCACCATGCAAAATGTCATTTTTCTCATTACTTGCTTTCCCTTTTAATTTGAAAAAATGTGAAATAAACAGATTTTTAAATACATGTTGTAAAAAGAAAACAACCAAACTTATTAGGTGGTGTCTATATTTTGCATAATGAAAAAGGTTGACCTGTTAGTTTTGAAGTTATGTATCTTTATGCCCAGCTTTGGTTCCAACATGCTACTCCGTATATTATTCCCAGAGGAAGTATGTATTACTTGATCCTGCAGTTTCATCAGTAAAGTCACAGCAAAGAGCAATAATTAGCAGGGTTTAATATAGAAGACCATAGTGCTTATTTACAAGCAAAGGCACAATTGTTAGATGTGTTAATGGATCCAATTCTATTTTAACATCGGTTTCCACTTTAATATTGCCATTAGGTGAAAAAATAGATATTCAATGCTGATTATACCCTATGCAGATTCTTTATACATTTTGTTTTAGAAATTATAGGGCTCATTTCCAAAAGCTGGCACATGCTAGAATCCATATCAAGAACACTTTGCCTCAGTAGAATTTAGTGATAGCACCATCAGCAAAGGAACATTAAGGAGAGGGTTCCCCTAGCACTCTGTACCATACACTATTTACTTTTTATAGATTGGATTTACAGACTGGATTTACATATTTTGTGCAATATTGCTTTGATTCTTGGATAAATATTTTGATTAGAAAATTGACAAGACTCCTTTCTGTTTGTCTGCAGTTAGTAAAGGAGACCCCTGATTGTGGTGTGGCCATTTTTCTGCTGTGGCTTTATCTAATGACAAATTACCCTTATTACTCATGCATAATCAGTACGTAACATAAAATAACAACAATGGTGATCTCCAATGTATGTTACGTTATATGGAAAAGTGATTCAGTGCATTGCACTTCAGGTCTAATTTGCAAACATATATTTGATGATTACAACTCCATAAAGTACCTAGGGATTTTCATTCTTATGTTTGTGAAACAAGCAAACAAGACAGTTCTTCCTGTGGACTTCTGAACATGCATTAACCTGCAGGGGGGAACTTCAATGTACTCATTGTTTTAGCCCATTAATTTAACATTCCCAAGCTACCTGCAGTGGGTACCCTGAGGCTCATCTTGGCTTCCTTGTGTGAGCTTTTGAGTTGAACCTCCACCTCCATGTGTGTCCCCTACAGTTGTCCTGAGCATGCTCTTAGCTTTGATCTTTCCTGATGAATGAGCGATTCAGGTAAGTGATCAAACTGAGATTTAACATTTAACTGTCCAAAGAAAATGCAGATATTGTATAAAATACAATACAAAAAACAGCAAATTGTAGGTTGAAAAACTATTTAAAAACAGTGTAGCTTTCTCTCCCACGCCGTGTCTTGCCCTTAGCCTCTCCACCTGTTGTCTGTTAATCTATCGAGAATATTCAGTGCATAACCTATAAGGTACACATTATAAAGAAAACATTTTGGGAAATTCATTTTATTTAACCTTCAGTTTGCACTTCGTTTGTGTTCAGCCTGTTTTCAAGATTGATGATAGGATCATGATTTGACAATGGATGAACTATTGACGTAAAGCCTTATATTTCCAGCAGCACTGTTTGGAGAGGAACACAATAAAGAAAGAGTGTTTTTTGTTAATAGTGAAACAATTCAGTACCAAGTCTGTTTTGGAGCTGGCGGTGCCAAGGATCTGCTTTAGCAGCCTATAATTCAGTGTAAATCAGTCCTTGGTTCAAAACTGTTAATAAGATTTCAGGTTTATAAAAATGCCACATGGCAATTTAAAAAAAAATAAACCCAGTAACTAAGATGTAAGTGAAACTGCCTTCCATATATCTGTTATGGAAATATAGATATAGATAGATGATAGATTTATAGATAGTAAAGAGTACTTTTTATTTCAATTTTCTTAGGCCTGAATTCATTGCTACAAAACTTTGGACAGTAATGCATATTAAAAATGTATTGTTGTTTTGAAAATGTTTAGGAAGTGGTCTCTAGGGGCATTGTCGGGATTGCTGCTCTAATCACCCCCTGACTCCAACTTTTGTTGGATTGGGTCTAGAGAGGGCACCTGCTTTCTGCACTAAAATGTTGTTTTATAAAATGTAAATCTGTTTGCTAAGATGCCAACAATGACTTTTCAGCCATGAGGGGTCCCTGTGAGTTCTTTACCATGGAGGCAGGTTCTCAACTTCCTTATGGCTTAAAAATGCACTGTGGCATGTTATCTTGCAGAATAAGACAAATGTAAATAATACAGTGCTCCAATTTACTATCTACAGCAATGATCCCCAACCAGTAGCTCGTGAGCAACATGTTGCTCTCCAACCCCTTGCATGTTGCTCCCAGTGGCCTCAAAGCAGGTGCATATTTTTCAATTCCAGGCTTGGAGGCAAGTTTTAGTTGCATAAAACCCAAGTGTATTGCCAAACAGAGCCTCCTGTACACTGCCAGTCTACATAAGGGCTACCAAATTGCCAATCACAGCACTAATTTTGCACCCCAAGAACATTTTTCATGCTAGTGTTGCTCCCCAACTCCTTTTACTTCTGAATGTTGCTCATGGTTTCAAAAGGTTGGGGATCCCTGATCTACAGGGAAGTGCAAATAAAATACAAGGATGTACACCATTAACCATGGCTAAAAAATACCACATGGATGTGGTGTGAAGTGGGCAAAGGGGACAAACACATTATGGGACAGAGTTATACAGTTTTGCATTCCTAATTTTTTGCTGTAATCACTGGAAAAATCATAATTGAATTGAATCACAGTAAATGGGAAAATTAAAGGGATAGTTCACCCATAAAGGGGAACTGTCACGAAAGTAAGAAACTTTCTAATACAATCAATTAAAAATTCTGCATTGTTTTTGAAATAATCAAGTTTATATTCCCTATTCCTCTCTCATCGTCTGTTCCTCTTCATTCTGTCTTCATGCTATTGGGTGTCAGATGAATGGTCCAATATATCTTATAGGGGGGTCCCATTCCTAGCCGATGTACTAGAGCTCATTCACATAACTGATTCCAGTACAAACAAAATCTAACTCCCTTTTGCAAAAAAATCCTACATGTAGAGAGACATGTCTGGTGATTTTAATAGAGTGAGCTCTTATACACCTTCTAGGCAAATGGAGCCCCCCTATATGATATACAGTATAGGGTTATTCATCTGACAACTTCAACTCCTGAATGAAGACAGAATGTAGAGAAACAGATGCTGAGAGTGGAATTGTGAAGACAAATTAGATTTTTTTCAGAAATGGTACCACATTTTCAATTGATTGTATTTAGAAAATTTCTTATTTCAATATACTGAAGCTCATATTAAATTAATTTTTTTTTTCGATAGTTCCCCCTTAAATTAATTTTTTTTGATCAGTGACCCCTACTTGAAAGCTGTAAAAGGGGAAGGAAAATAATTGAAAAACCGAAACAAATAAAAAATAACTTAGCAACTGTATAGTGGCTAAGAGTGAGATATTTTTTTTAACATACTGAAAGTTAACTTAGCGGCAAAGTATCCCATTAATAAATCTGTCCCAGGTGGAAGTCCAGAGTTCCCTTTTTTTCACTGCATTTAGCTAGTTTTTTTTTTTTTTTTTAACATTGTGTGGAATTTGAAGGCATGTAAGTGAATGACCATGCCTCACCCTTGAAAGATGCAGATGAAACTTAACAAAGGCACATATTGCATAGTGGCATCGAACACTGGGATCCCGTAGGTATATTTGCATCATAGGGGGGGAAACGACTGTTTTTTTCTAGTAGTCAACACTATTGGGTTAACCCACTTTTTCTCTGGCAGTGAAGAGGTTAAATGGTACCTGATCCCAAGCCTTTACTTCCCTGTTTGAAGATTGCTTTAAATTATTCATATCTTTCAAGGAACTGTGAATTCACCTTTTGTCCGGAGCAGCACCTGTTAGCCCCACACTGACCTCTGCTCAGGCATCAACACTCCCGAAAAGCTTATGTTTCACTTGGTCCAGTTTCATATTAAAAATCCTGGATAAAGGGATGGGGGGATGGAAATGGAAAGTTTAGACAAGATTGCATTAATATATAATGTTTGTGCAAAACTAAACACTATGAGACATATTGTTATAGGTGGAGGTAGGTGCTCTATTTATAATGCTGGCACATGGCCTACCTGGTGGCTCACTCGTTACGGGGAGTTTGTGTAAGTTGATTGTGTATGGAATACAAGTGGAGGGACAACTCCTGGGTTTTCGTAGAAGCCCTACAATGGTGGCCACGCTCTATTTGACCATTAGTCGTGCCAGGTGGATCTTGGCCAGAAATTGAGAGTATGTTTTTGGGCCTAAATCCACATTCTCTACAATGAATAAAATATGCTGGCGGAGCAAACGCCTGGTGTGTCATAAGACTTAGATGCAAAATGCTACACCAATCAGCCTGCAGTTATTTAACAGGGGAGCAAATATGCTGAGACCTTGCATGCACCTGCTCACATTCCACTACCTGCTGCTCACTGGGTTACTGAATCCTGAACCTTCCACAAAACATTCAGGGCACTCTGGGATGTCTTTATTACAGCATTTAATGCATTTATTGCATTTTATTAGACCATTGAGTGGCAATTCTTCACTGCAGTTGTGCGTTAAAAAAAACAAAATTTTTATATGAAAAATTGTGAAATATATATACAATATATTTAATACAAAAATGCAGGTACAATTACTACATACATCTGGAACCTTTTAACAAGCAGCTCTATCTTTAATACAAGTAAACTCTTGATGCAGAACTGCAAATTAAGTATGCCTCAACCCTTGATTCTAGCATTATGGCAGTTATAGTCCTGCAACATCCTACCCTAAACTAATTGCAATTGTAGCTCATATCACTAATGTTACTAATGGGATGCCCCTCTGTGTAACTATCAGAAGACTTGTTAGCACAGATCTGTTTGCACCTCCTGAGTTGATCTACTTAATTATACCACAGGAAAATTTTAATTCTACCATGTGGGGAAAGGATTACCACCAAATATCATTTGTCATCTTCTCTGGGTTCCCATCCCCAAGGTCATTCCTGAATTCCCGTTCTATATTATTTGACCTAAGATAGGACTAATATAACCCCCCAACATTAGACCAGAAACCCATGTGCTGAGCATTCTTCATTACAGCTACCATATCTGTATATATTGCCTCATATTTGTAGGTGATTAATGCTGAAACCATTATTGATTTTGCAACTTTTCACTCTTGGGAACGGTTGTTACTCCGCCAGAGTTTACTTCACCACCTCAGACCAAGTGAACTGATAAAATGAAGCTACATCTTCTTCAATATTATGTCAGTGACATCATATTCTGTATGCTGGAAATGCATTAAAGTTGTAAAAAACCCTGGCGACTTTTCTTTTTTTTAAAGCAAGATTACCTTCAAAAGTCCAAACTGTTAAAGATTTATGTGTGAACAAGTTTTTAAAACTAATTTGAGGGGCATGCCACACTTGTTTTAGGGTGGGCTCGTGTCTAAGGCATTAGAGGATCTCTTTTGTCTTTATTATGGCTCATTGGACATGTGTTTAAAAAAGTGGCCACTTCAAACCTTTGCACCAACATTACTAATAAAGACATATACAGTATATATCTTTTAGATACCCACCCTATTCAAACTAACCTAAGCACAAGTGTGCTAGCTACGTTTCGCTAGGAAGAAATGGACGCTACAGAAAATTTGCTATGAAAAGCTCGCCCAGCTGAAGTAGCACTGTCACGAATGGCACACTAAATCCAGAACCGATGCTAGGCTCCATGGTCTTGGCTCTTGCTTTCCTTCTAACAGCCACCTTTCACCTTGGGAGGAGCCTTCGGCTAATCGGATGCTGCCAGGTCTTAATAAGAGAGGAGCCAAGCGAGGGTTCTGGATGAGCAAAGGGGCACAATCATTTACCAAGGATATTGGACAGAAGGCAGCACACTCGAAAGGGCATACAAGAATAGTCAGACAGGCAGGTAGGGACAGGCAAAGTTCAATCAAGGTCAGACAGGCTAGGGTCAAGGGTGGAGAGTGTAGAATAGTCAGGCAGGCAGTGGTCAGGATTGGAGAGCGTAGAATAATTAACAAACAGGCAAGGGTCCGATTGTAGAGGTCAGAGTTTGGCAGGCAACCAGGCAATACTAGTAGTAACGTCAGGAAAAGCACCCAGAAACTAATCAAATTGAACCTAACAATGGGCAAGTCCGTCAGTGCTAAAATCCCCTTAAATAGCATTTGAATTTCGCGCCATTGTGTTGTGAAGTAATCACGCCGGAACATAAATCCAGAAACGTGCAGCTGAGTGCTGAAATGGAGAACAACCACGTGGCGGATGTCCCTGCTGGAGACGCAGAGGGTTTTCCAGCCGGCCACTAAACCACCAGGGTAAGCGGCAGTCCTTACAAGCACTAGCGAAAATTTGCCAGTGTTCAGCTGCTGATACGCAACTTCCCATTTTAATGAATTAGCGTAGTGGCCAAGTGGCGCAGTGTGTTGACGAAAATTTTCACTTTAGTGAATTTGCCCCATGGTTTCCAGGAGATAATTTGTTACTGCTTTAAACACACTGGAATTACCTTGCTTATAGATAGAGTCTATGGGCATATTTATCAAATAAGGAAGCAGAGTTAAATTCTCCCTTTCTCTATTCATTTCTATGGGTTTTTTATTAAAGGTGAGAAGTTTTTACCTTTTGATACCCCTAATCTGCTTCTCATCAGAAAAGTTCTGTACAGGCTAAAAAGTAGCAGCAGATTTTTCTAAGGCAGACATCAGAGATTCATGTTTTATTTGAGCTAACAGACTTTTCCTTTGAATTATAACTGATTTTACAAACGTTGTGGTGTCATTGTAGTTTTCTGATCCTGTAATCCCTATTATATAACAACCTTGCATCAACTAGATCTCTCCACCCCTGATCCACTGATATACAGGTATCAGGTCCTTTATCTGGAAATCTGTTATCCAGAAAGCTCAGAATTACTGGAAGGCCATCTCCCATACTGTCCATTGAATGCAAACAATTCAATTGTTTAAAAAATTTCATATTTTCTTTGTATAACTATGGGATCAATAATCTGGAAATTTGCTTTCCAGAAAGCTCTGAATTATGGGAAGGCCTCCTCTTACATACTCTATTTTAATCATGCAAGTAAGAAATTGAAAATGTACTGGTAGTGGATCCTAACTAAGACATGAATAATACATAATAAATGCAAAACAATCTTATTGGGTTTATTTAGTGTTTAAAGGATTTATTTGTATATTTAAAGGAAATACCTCTAAATTCCTGAAAGATTCCTGAAGCAGTAGCTTGTACTTGATGGTAAGTAAGCTGCATTAATCCATATTTGCTGCAAAACAATCCTTTTGGGTTTATTTCATTGTAAATTGGGATGGGATTTATGGTATGGGGATCCAAATTACAGAAAGACATCTTTACAAGAAAATCCTAGGTCCTAGAAATAAAACTAGAATTTTTCAAGATTTATTATGCTCTAAAGCTTCTAAAAATCCAAATCTGAAAATACTCAAGATAAAGCCTATTGAAGTCACATAGAAGTGAATGGTTGATGTCCCTTTGACTATCAGAAGACATTTCTTGCCTTCATGATCTTTGTGGGTTCATGATCTTCGTTTTCGAAAATCTGAAACATTCATAGTTTGAAAAATTCACAAGATTCAAATTGTCGCATAATTTAGTCATGACTTTTCCCACACTTACAATTTTCATCAGATTGCTTTGTAAATTAAGTCAAATCTTGGGTGAGTTGAAAAATGTAAGTTTTAATAAATACCCTCCCCCCCAAATGTCTGTCTGTAATACCTGCCTCTTTCCTTCCATAAATAGAGAAATCATGACAAGCCTGCTGTTTTCTGATTCCTGCACCCTTACATCCAGGGCCGCCATCAGGGGGGGGGGAGAGGGGAGACAAGTGGGCTTAGAAGGTGGCCCTGACCATCAATAGCTTTTTATAACTTGTGTGTGTGAGGGGGTTACTTTATTAGCGCTGATGTCTGTGTAGTCTTTTAACTGTGATATGGAGTTGGTGGGATCAGTGGTGTGGCTTGGGTGCCAGGGTGGGTGGGGCCAGGTGCCCAAAAAGTTTTGTTTTACGGGGCCCCGTGATTTCTAATGGCGGCCCTGCTTACCCATCCCTCCTTTCATTGTTATTTTTTTTTTAACACATTGATAAACACAGGAGAAACCGTGCTGTAAAGGTCAGTTATGTTATTGTTGACTTGACATTCTGTCCCACTGTTATAGGAGGTAAAATATTGAGGAGGCTGTTCCTGCCCAATGCAAGAAACAGCAATGTAGTCATGACTTCCTTTATGTTTTGTTTTTAACAGGGCAAATTGCATCTCACCCTTGCAGGGGAAGATCCGAGCATGTTTTCCAGGCTGGAAGCAAGTAAGCAGGGAAATGACTCTTGTATGCTTTAAAACAGCTCATCCAGTCTATTTCAATATGGAAACTTTCTTGTTTGTACCTGGCACCTTTACAATGGGTCCCTTCCTATTAGACTATTCCAAGCAGTGGGCATATTTAAAACAATAAATGTATTTAAATGGAATCTGTGCCATGAGATGCAGGCCGAAGACAATGGTGCCCACAAAGCCTTGTTTTTGTGAATGATCACGCCTTTACTAAATGCTGATGACCATAACTGATAATTAATTGGAATCAGCATGAATGCTTGTCACACCTTAGTAAATAAACCCACTATGTAGCAGCATTGCTCTCCCTGCACCCCCACACACACATTGCTGAGCAGTCTCCAGCAGATAATTCATGTGCTTTTACGGTGATCATTTTCATGTTAGACAGATTGGTGATTGCAACTTTTTTTTCTTCCTTCCTAAAGAACTCAAAATCAAGACAAGAAAAAAAAAAACCATAACAAGAAGTGCATTTTTTTCTGCAATACTCTCGAAAAAAATGTTTCACGGGGGATTGGAAAGGCGAAATTTTTTCTCATCCAAATGGATTGCAATTTCCCCCCATTTAGCACCTGAAGGTAATTAGCTCGCAGAGACTGCCGAGTGAGAACACGTTCATGGTACATTAACTCTCATACATTCTCCAGTTGCAGGGAATTAATAGGAAAGATTAAAGTTTAAAGAGAGCAAAATGCCATTACCTCGTGAGCCACCTCTCTCAGCGGCAGTAACTGGTCTTCACTAACCTAAAAGCACCATTGGTTTCACAGGCTTCTGTTTCAGATAATGGCAGCTTGGTCTTATGTCTGATACATAATGCGCTCAAGAAACTGGTCGTAATTCCTATACATATGTGGAAACTAGCTTATCTGCCAGATATGGAAACAACACTTTCCTATGAATTAGAGCAGGGATGTCCCATTCTCTAACCTCACTTTGTTTGTAAACATTGACTCTCAGATTTCTTATCAGATTGTGGGCTAGTGGGGCCTGCTGGATGGGGGACCCTTTTCTCATCTGTTGTGGACAATCCAGTCCAGGGAGATTAGTCGCCCGAAGAAGAGGTGATTTGTTAACGGTGACTTAATCTCCTTGAATCTCCACGTGTGTCTCTGCCCTAAATCTTGTGGGTTTACTGCTTCATTGCATTAAATTGTGTGTTAAACGGCTGATGAGAGGGATAGCAAATAGCCTCTGCACATGATTTTGAGTGACACTTTAAAGGACAAGGAAAGTCTAAAATAGAATAAGGCTAGAAATGCTGTATTTAGTATACTAAACATAAACATGAACTTACTGCAGCACAAAGTCTAATCAAACAAATGATTTATGCTTTCAAAGCTGGTCACAGGGGGCTGTCATCTTGTAACTTTGTTAAACATCTTTGCAAGACCAAGACTGTGCACATGCTCAGTGTGATCAAAACAGGAAAACAAACAAAGCTGCTTGAGTTCTGCATGGCTGGCAAGTAAGGCTGGGGCTCCCCCTGCTGTTCATAAGTATGATTGTTTCCCTGCCCCGCATTAAGGGCCTGTCTGACAATTCCTATCCACAGCAGTAAATAGAATTTCCCTGCATACAGTCAGGTTTCTTATAAAAATGGTACACATTTTTTGATTAAAGTATATTGGAGATAGGTTTCTTTTTCATTAAAGAAAGTAAACAGGAATTTTATTTTTTTTACCTTTCCTTTTCCTTTAAAGCTGGAAATTTGTCTATTTTACTGTAAAATGCACTACCCCACATCTCACTACAAGTGGTATGGTGACACTGGGGTTGCTGCCTTAAAGGGAAACGCATCAGTTAATAGTGCTTCTCCAGTAGACTTCTGCACTGAAATCCATTTCTCAAAAGAGCAAACAGATGTTTTTATATTTCATTTTTTAAAATCTGACATGGGGCTAACCATTTTGTCAATTTCCCAGCTGCCCCGGTCATGTGACTTGTGCCAGCACTTTAGGAGGGAACCGCTTTCTGTCAGGCTGTTGTTTTTCCTTCTCAATGTAACTGAATAGTACGCAGTGGGACATGGGTTTTTACTATTGAGTGCTGTTCTTAGCAGCTGTTATCTTGTGTTAGGGAGCTGTTATCTGGTTACCTTCCGAATGTTCTGTTGTTAGGCTGATGGGTGGGGGAAAGAGAGGGGGTGATAGCGCTCCAACTTGCAGTAAAGAGTGCTTGAAGTTTATCAGAGCACAAGTCACATGACTTGGGGCAGCTGGGAATTTGACAATATGTCTAGCCCCATGTCAGATTTCAAAATGAAATATAAAAAATCTGTTTGCTCTTTTGAGAAATGGATTTCAATGCAGAATTCTACTGGAACAGCACTATTAACTGATGCATTTTGAAAAAAATTTTCCCCATGACTGGATCCCTTTAAGCAGGAGTAGACCCAGAATAACCCATTTTCTTGCATAATGTGCAAAGTACAGTGTGCAGAGATGCAAGAGAAACTTTTTAAAGGGGCTGTTCATATTTAAATTAACTTTTAGTAGGATATCCTGAGACAATTTGAAACTGGTTTTCATTTTTATCATTTGCAGTTTTTGAGTTATTTAGCTTTTTATTCAGAAACTTTCCAGTTTGGTTGCTAGGGTCCAAATTACCCAAGTAACCATACATTTATTTTAATAAAAGATAAGTAATAAAAAGTAAAAATAACAGTACATTTCTACCCTTATTGGTTTTTACATAGGGTCAAACCAAACCATTTGAAAGCAGGAAAGAGTCAGAAAAAGAACACAAATAATTAAAAAAACTATAAAAAAAAATCAATGAAGACCAGTTGAAAAATTGCTTAGAATTGGCCATTTGATAACATTCAAAATAACTTAAAGATGAACCACCACTTTAACATTTACTTACTCTTTGGATGATTTGCATACACCTGCAAATATCATAACATTGACAAAACCAAACTGCCAAATCATTTTGTACAGGATTTATTGGAATTCTGGAGAAAATGCTGCATTGTAGGTGAAAATGCCTGCCATTTTAGGCACTTTTATGTACTTTGCATTTGCCTCTATAAATCTGCCCTATAATGTCTTAGTCCATTTTTTCTAAGAAGTTTGATATTTGATATTTGCACTGGGGACCCGGGTTCAATTCTAGCTAGGGCATCACCTGCAAAGAGTTTGCATGTTCTCCCTATGCTTTTGTGTGGGTTTCTTCCCACACTCCAAAATTGGTTCCTGATTAAAAAGTGTGTGAATGTAAAGTGACTTTGAATTGTAGGCTCCAATGGGGCAGTGACTGATGTATTTTATAATCTCGGTAAAGCTCTGCAGAATATGTTGGCGTTACATAAATAAAGGGTAATGATAATAAAGCTTCGCTGATCACCACGGACTAGGGGAAGGTTTTCTCTCACAACCGATAAAAAATGTCTGTAGACTCCAGAGCTGATCATAAACATTCTACAGCGAACAACGGGCCTTCTACTTCAAATCTTTACATAAATGCTATATTATTTCAAATGGATAGTTTTTGTGTTAATTTTTCTTTAATAAAAGGAATTCTCAATAGTGGCATTATTTAGAATTCCATGAACAATTGCTAACATATATGTATTGCATTATATTATTATAGGCGTATTTAGAAACATATTTTATCATATTCCATAGTGTCCATTTTATTCAAAAACTTTTTTTTTTATATTTCAATGATTTCCTTTTGTTCTGTACTAATAAACTAGTAAAACAGTTGATGGTAACTAAGCTGCATGAATTCATATTAATGACAAATGGAATGAATCCATGTTGTGTTTATGTCATATATAAATGATTTTGAAAGTTAATGTTTTCATTAATTGGTTAGCTAAATTCCATAACGATCCCTTCTCTAAAAAAACCCTGGTCCCAAGAATGGGGGTTTCCAGATAACAGATCTTTCTGTAATTTGGATCCTCATACCTTAAGTCTACTCAAAAATCATGTAAACATTAAATAAACACAATACGCTGGTTTTGTTTCCAATAAGGATTAATGATATATTTGTTTAGATCAAGTACAAGGTACTTTTTATTATTACAGAGACAAGGGAAATGTTTCTAAATGTTTTGGATTATTTGGATAAAATGGAGTCTATGGGAATGGGCCTTTCCAGAACTTTCTGGATAAATATATAAGAAACTGCCATATGGCATAACACTGCCTATGTACTCTCCTTAGTTGACAAAAAAAGAATTATTTATGGCCACTGACTCATTGTCATTTCATAAAGGCTGAAATGGCGTCAGAGAGTAGGCAAGAAATGTATAAACATACACACGCATACAGTATATATATACAGTATACCCACAAATACAGCTCTTGCAGGATTTAAAACTAGTGGATCCTGCAAATTCTGCAAAACTACCCTGTAGCTGCCCCCATGCACGGACATCCAAAGAATACCGAATAAAACAAAAAACCAGCACAAGGGTAAACCGACATTTCAGTCCCCATTGGGACCTTTAATACCTTGATAAAGGTCCCAATGGGGACTGAAACGTCGGTTTTACATACCATAATGATATATCACTTTTTTCAAGTTAAGACCCATGGTTCTGGTTTTTTGTTTTATTATATATATATATATATATATATATATATTTATTTATATGTGTGTGTGTGTATGGCTAGGTGTATTAGATATTTTGAACATGTTATTGTCAGGGTTCTACTGCAGAATTCAGTCCATGTACAACATTAAGGGAATGTTGTACAAGTGTTGTTGTGGTCATTTCGAAGGCAGATGGTCCTATGTTTATTACATATGTCCCTAAGCCTATGTTTATGATGCTTGGAGCAGCTTCATTCTGCTTACATTTGACATATCTATAGCTGTTGTATTAAATGGCTGTATTACTGTTTCCAGAACAGCTTTAGATTCAAGCAATATATTAGATAATATAAAATGTCCCTTTGAAGCAAAATAATAATAGCTGACAATAAAAGACAAAATAAGAAGAAATAGTGGATACACAGCAGTTTTGCTGAAATTTCACAACTTTCCCATCGGAAAACACAAAAAAAGGATGAAGTAAAGTTTAGACAATCTTCTGTATCTAAATATCTGTCTGTTGCTTTAGCTTTTCAGAAAGATTGAGAGTGAGAGAGAAAAAAAAGAAAGAAAGAGCAGGCGAGAGAGAGATGAAATTGAGACATGGAAGAATTTATAGCCCAGAAAATTCCATTCTGCTATCTGATTCAAAAAGTCCAGTCCCCCCAGCTTCGGAAAATCTATTTTCCACATTTTAATACCCTGCAGAACAGTCCTCATAACTCATCCGAGTGTGTTAAGCACAGTTTTATTAGATCTGAAACAAATTTTGGTGGGGAGATACTATAGGTCATTAACCATGGAGTAATTTTATCCTTGTTTCCCTAATGATGCCATAATGGCGAGCGAATTTCTTAACTAAAGACCAAAGAACATTTTGAAGGTCAGTTTCATCTGTGAGCTCCTTCATGCGCTTCTCAGAGAAGATTGGAAAACTCGCAGATTTTTTGAAGAGTCATTAATAATGTGGAAGCTGAAAGCGTTCTCTTATTTGCCTTCTTGCTTTTTACCTTTTAATTTTATACCGCTTTATTCCTTTTTTTTAACTCTCTTCTCGCGTTGCCCTCATATTGTTGAATAGGAAATAGACCATTTTTGCTCTCCCTTCTTTTTCAGCTTGTTTTTTTTCCTGAGAGTGAACATACATATACATTGAGTATTACCTCATGCAAACAACTTGTACAGTTCCAAATAAAGCTACACTTAATGAAGAATCACTAAGCGTCATAAAAACATCAAGAGCTGATCCTGCTACTGATGGGCATTTTCTGGTAAAGGTTCCCATGCTTTTTGTTGGACAAAGGGGTTTCTCAAAAGGCTGCAGATTAATGGGTAATGGATTTTGACAAGTGCACCATATTTCTCTAAGAGTGTTGAAACTCTAGTGAGTCCAGTCAGTTAAATTATGTTTAAGCATAATGCCTTATCCCACATAACAGCATTGTAGGAGCCAGCGAAATTTCGCTTGGTGAAAATTCGCCAAAAAAACGAGTCGAAAATGACGCGCCGTGCCGAAGTTGACGCGACGCGCGTCAAAAGCGTGCCGCGACTCGTTTCACGAATTTTTCGCCAATTCACGAATTTTTCGGCGAAGCGAAACTCGGGAGATTCGCCCATCACTGCTTAAACCCCTTCCCTTTATGCTTGGCAGATATAGAAGATGCATTGGGGCAAATTCACTAAAGGGCAATTTTTCTCCTGGAAAGGCTTCACCACACTCCATGTCCCTTCACCAGGCACAAATTCACTACGACTACACTAATTCACTAAAATGCAAAGTTGTGTCTCGGCAGCCAGATGCCGGCAAAGTTTTGTTAGCATAAATTCATCAGCACAAGCTTTCGCTAATGTACATTTCTGCATTAGTACACTTATTATTGCAAATGTCCAAGGAAGCTAAATAAAGACAAAAAAGAGATCATATACAGTATTGTCCTAAATATGAACCTACCTTAAAACAAATCTGGCATGCCACCAAATGGTTAAAAGAAAGGTTAAAACAAAAATTTGTAACTTTTAAAAGCAATCCAACTTTATGAAAAAGCACCAGCATTTTTTTTTAGAACTTTTATGACCTTTCAGCATATAGGATATGATGTCACTGACATAAGATTGAGGAGGATGTAGCCAGTTCGCCAGGTCTAAGCTGGTGAAGGAAACTCTGGTGAAAGAGGCAACATAAGGGAAGATTTGCATCTTGGTGAATTTGCGGAGTAACGATTCTTCGCCTGAGAAAAAATTCACCTGGCAATAGGGCGAAACTGCGCTAGAGATGGTCTATTTCCTAACAAATTGTCCTCTACACCTGTAGAGGCGATGTCCCTGTGGATGAGAATTATGGCGAATTTTTGCTACCGATGGCCTTTAGTAAATCTGCCCCATTGACTGCCTTAGGATTGATGACCCACAAAAAATAACTTGTAAAGTATACTTTTAGAAACTGTGCTTAGTGATGTTATATTATTGCCTGTACTTTAAAATTTAAAGATACTAGGAGTTATCTAATAGTAATTCTAATTCCATAACCTGCATAAAAGTACTGTACCTGGTCTGGGGACTATTGTGACTTCTAATATATTTATCATACTCAATTGAGGGTACAATTAAAGGTAATTCAAGGCACTTTCAGCTTTGCTTCTGTTTTGTCCTGAATAGCCATTGTATCATAATTTTGTCCAGTTATCTCTATTAGGATGGTCTTGGAAGATATGTGACATTTTGTCCCATGCATTTAATTAAATATAAACGTATTACAACATATTGAAATTAAAGTTTAAAATCCAACACAGATTGAAACATTATCACAAAAGAAGATCTTCATGTAGTCAGAGTCTGGACATAAAAATGTGCAACTAACACAGTTAAGTGAACATGCATTCATGTTAAGTACAAGGGTAAAAGACAGAAATTACTAAACCGTTACTGAAGACAATGTTGGTACAGTCATGTGCTGTAACCTGGATGTTGCATGTTCCACAAAAGAGCATACTTGTTCATTCACAAAACTAATGAGAGTAATTCATATAGAAGGGAAGTGCAAAAATAACAAGTGCTGCAAAAGGAACAAAACAAAATCAACCCTGTGTTAATGAGCAGGTGAACAGACATCCTGTGTATAAGGTGGTTACTCATAAGATATGCTATAGACTTACAAAAGGCAGGTACAATGGGGATCTGAGAATAATAGAAAAACGGGAGAGGTGATTTGGATGGGTGTATTATTGATGTCAGTGAGGATCGAAAAATTTCACCATGTACAGATTTGACATAGGTTTCACTACCTTTGAAAACGTTCCCCAAACTGTGTAAAAAAATTTGCTATGTGGCTTTGTGAAACAAATAAAAAAGGCGCACAACAAACACATTCTTTATTTTCTACTTTTTCCTCTCCTACCACATCAACCAAAGCAATTAGAGCCATTCCACTGTCTATATCAAGATATACATGTAAATATCTGGTTTATTCATTTTTATGTGGGATACAAGGAACCCAGATACTATCTGTTGGTGATGAGATGTATTATTAGCCGTGCCTGTGTTTGTAAGCTTGTAGTAATATATAAATTATACAGTACATAGTAGTTTTTGCTTAAATGGCCACAAAGTGTAGTAGTAGATACCACTGGTAGCTCCAAAGCAGAAATAAGGTACAGTACCACAAAAAAACACCCATAAACTCTAATCTAGTTTGCTACAAAAATTTTCTTTTTGTCGTGTGACAAATTAATTGCAACAAAAAAGTTTCACAAATTTTTTTATGGTAATTATACAAATTTTTATGCTGTTTCGCTAATCACTATTATGTTTTGGTAGCCGAGGATGAGCAGAGTATAAAATTGCTTTATTAGCAGGTTCATGCAGCCATTACACTTCAACTGTAGCTTGAACTCTAACCCTTTAAAGCAGTATAGAAAGTACAGTGTTTGCACAGTATACTTACTCTTGTGCACAATGACACCTACAGGCACCTTACACAAACACCACATATCCCCCTATAGTAGGAAAGTATTTGGGTAAATGTCAAAAACAGAAACCATAAACTGTATGTATCTTAAAGCAATATTATGCATTCTTCACATCACAGTCCTTGGTCCATGCACGTCATTTTCTGATTCTCTCTGCGCCTTAAATGTTCACTTTCTTCAGGCCTATTGCAGTTGGCATTCGGAGTAGGAAAATGTACTTCATCCAATGGAGTTTCTTCAAAGTCATATCTAGCAGGAGCAAGACGACTTGCATTCCATATGTGTCCATCAGATTTCCATCACTGTAGCTGATGTTATATGAGAAACAAATGCAATTTCTGGCCATTTACTGTAATAGTCTATCAGAGTTATGGCAAATCTGCTTTCTATAGGAGCATCTACAAAAGAACCCACAATAGCAATAGCAAGTTTTTCCCATGCTGAATCAGGGAATGGCACTGGCTGAACTGGTAGTGTATGTGTGATAGCTGTTTTGTCATGATTCTGACAAGTAACACAAGAATGAATGGCAGTTACCACATCGGCATCCATTGCTGGCCACCAGTATAGTTCTCATAGTCTTTGTTTTGTACGTACAATTCCTTGATGACTCTCAAGTACAAGTTGTATGATCTTTTCTCTCAAGGTCTCTGGTGCCAGTAAGAAGTGAGCTCCACGGACAACACAGCCATCTACTAAGGACAGTTTGTGTCTAATACTGTAGTTAGGTTGAAGATCAGGACTTAGTTTCTTCTCAACATTTTGCAATTCGCTTCGTAATATGTCCAGTAGTTTAACTTGTATTGGACATGTGAGGCAAGCTTGCTTAAAATCAGCAGCTGTAGCTGTCGATGATAATATATATCAGTCAATGCTACAACTTCAGTGTCCTCATCCAGTGTATCAGAATCTGCAGGTAAAGGTAAACGTGACAAACAATCAACTGTAAAGTTTTTCAAAACTGGTTTGTATTGTATTTTGTAGTTGAAATTCAGTAGCCTTGCTGACCATCTAGCTATACGCATTCCAGCTCTTCCTAGTACCTTTGTTGTAAGCTATGACCCTTGCATAAGGTTAATTCTCTACACTATAGGTAGATTCTTCATTTTTCTGTTGCCCAAACACATACTAGAGCTTCTTTTTCAACAGTTGAATACTTATGCTCTGCCTCTGTAAGCATTCTGGATGCAAATGCATCAGTTTTCTCTGTATGATCAGCATGGATCTATGTTAGAACTGCACCAATCCCATAGTCTGAAGGATCTGTAGTAACCATAGTGGGTAATGCAGGATCAAATAAAGCTAGTGCTGGACTGTTCACAATTAACTGTTTCACTATTTCAAATTTCACTATTTCACTATTTCAAATTTATGATTAGCAGTCTCTGACCAAACCAGATTTGAATTTCCATTTAGTAGTGCTCCACGTGGCTCCACAACTGAAGCATAGTTGGGAATAAACTTAGAACACCATGAAGTAAGAGCTAAGAAAGCTTGTAAGGTCTGAAAATCAGATAGAGTAGGTGCTTGCATAACAGCATTGACATGGTCAGGCAGTAATCCCTCTTGTGAATTATATGACTCAGGACAGCTGAGTTTGCACTGAGTGGCATTTGGAAAGATTAATTTTCAGTCCTGGAGAATCAATGCATTTCAACCTATTCTAGGAACTTGTCATGAAGTTCCATGGTTGCAGACAATTATATCATCCAAGTATTGTTGTACACGGTACACCAGGTATGTCATGGAGTATAGAAGACATAAGTGTCAGGGCCCGAAGGCTCCGAGGAGGGATTTGCGGATCAAGGAAGAAGCAAAGTCCAGCACAGTTCAAGGTATCCGAAGGGTTAAACAAGAGAGTGGTCAAAAGTCCAGGCAAAAGGGTCAATCCAGGCAGAGAAGGTTCACAAGTCGAGTAATCAGGCAAGGGTTCAAAACAGGAACAATAGTATAATAATCGCACCCAGAAACTTCACAAGAAAAACCTAAACTTGGGCAAGGTCTGCTGTTGTCTGATGACTGAAGCCAGTCCATAAGGTACTCGTTTGAACCAAAACAAACCCTCATGGGTGATAAACGCAGGGAGGTCTCTGCTTTCCTCAAGCAGTAATACTTGATGATAAGCACTCTGAAGATCCAGGGGGAAAATATTTTTGTTCATCGAAATTCTGAAAATATTTCCTCTATTTGTGGCAAAGGATAATTATCCATAACAACCGCTTTATTAGCTTCACAGAGATCAACACACAATCGAATGCCTCCGGTTTTCTTCATTGTTACCACAATTGGTGAAACCCATTTGGAAGATTCTGATTTTTCAATCACATCTTGCGCTACCAGTTTCTTTAGTTCCTGTGAGACAGCCTCTTGTACAGAGTAAGGCAATCGCTTCAATTTCTGACATACTGGTTTTACATCTGGTCTCAAGTTCTTTGTACAACCCACTGAAGTGTTGTTTTGTGGTGACATTTTAGACACTGAGGGACAGATTTACTAAGGGTCAAATTTCAAAGTTAAAAAACTTTGAAATTCGACCATCAAATTTTTTTAAAGGAATTTTTTGATTGAAAACAGACCATATTCAATCGAATAGGTCCAAATAGTTTGAATCGTTCAAATGCATCGTTTCATTCAAACGATTCAAAAAATTTCCAAAAACACTTCTTAAGGGTTTTAGGAGGTCCACCATAGGCTAATCTAACAATTCAGCAGGTTTAAGGTGGCGAAGGGTCGAATTTGAAATTTTTAAAGAGATAGTAGTATTTTTGAATGGTCGAATTTTAAAATTTGATTCTAATTCTTTTCAACTCTAATAGAATTTTGGCCTATTCGATAATCGAAGTACCCAAAAATGACTTCAAAGTTCGAATTTTTTTAATTTGAGTTTTCACTTCAACCCTTAGTAAATCTGCCACCAGGTACTGGTGCTGTAGTAATGAGACTAATTGTAGGTTTAATTAGGTTTAATAAAGAGATCCCTTCCAAGTATAGCAGTACCCTTAAAAAAGTCACATTTTGCAGTTTTTGATTCAAATTGTACAGTCACTGGCAAGCAACCAAGAACAAGGATTGGATCCTTTAAGTAACTGACCAGTCTCAGGGCTGGTGCAACAAGTGTATCTTTTGCAAAATATTTCAAGAAAATATCCTTTGGTAGTATAGAAACAGCTGAACCTGCATCAAGCATCAGATTAATGGAGTGTCCCTTGCCAGCAGAAGCAGTATTGGCATTGATAGTGGATATAAACTTGTCTGGAATAAATGTACCCACTTTATCCACACTGAATACTGTAACATTTGTAGTAGTTCATGAACATCTTTAGTACGGCAGACCTTAGCAAAGTGACCTGACTTTAAACATTTGCGGCACTGTATAGCTTTTGCAGGACATGTAGCATAGTTTGCAAGGTGCTGTGTTGAACCACAGCAAAAGCATTATTTTTTATTTGCATTTGCTGGACGGTTTTGCAATGAATCCCTTTTCTTAGCACTGTATTTTGCATGTGACTGTGCATTATTAGGCCACAGTGCTGAAGTCACAGTCTGTACATTCCCAGCAGTTGCTTGACTGAGAGTTTTAGCTTCTGCTACTGCTGTTTCAATTTGGCTAGCAGCTGTAATAGCCTTTGCAAGGGTTAAATCCTGATCCAGGAGCAGTCTCTCTAATGCAAGGTGAGTTTGTTTTTTCCATTATTTGGTCTCTTAGCATTTCATCTTTTAGATTCCCAAACTCACAGGTAACAACCAGCTCTCTCAAAGCTGCTACAAATTGTTCTGTGGATTCAAAATTATGTTGTCCACATTGACAGAATTGATATCTTTCAGCAACCACATTTACTCTTTGCACAAAAAAGTTCTTCATAGCAGTAAGAGCAGTTTCATAAGTTTCATCAAGTGCTCCCAGGCAGTGAATAAGTAAAGCAGACTTTCTAGCAGAAGAAACCCCCATGGTCAGCAGCAATAATGTAATTATCCAAGCAGTAAAAGGCATGGTAGGCTCACCAGGGTTTGATAGAAAAGGTACAGGCTGCTGCAGATGTAGAAAAGACATCCTTGTCGCCATTTGCTATGTTTTGGTGGCCTTGGCTAATAGTGCTTTATTAGCTGGTTCATGCAGCCATTACACAACAGCAGTAACTTCCTTCTTTCAAAGGAATTGTTCAGTATAAAAGTAAAAACTGGGTAAATAGATAGGCTGTGCAAAATAAAACGTTTTCAATATAGTTAGTTAGGCAAAAATGTAATGTATAAAGGCTGGAGTGACTGTAAGTCTAACATAACAGAACAGAAAACTACTTCTTGCTTTTCAGCTCTCTTTTGTTTACCAGGCAGTAACCAATCAGTGAATTGAGGGAGGGCCACATTGATCATAACTGTTGCTTTTGAATCTGAGCTGAATGCTGAGGATCAATTGCAAACTCACTGAACATGTCCCATGTGGCCCCCCTTCAAGTCGCTGACTTACTCAGATTTAGAGAGCTGAAAAACAGGATGTTGTGTTGTATTCTGTTATGTAAGACATCCAGTCACTGTCAATTCATATTTAAGAAAACAATTTTATCTTGAGGTATCCCAAAAAAGTAAGAAATAAACTAGTAACCAATTCCAGTATTCCTGAAAATTCCTGGGAATTCGCCGCTGGTGAATAAATTCACGAAAGGCCAGCAAAATTCACCTGGTGAAAATTCGCTGACGTGCGTCGAAAATGGCCTGACACAACTCATTTTGCGACTCATTTTGCGACTCATTTTTTTGGCGAAACAGGATAGATTCGCCCATCACTAGTGAATTCTGAATACTGTAGACCCCTGAACATGCAGCATGGTGTGCACTCTAAATATGGTGTTTGTTTTGGCTTGCCATGCGAAAAATGACAAACTGAGTGCAAGAAAAGCATTAAAACTAATTGAGACAGAAATATAAAAAAAATACTTAGTACTAAAGTATATTCTAAAGTAATTACATGGAAAATAGTAAAAGATGGATTTTAAAGAGCTCAGATCCTCTATAGAATTCATGTGAAATAAAGAAAAAGGAAAAATATCAACTTCGACCCAATTATAATGCAAGTAATTGTGCAGAATAAAACCATAAAAGTAAATTAAAATGTTAGGACACTTGAGGTAAAGTCATTCATCTTATCTTTTATTTTCAAAAAATCTTATCAACTGTCAGCTACTGATCATCATGGAAGGCACTGAGCTATAATGTGAATACTATTTCTAGAGAAGACTTATCTAAGAGTAAATTTAAGAACTTTTAAGGGCAACAAAGTAGTAAGCATATTGAGTGAGAGCATGAAAAAAGAGTAATATGACCTTTATAAACTTCAGTTGTTATTATTATTAATTATTTAGTATATCTTTTGTTTTGCTATAGCAGATGGTATGGTGATATATGCTATTATGAGGATCACATCCAGTTTTAAAAATAATTCAAGGAGATTGAAGGGTTCTTTATGTATATATATATATATATATATATATATATATATATATATATATATATATATATATATATATATATATATATATATATATATATAGAAGAAAAGGCTGTTGCACTCAAGGGACTTCTTGAAAAATTTCAATTTTTATATATTTATATATATATATATATATATACACTGTATTTTTTTTTTTACAATTTAAGTTCTACTGGGTTGTTGGTTAATATATATTTTATTTTTAACTGCATGTTCACATGGCCACAACATAGCAGCAGTCAGGACAAAAAGGGTAGGCATTAGTCAGATAGCAAATGTAGCTGCCAGTTACCCTCCTGCAGCACTTCATCACAGACTTTGGTGCTTTTTGATGCAGGATGGAGCTGTTTGACATGTGAGTAGTGAATTTCATCACAGACTTTGGCACTTTTTGATGCAGATTGAAGCTGTATGACATATGAGTAGTGCATTTCATCGCAGTTGCACCTTTGTGTTGTGGATGGGGATTTGTGTTGGGACTGACACTCCCTGCAGGCATCCTGGTAATAAAAGGATACGCTGGCCTAACTTCAGAGACTATTAACTCTGTGGGAAGTATAGGAGAGGCTCTCTTTCTGCTCACTTCCTCCAAGACAAGTTTATATACTTGAAGGTACGTGATAGTAACATTTAGACAACTTGCATAAGGCCATATAATACTCACCTCCTGCCATTCTACCACATAAAAGTACAGTAGTGATGGGCGTCAAATTAATCTCATGATACAAAGCTTTCCTTGACTCTTTATAATTAGCCCTAGCTCTGCCAAAAAGTGTAGCCTTGATTATTGAAACCATTGTCCTATTTCTCTATGAGAGATCCTCTTCACATCTGCAGTACATCAGTGTACACCTTGTGCTGTAATCATTTACAGCTCAATAGCCAGAGTCATAGCCTAGGGAGTAGTTAGAATGCAGAAAAAAGACTAAAAACATTTGACAAAAAAAAAACACCTGAAACATATTTTTACACCTCCACCAAGATTGTCTTATTGTAATGATAACAACATGGAAAAACCTTTTGAATTCTCTACTCATATGGTTAAATATATGGACTTTTTCTTTCATGGCAGTCAGAGTAACATAGTTAAAAAAATATATATTTTCTTATATACTATTTGATTGCCAAAATGAATGCCACTATTTAAACCACCTTTCTATTCATTCCTATGGGATTTTTAGAATCATATTTATTAATGGGTGAAAGTTAGATTTTGCCATATGACAAATATGCTTTTAAAAAACCAATAAGAATGAATAGAAAGTGGGTGAGTTCTTCTGTGGTCAACGCCAATCTCACATTTTGAGATATGGTGTAAAAACTGGAGATAGAAATCACTATTTTTTAAGAGAGAATACATGACTGCTTAAAATCAACATACAATTTTTTTATGTGGCAAAGCATACATATGGTAAGTTGTGGCATGTTTTGCTTTATTTTTGCACAGCTGGATAATTAGCCCCTTCTTCTAGCATTCTCAGAAATGGAAAAAAAAAAAACGTGGTATTTTCACAATTGGCTCAGAACTGGATATCCTGACTACTGTGAACATTAGGCAAGCAAAACAATGAAAATATGTTTTGTATTTTTAGCTGCGAAGAAGAGATGATGAATTAATCACCACATGGCATTAACATAAGCCATCTGATACATAGTCCCATGTGCTCTGTGTTTTGACAGGATAAAACTGACAGTAAACTAGAATATCAGTGAAATTGGAATATTTGCCTAATGATACTATTTGCTTAACTCGACGTTATCGAATTGCCGCTTCGAAAACTCTACTTTTATGGATTATCGAACGGTACCCCCGACTTTATGAGATTATCCAGCAAAGATCACAATGTCAAGAAACAACAATCTGCCATTGACTTCTACATGAACTTCACAGGTTTGAGATGGAGTTTTTTCGGATTTGGATTTTTAGCAGATTTGGGGTATAATAAATCTCTAAAAAGTTTAGTTTTCCCCCTTAAAAACGAGACCAGATAAATGTGTGGTTTAGTAAATGGGCCACTTTCTGTTCAAAACATTTTTTGCTTAATTTATAAAAGTTTCAAAAATGTTTTGCACATCTCTAACTAAGGTGATCATGATAAATTGTCTGTGGAGAATAAAACAGCAGAAATAGTTAAAGCTACCATACAGTCTTCGATGAAAAAACAACTTTTAGACCTAAGAGACAAATCCAAATCTATTCAGGGATAAAAGTAGCTTAATTAAAAACCTATTCCAAATGCTAAATTATTTCCAATATATATATTTTTTTTAAATAACTACAACGACACCCCAGAATGCTTGCTTGATTAGAATGCCACCTGGTACAGCCTACCTGTCTTGCTGGCCACTTCATCAAATCCACTATTTTGGGATTCAGTGAAATGCTGAATCCTGCATAAAAGATGACCCAAATCCCAATTTGCATATCAAAGTAGTAGGAAGGGTTGAAAAGGCTGTCACTTCCTTGTTCGTTTGACCATAAGTCACATGATTTTAAGGATTCGGCTTCAGTTCATCCAGGCATTTGGATTCTGCCAAATTCAAATCCTGATTAAAAAGGCTAAATTCTGTCTGAATCCAGAACCTAATTCTGGATTTGATCATCCCTAGAACACTATCATCTGGGATGCATCAGTCCTAGCTATTTGCTTCTTAAACCAGTGATCAGGACAGTTGCTGCTCCCAGAAGTCAGAACTGAGAATAGGCAACCCATGTCTAAATAGCATCCTCACCGCCCTTGTAACTGCTTTGTCCAATCTGCCAATCTCCATCTAAAGCTCCCCATAGATTCTTCTTTGGTGGACGACCAATTTCAGTGCAGTCCGACCAAATTATCGTTCGGTTAGTGGGATTCAACGATCGTATGATTTTTTCGTCTGACATCTGTCAGACAATTGATCGGCCAGGGCCAGGTTAAAAAATCTTTATCGCTTCCAGTGCAATCTGTCTATGTTTGCAGGGCCAGCAGGCAGCTACCCTTCAGTTTTGCTGGCAATATCGCCTGAAATGGTCTTTTTGGTTAATGGACAATTCCTACGATCGTTTGAGATAATCTTGGTCTCACGATGATATTCCTGGGTACAGGAAAAGTGACCCATTAATATTATTCTTTAGAATGTCCAAAAATGTCTTAAAATTTTTGGTTCTGCAGTAGTGATGAGCAAATCTGTCCCATTTCTCTGAAAAAATTTGCAAAACTATTTAGTCGCAAAATTTACATAGTCGTGAGTCATTATTGTAGCGAATTTCGTTAGAGTCTATGGACATTATTTTCATGGCACTTTGATCCTGCTTTGGGACTAATAATGTACCATGCCGATTTTTCACTCAGTATACTGCTACGTACATGCCCTAAATTGTTAGAGGGCTCCTATCCACTAAGCTACAACTGCTTTTTCAACAGAAAAAAGGCTACAGGATAAAATGCAATATGCTTTTTTATTTGTTGTGAAATCCAAACAAGCCACATTTTTTATGCAGTTTCGGGAAAATTTTCGCTGAGAGCGAAACACGGAAAGTTTGATGCAAATCTGTACATGGCGAATTTTTACGCTCATCACTATTCTGCAGCTCTCCAGACTAATATCCCCTTTTTTAAGGTCAAGTGGTCTGGATGGCCAGAGCATATCCATACCTGACTAAGCCAAAGTTGATATAAATATAACCCAAAGACTACCTGGAAATTGATTCACTTAATACTTGGGTCACATTATATTCTTCTTAGCATCAGAGCTGTAATATAGAATTGTAGACCTAATAATTACTACATAAATAGATTCATAATTGTTAGCGTATAGTTGGGCCCTTTTCTCCCAATGCACTGTCGGCCTGGAAAGAATCAGATATGTATCTCACTGTGCCTGTGTTCCTGTCTTCTGTCTCTGTCTGCGGTAGGGTGGGTTTTGCAGAAGTAAAAAAAAAAGGGGAGGGAGCGTGTATGCCCAGTCTGGTGACACTCTCTGCTCCCAGATGTGATGCCAGCGATAATTTCAATTTTATGCCTTTGTTATGGCTTTAATCACTTTCTTTATGCGTTTTGTTCCAGCGATCAGGGAGAGACACCTGATAGGCAAAAAGAATATCAGGGGAACAATTTTTATTTGGAATGTGGTGAGAAGTCTAATTAGAATCTGAATTCTGCTGAGCCTTGAAATGGTGGGTACTTTATCCTGATCGCCTTAGATATTGTTTGGAGTCAATCATTTGTCTTAGAGCGTAATGCTGTAAAGGCTCTCTAGTCACATTTTTCTTCTTATAGGGACTTAGAAAGAACTAATGGGGAGATATAGAAAGGCAGGGAATGAGGCTCTCTTGCTTGTTCTGACAGTTGTAGCCAAGGTAAAGTGCAGAATATTTAACCGTTGTTTTACTAGATAATTCTGCAGTCTTATCAGCCTGGCACACATTATAATGTTATTATTTAGATTTTGTGCTCTCTCTCTTGTTGTATTTATTTACAGTATGGATCAGGCTTCCATCAGAAGTTCATTGCTTTTATGAAATCCAATATCAAAAGCAGTTCTGTATGATATAAGATTATGGAAGCAAAAGATACCTGCATGGAATCATCATTAAATTATATGGATTTAAGTAGGAGCTAAACAGAACAGCTCACACTTTTGACACACAGGGAACTGAAATAAGTTTATAGAAGTAAAAGATACCTGCATGGAATCATCATTAAATTATATGGGTTTAAGTAGGAGCTAAACAATAGAGCTCACACTTTTGACTCATAGGGAACTGAGTGCTAATGTCTATGCATTAAATTGCTTCCTCTGTGCCATTTTGAATTATATTGCTACACTGTAGTCCTATAAACCTCTAGCACATGTGCTTCTTTTGGGATTCAGAAGCATTTCTGGTAAACAATGTGATCACAACATTGAACATTTTGAGGTCTTCAGTTCTAAGTCATTAACACTGTTAATGACTCTCCTTCAAGTGCCACCGAAGAGCAAATAGCGCTCACAAAGTTTCCCACTCGGTTTGGGTTCCCATGCCATGTACCTCTTGCACCCCTCCCATTCTCTGGTCTGGGTTCAGCACCCCAAACCTGCAGCAAGGAGAAAACTTCTGTCACCCAATTCAGCTTGGACATGAATTCCAAAGATCTTCAGGCAGTGGTAACATTAATCCTGCTTTATTTTCGCATATTAAAATTCTCCTGATGTGTTTTGTGTGTTGATACACCAAATCATAGGCATTGAGTTTACCACTGATTGAAGGTCTTTGGAGTGTGCTTCCAAGCTGACTTGGTTGCTACAACTAAAAAACATTGGGGAAATGGACAACTTGTGAAAACTAAGCTGTTGGGGATGTAGGGAGTTGTTCATCAGAAACAGTTGAAGAGGTAGCCAATGTTTAACAGAAAACACTTTGCAATAAAAAGAAATTAACTAAACATCCTGTGATCCTGTAGATTACCCATTATGAAATCTACTGATGTACAATGTAACAGCACAGCTCCTCTTCCTGTTGTTCTGATCAATCAAGGGCAACAGAAGGTTCCAATTTCTGTATGCTATAATGTAGGACTGGCAAATGTATAGCCATCCTGAGACACTGATGAAGGTCTCTGAGAAGACTGATATACATGTATGGGGGTGTCAGGGAAAATGATGACTGCAGATGGTCAGAAGTAGAGGATGACATTTAGGAACCCATTTATTAAACCTTGAATTTTTCTGGTTGAGTTTTTTCAACTTGAATTTTTTATGCCCCAAAGCTGCTAAAAATCTGAATCTGAAAATACTCCATCTCAAACCTGTCGAGGTCTTGTAGAAGTCAATCTTGTAGACTTAATCAATGAAGATCCAAATTATGGAAAGGTCCATTATCCGAAAAACCCCAAGTCCGAACATTATGGATAACAGGTCCTATACCTGTGCATACATACAACATTACCCTCTCCTGCTCCTCAACTGTCACTATCTGTGGCTGACATATGATCAAAGTAGATCTAACTAGTAAAAACTCCATTGGATTCATACCATTGAGCAGTCTTTTATAGGATGCTAAATTGATGAGCAAATTAGTTAGCAATGTTCTGTTCTAGTGCAAATGATCCACCACATTTTTCTCTGAAATGGATTCTGGGCCCGAAGTGAAGCAACCAAAGATGGTGGCAGGCAACTACTTGCACAGTTCTGCTCTTCGTCAGTAGGTAAAGGAAACTAGTTGACTATTTGGCAGCAGTAATGATAGAATTGAGGTGTACAGAGGCATAACATTTATAACTCTATAGGAGGGTGGTTTGTTCCCCTTTAAAGGGCAGTATGGTCTTTAAAAGTCTTTATAAAGTCTTTAAAATGTCAGCCACACAGACACAGGGAGAGTGTACAAATAGCCTGCAGATAATGCCAAGCGGAATTGAACTCAGAACACCAACACTGAAAGGCAGAAGTAAAATAAACTTCATACTGTAGTTTTCTCAATTGAAGCAACAGCTTGACTCTAATCTCACTCTTTGTAGAAGGCTTTTTCACTGAACTCTGATTTAGGCCTTTTGACAAAAAATGTGTCATCTAAGTGCAATGGCATTGAGCTAAAGTTTACATTTCTAAACAAAGGGCATTGCACCAATCTAAAAATAAATCCAGCTTACTGTATGTTGTACATTTACTTTCAAATAAGCCTACGTCCATCTCAGCTTACATAAAGTCTGGACATTCTATAAGACCTTTAAAGGATTTTCATGCAGTGATTATTATTGTGGAACTATTGCTTCTAGTAACACTGAGCATTACAAGCTGAAGGACAAAGATCTTGACATTGTTTGAGCTTTGTGTTATCTTTAAGTCAATTCTCAGTCTCTCTTTTCTAAGTACAGCTGTTTGTTTACCCTTTTGCTGAGCAGTGAACTGAGATTTTTCTTTAAAAACAAGTGGTGATAATTGCGGTTATGGTTGTGTCAGTTATTTCAAAGAACCAGTTAACTTCAGCTGACTTTTATATCAAATGAAAGTACAATTTTAAGATGAAGTTAAACTTATTTTACAGATTTTTCCAGTTTTATAAAAAGAACGAAGTGTATTCAAAGGTCTGCCCATTTGCATAGTTAGTACACCATTACAATAAATTATATGCGTAAAGACTCCCCTAACTTGTCTATATAAGAAGACTTTCTTTATGCAATCCTCTTTATTCTGATTAAACAGGAGGTTCTATGGCAGTATAATTTGTCTCATTTCAGACTTCAGTACCTTGTTCCCAGCTAGCGTTAATCTCATTGTAATCTCTCCTATTATAAGAGCAACTCATTATTTGACTTCGGATGGTTGAATACCGAACGAAACATTGGTGAAGATCAGCTAACCATAGACCATTTTCACCCATACCCCCCCTCAGCCCCCTTTTTCTTCTCCATTGCTGCAAATTCAAAATTGAACCTGATTAGTTTTAGTGGTAGGATAACTCGTTTTCTGTAATCAAGACAAAGTAGAAATGAGAACAAAATTACATTTACAAAAGGCCCTGTTTCTGTCTTATACATGACTAATGAAACACAGAATGCAGGCTTCCCAATAACTTTTTTCTGTTACATAATATGAAACAAACTTTTCTGAGAGTTATTTCTTCTCTGTATTATAGCATTGCTAAAAGGACAGCTGCAAAAATCAAATTTATATTATTGGCCTATGGAAATATTTGAATCCAGACATTTCAGATGGGGTGGACTTTACAGTGCATGTATGGGATCTGTTATCCAGAAAGCTTGTGATATTCATTCATGCATCCATCCATTCTTTTCCGAGAACTTTGCAACCTTTCATGACACCATGTTTCCAGGATACATTGGTCTCTACCTTGGTACTTTCTACCTCCATTCCAGGATGCATTGCTCCCTTCTTTTCCGTGAACTTTGCAACCTTTCATGATCCCTACCTGTACCTCCTTTACAGGGTGTGTTGCTCCCTTCCTTGCTCCCTTCATTCCAGGGTGCAATTCTTTCTTCCTTGCTTTTCTTATTTCTTATGTATTTATGCAGCGGACCATAAAATAACTGGGTTTCTTTAAATATTTGAATAGGACGCCATCATAACACAGTGAACATCCCAAGAAAAGAAACAGTTTCCCAATTATTATTAAAAATACAGTTCATTACCTTTATGCCTTCATTCTAAACAAGTGTGCAAATGTATCCAGTGTGTTTTGTACTTTACTTTTCTTGATTTCCGTCTGATGCTTTTTCTGTTTAATACTTCTTGCTGTTTTCTGGGATCTTGTATAATGCAAATTAAAACAACACAAAAACAGGAATTCAATGTTTTATTACTTTGAAAAGAGGGGAAAAGAAAAGGAAGCTTGGAGCAAGATGACACAATGATAGATTACCTGTAACTCTACCTGACATCGAAATTAGGATTTTTAATGATAGGATGATTCTGTCTGGATGTGAAATTCAAATGCTCTCCAAAGCCTTCCTGCAACCATCACTCCTTACATGCAGCCATACACGCCACACACAGGTACTTTGTCTCTGTCACTGCTGAAAGGACATTGTTATTACCAACAACTCTTTGTATTAACCAGTCTCCTACCTAATAGACAACACTTTTCGTTCTGCACCGTTACCCACTCTGGGCTGAAAGTCACAAGGCTCTCCCTCTCCCCACTACTTCCCCCGGGGCTACAAGAAAACTGCATTTTAAAATAGTCAAAATTGTAAAGAAAAAAAAAAGCCCCATTATTTCCAAATGAATCCAAAATACATTAGATGCAGGAGGAAATCATACAGGTTATATTTTGCTTATAACCTGAGATTATAAGTATGCATGTTAATCTGTTGCACTGTGGCTAAAACAGAAACTCTAAATCATTTTCTAAATGACAGAAACCAACACATATTAATACAATATAATAAAACGTGGGCATTGCTTTTCATCACTTTTAAGACATAAATTGAAATAAGTCATTTGCATTAACCTTTCTAAAAGCAAATGTGCATTACAATAAATATTACAAATTCAGCTTTCTGTCAAAACGCCCTTAGAATGGTTTTTCATGCACCCTGAGCTATATTGAATCAAGCAGCTTTTAACCACATGGGAGTTTTAGCTTTTTGAATGGTAATTTAATATGTGCAATATTTGCTACTGATCTTTTAACCCTCAGCAACAACCCACCAGGTAACATTTACTGGTCAACTGTCTGGGCAAACATGTTGAGTTACTAGTCATGGGCAATCCTTTAACTGCATTGTCCTGTAAGACTTTTGAAGACACAAACTCTTGGAACTCAAACCAAGTGTTGGCCAATTTGGAAGGTGCTAGACAGCACTAGACTCCAGGGTTACACAGGTTGTCCTCAGTTTAAGCTCTTATCAGTTAGTACAGTATTATCCAGTTTATTAAATGTGGTGGGCCAATTACATATCATACAGCATGTTGGAGGGTTAATGATATGTCATATAGCAGTGACCCCAAACCTGTGACTTGTAAGCAACATGTTGCTCACCAGCCCCTTGGATATTGCGCTGAGTGGCTCAGTGCTTATTTTTGGATTCTAGGCTTAAAGGCACATTTACTTTCATTAAAAAGAAGTATACTGCCAAAAAGAGCCTTGTGTAGTCTTTCAGTCTACATAGGGGCTACTAAAAAGCCAATTACAGCCCTTATCTTGCATCCCAGTGTTTTTTAAATGCTTGTGTTGCTCAACAATTCTTTTTACATTTAAACGTGGCTCAACGGTAAGAAATGTTGGGGCTATCTCTTGGCCTTACAAATCTATTGAAGGTCTGCATCTGGCCCAATGTGCCTGCAGTTGGACTGCCCAGTGTTTGCATTTTCATTGTATACTCTATTGTGCATGCTACTGATTTAGTTAAGAAAAGTAGGTGCAACTCTAGGTCTGGTTAAAATATGTTGTCAGACCCCAGCTGCAGGAAAAGGTGTTGTAGAGTATCACCAATCCAGTCTCTAGGGAGAATTGTTTGGGAGTTTGCTTCTCATTCATGTGTGTGTGACTATTTATACCATCTATGTGCTATTGAATTAAATAATATACTTGATAAATACAATCATTTTAAATACAGTTATTGCCTTACAGACCTAATGGCAACATTTTTACTGAACAGAATATACGAGGAGTAATCCATTTTAGAATCTTATTTATTTTTTTCTGCACCTCCCATTAAGCAACATTGTTTATATTGAGAATTAGAGGAGCACAATAGAAGCATAACACAGAGGCACAAATGTGTCAGGTGGTGCTCTGAATCTGGCCGTTATGAGGACTGGCATTGGCCCATTCTGTGTTTCTTTTGGCTCAGAGAGCAAGACATACAGAATATAACTGGGATGCATATGTATAAGATAAAATGTCATTTCAACTGATTTGCTCCTGTGTATGAGTGACCCCCTGACCCATGTTCTTGATACACTCTATCACCCAGATTCAGATGGTGTGTTTTATATGATATTGCAGATTGGCGTGACCAACAAGCTCAGAGCATCCAGTCCTCTCTAAAATAATCAAGAAGCCAAAATAACTGGACATAAAAATCACAGCCAAAGCATTTATACACTCCCTTAGCTTCCCAAGCCAGACATAACCTTCCCCTCTGCATTGCATAACAGTACGATACAGCTCCTGTCTATGATCCATGCTCTGGGCTTGTGTTTGTGTGCATGGAAAGAGAGGCCATATAAACGCTATTCAAGCTTTCTTATATCTCCAGCCAACAGAACCTAATCTAAGGGGTGTGCCACAATAAATACCTTTGGAAAAGAAAGGCACGATCTATGGACAAATTTAATTGATGATGTACTTTTAGAAAGAGTGGTACATAAAAATGTAAAAAAAAACAACAATTTGAGCTTGATATAGCTGTGTTGGAATTGTCAGCTCAAAATTCATTCAGTTGAGAGCAATACAGTCAATGCTATTTAAATAAACACAATAATTGGTACATTTTATTTGATGGTAGAACACAGCACTTCTACTTCCATAATCTAAGTTTCTAGTAGAGGTGCTAGTTTAGGATTGTTATAAGAATCTTATGGAACATTTAGAGATGGCAGAGTTATTAAGAGTTATTTTTTTTAAAGTCAAATTCGAGTTTTTTTAAAAACTCAAATTTAATTTTTTTGAGATTTTTCATACTCATAATTAAAATTTGACTATTTGTCACCTAAAACCTGCTGCATTGCTGTATTAGTCAATGGGAGAGGTCCAGGGATCAATTTGGTGATGTTTGCAGCCTTCCTAACATTCGAGGTTTTTTCAGAGAAAAATTGAGTTTTATATAATTAGAATCTAATTCAATTCGAGTTTTCAGATTGGTAAAATTCATCCAATTTTTTTTATAAATTTCCAATTTTGATTTCAATCGAATTAAAGGGAGTTTAAAGGGACATTTGACCTTTGATGTGCCTCTAACAAATGGAACACCATCATGATGCAACAATGTTATATATCACTAACCCACCATTACCCATAAAAATTGTCATTCAGCCATGGTGGTGTCTATGGTGGTGACGAGGACACTGCCCCTTTATGCTTTGCTGAAAAATTTGTGAAATGGAAAAAGGGATACATTTTGCCAAAAGCATTGAAGCCAGTGGAAGAGTTTCTTGCTGCTCTCATGCCAAATGCATTGGAGTGAGTGGGAATTATTTCTAATGTATTCTTTTGTACTAAATGCATTGAAGCCAATAGGCATTTCCCATGTAAAAAACAAAAACACAAACTATACTGCAAAAGCAGTACGCTATTAGCATATTTACCTTAAGCAAAACACACCTGCTTCAGACATTTATCTATATGCTACATATTTGTG
Source organism: Xenopus borealis (assembly GCA_024363595.1). Lineage (NCBI taxonomy): Eukaryota > Metazoa > Chordata > Amphibia > Anura > Pipidae > Xenopus > Xenopus borealis. Next base: position 40,191,777 of record CM044443.1, read on the forward strand.
GTAGACAAATTGAAATGCTTTACTTTGCCTATGTGAGAAATCATAAAGTAATTTTAAGGGGATTGTTATAGTAGAAGCAGAACTGCATTATACATTTGTCTTGCTGATCAAAATAGATTTAAAGACATTTATGGGGGAATGCAATATCATACCTCCCAACATTTTGGAAGTAAAAAGAGGGACATACATAGTTTTTTCTTGAAGTGTGGCTTATGTTTGAGAAAGGCCTGGGACCAGGCCGAAACATCAGTCTGTAGCTTTACAATAAAAATCCTTTTTTTCGTTTAAAAAAGTCCTGAGAGTGCGGACCTTATTGGAGTTGGAGTAAATACTTTTGATGGACACTGCACCCAGGCCCGTAAACTTTATATCATAAGTGCCGACAACATAGAGTATGTATATATATATATATATATATATATATATATATATATATGACGAATGGACCACACAAACGGCACACCACGGTCATTTTTACGGCAAACCAAAAAGTCAAAGAAAGTCAATGAAGTGGAGGTTTATTAGAAATCCATGTATATCTTTGAAAAAGGGCAAAATGGGTGACAAAACATCGGATGTGTGATATGCACAATAAAGATTAATTGATCACAGACAAGTTGTGTGGGTCTGTGAATACATTTAAATATATATATACTTTATACACTATAAATATATATATATATATATATATATATATATATACACTTTATGTTCACTTGCAATTTGTCCTTGAAAAAGGTCCTAATGTGTGCCGGAAGTTGGATATGCATTGGAAACAAACACATTTAATGCACGATATAAGGAGTGTGGGTCCTTTCACTATACTATATATATTAGCGATGCACCGAATACACTATTTTTGATTTGGCTGAACCCCCAATCCATTGGGAAAGATTCAGCCGAATACTGAACCGAATCTGAACCCTAATTTGCATATGCAAAAGTCACATGATTTTAAGGATTCGGTTCGGCCAGGCACAAGGATTCGGATTAATCCAAATCCTGCTGAAAATGCCCAAATCCTGGCCGAATACCAAGCCGAATCCTGGATTCAGTGAATCCCTAATATATATGTGTGTACCATTTAATTGCAGAATAAATGGCAGGAGCACAGTATGTGTGTATTATTTTTACAGGGCAGGAAACTTGGTTACACGTCCAACAACAAATAATATTATAATAATAATAATAAAGGAGACTATTTATATGCTATGTATCCAGCATCAAGAGTCCTGCAGCTCTGACTAAAATGGGAACAATAGGAAAAATAAAGCACTCAGTTGATCAGGTTATCTCGTTCATAAATGTTTATAATGTTAAAAAAAATATTTGCACATCTGAAACAGGGAAAGGCAACAATGGGCACTTGCAATGATGCAGAACTACATATCCCGATATTTCTAGCTCTGTGATAAGTCCAGTGAGCTCTGACCCTGAACTTTGCCTATCAGTCAATAAATAATCAGCATTCACATACAGTCTAGACCAGTGGTCCTCAAACTTGGCCCTCCAGCTGTTAAGGAACTACAAGTCCCACAATGCATTTGCCTGACTGTGGCTGTCAGACTCCATCATTGCATTGTGGGACTTGTAGTTCCTTAACAGCTGGAGGGCCAAGTTTGAGGACCACTGGTCTAGACAGATTAAAGAGAGCATATCAAGAGTGAACATTCAGGGATGGAAGTTAGATATTTATTCAATTTTAAATCAAATGGAATTTTAAATCAAATATTTGTATTAATGGAAAGAAAATGTGTAAAACAGATAATTTTTTGGATGATATTTATCCTGCAAAATTCCAGGATGAAGTGACAAGTTTGTGGCGTTGCTCATAGTTGGATGCTACGACAGTTGTTTGAGGTTAATTCTGTACTCGGTTCCGGCACACAGTCACTGCTGGAATGTTGCATGGCATTAAATGGACACTGATTTGAGTAAACTCCTGCTGACAAACTCACAGCTGGCACCCACAAGGTACTAATGGACGATTGCTCGGGCTCATATCAAGCTAGCTGTCACCAGCAGGACGTCATAAAGATCCTCAATCAGGAACATAGTGCTTGCCATTGAAATTCCTCTGGTGTTAAGAAGGTCACCCTGTTGCAAGCTTGCTATACCCCACCACTGCCACCTGAAATAATCAAGCTATTCAGTTCTGAGCAACTGACAATTGTTAGTAGCCTCTCCCAAAACTAGGGTGCTGAAGAGATAGTAATGGGGGGGGGGGGGGGGATACTGGTGGATAAGAAGGAATCATAAAAAAAAATCTGAAATATTCAAAGTAGAAAGTGATATTACTGAAAACTGCAGGCAGCATGCTTGAGTGCATTCAAATTTATTCAAACTCTGTGTTTGACATTGATGAATGCAACAGCTTTTCCCACAATATGTAGAATGCATTGGGCATTAAAGGTTTGCAGCATCCCTTTTCATTTTGCTTATGGCTGAAACGGCTCTAAAAAACAGCTCTCCTCAGCACCCCTAAAACGCAATTGCTCCCAAATCTCTGCCTTTCCATTACTGCAGCCGTATCTATTTTCCATGTTATTGAGAAAAAATGAAATACTGGTTGCAGGCTTTTTAGACTGACGATAAAATTCAGCGGATAGACGCCAGTGCTAAGCCGAGATCTTTATTGTGTTATCATAACGGAAATAGATGCTTTACACTTTCAATTGCCATTTTGTAGTTGTTCTTTATCAGAGCACAAAGGCCTCGGTATTTTATCTGTAAATCCTATACTCTGCTGTCACATTTAGCAAGATTCCATAATAATCTACTTAATGTAAAATAGAAAGAGAATTTGATTTTTTTTTTTTACAATGAATGCACTTTTTTATCATCTCATCTCTTCAGGAATATTTACAGGTTTCTGCTGGCTGACACCGAAACAATGTTTCTTACCTAGTGTTCTGGCATTTGTAGTTCATTACAGTTGAAGGACTGCAAGTTTGACATCCCAGCAATTAAGACGACTAGTGGATAGATTTATCAAATATAGCTACTTTGAAACATTAATGGTGTTCTGCATATTTTGTACCTATTTGATCTTTGTTGGAATTTTGAATGTGTCAAATAAATAATTCTGCCAAAAGTTAAATTAATATTTTCTTGGAATCTTAAAGTGGACCTGTCACCCAGACACAAAAATCTGTATAATAAAAGTCCTTTTCAAATTTAACATGAAATCCAATTTCAAATTTTATTAAAGCATTTGTAGCTGTTTTAAGCTCATTTAAAAATCTCAGCTGTCAATCAAATATTGTCTGCCACTCCTCTATGCCTTAGGCATAGAGGCGGGGCAGATAATTACTTTTACTTTCCATTCAGCACTTCATAGATGCCAGTTTCAGCTTAAAAGGCTGCCCCATATTTTTACAGTATCCTTTTTATATAAAAAAGCTTCTAAAGCAAACACAAGTTTTCCCAGTAAAGGGTAGCAGCTATATTTAAAAACATACAAAACATATTTTTTTCTTGTTATCAGATTTAAACCCTTTCCTTGTAAGTATTTGGTAGGGTGTAGATAAGCTGAATTCACAGTTCGTCATTTTTTCTCAAAAGGCCCATGTACTATATTTTTAATTAGTGATAAGCGAATTTATTCGCCAGTGGCGAATTCACAGCAAATTTATGCGTTTACGAAATTTACAAAACTGCTGTGACAATTCACCAGCAGATTTTTGCTATTGTTAAGAAAAATGATGATGCCCTCATCAATTTGGATGCTGGTGTCAAATTGGAGAAAATAGGCACGTGCAAATTGTCATAGGCATCAATTTTGATGCTTGTGTCAAAATCCGGATTTCCGAAATTCATGCAGTATTCGCGCACTGAAACGGGACTAATTTGCCCATCACTATTTTCAATCAGAATTAGGCAACCTACTGCCAATGCATTTTAGTTGCTACACTTTATGGACCCATTGCCATCTTTTCTCCAATTTATAATTTGTTATTTAATTATTTAAGATGATTTATAGTAATGATGGATATAGCTCTAATTTAAACTAAACCCCCCTTTATAATAAGAACCCTACCCCAGAGATCACACCTTGTTCAGCCGCTGCACAATTAGAGCATTGTCATGTTTTGCTACAACTGCCCATGTACCAAAAGTGACGAAAATTACAGAAGCGCTGGAAGAAGACCTGAAGATTACCAAAGCGACTTAAGATGGCCCCCATGACCTCCGCTGCTCTGATTTTGCAACAAGGGGTAATTACCAGTTTAGTTGTATTTACTTGTGGTAACTCCTGTGGGGGGGGGGAGCAGGGAGGAGGGACAATGGAGGGTAGGGGTTTTTATAGAAAGGGGGTTTAGTTCTCCTTTAATCTCAACATCTGAAACCCAGATTCATTGAAATTCTTGACAAAAAAAGTTAGAAAGAAAGTGATTCAAAGACAATTCCATGGAACATCAAAAAATGAAAGTGTTTTAAAGTAATAAAAATATAATGCAATGTTGCTCTGCGCTGGTAAAACTCCTGTGTTTGCTTCAGAAACACTACTATTGCTTATATTAATAAACTGCTGTGTAGTAACGGGAGCAACCATACAAAGGAGAAAAGCAGACAGCAGATAAGTTCTGTCGAACATAATAGTGCTATCTGCTATCCACTATTTAACCTGTGCCATATAGCCTTTTTTTCAGTTTCCACCATTGCTACAGAGCAGCTTGTTTATATGAACTATAGTAGTGTCTGAAGCAAACGCGCCAGTTTTACCAGTGCAGGGCAACAGTACATTATATTTTCATTACTTTAAAACCCTTTATGGAGTTACTGTTCCTTTAAGCAGAGAAGGAGGTGAGCTGAATTTTAGGGTGAGTAGAACTTAGTTAATTTTCAGGTTGTAATTTGCTGGTTTCATGCTAACGGAAAAGTGTTTTCATTAATATACTGACATTTTTAACGTCAGCTAAACTAAACTTGAACTAAAAAAATTAGCAAGCCTCCTGAGTTTTTAGACACTAATTTGGAGTTTTTGCTTATACAACAGCCTTTCTGTTGTTTTGAAATCAAAGCAGCTGCTGTTGGGCCAGAAGTTCCACCTTTACGTTAGCTGAATCTTCTATATAATCTCATG
>CM044443.1:40230298-40243591 GCA_024363595.1 Xenopus borealis
AGGTAAAAACGCCCGTGTGTAAGGGCCCTTAAGTATGAGCCGGATGCTGTTCTTAATACACTGCATTTCTGCTTACAACCAGTGCACTGAAATGTGTCAAACAAATTCAATTAAATAATTAATAGCGAAATGTGTTAACCATATGTATTCAAGCAGGCACTTTAGTATATCCCATACCAATTAAACAATTATCAATTTAAAATTTGCTTTCTAATTCTACATGACAAAGGAATGGAACAAGGAGAGAGAAAAAAAAAACAATTACATTGGCCTTAGATTAATGAGCTGTTTAATTGATAACAATTAACAGTCCAATTAGCTGAATTTAAGTTAATTAACATTTTTCCAATTTTCACATTGTATAACATTTATTAAATAAACAAAAGCAGGTAAGAATGGAAGGCAAGATAATGGGACTTATATAACAATGCACAGCGAGCAATAGATTTTCTTATTAAACTTGTATAGAAGGATAAATCATTATAAGCTTCTGCTATATTGAGACTCACTTACCCAGTATCTTGAACAGGTATGGGATCCGTTATCCAGAAAGTTCCATTTTATTCAAATAATCCAGATTATTAAAAATGTTTCTTTGTAATAATAAAACAGCGTCTTGTACTTGATCCAAAGATAAAGCTATAATTAATATTTATTGGAAGCAAAACCAGCCTATTGGGTTCATTTAAAATATTTCCACGATTTTCTACGATGAGAAAACTTTCTCCTGCCTTGTCAGTGTTCACAGAAAATACAGAATCTTCCTCGCTTGTTCTCATCTATGGAGGACAAGAAAGCAAGTGAATTCATGAAAAAAACTGCTGGGGGATTAAAGGCAAAAGTATCAAGGAAGAACAAATAATTTATGAAATTAAGTATCACAGAAAATTAATTTGTAAAGGGAGAGAAATAGGAGGAAATATTAATATAATAATTAGAAATAAAAAGAAATAGAAGTAAACTAACAAAGATTGAAGGAGGATGGTTATGTAGGAACAGGAGATGTTTGATTTTGGCCATCATTATACCTGTATATACAGGTATGGAATGTGTTATGCAGAATGTTCAGGACCTGGGGTTTTCCAGATAAGGCATCTTTCTGCAATTTGGATCTCCATACCTTAAAGGAACTGTAACACAAAAAAAAGGAACGTGTTTTAAAGTAATGAAAATATCATGTACAGTTGCCCTGCACTGGTAAAACTGATCTGTTTGCTTCAGAAATACTCATATAAACAAGCTGCTGTGTAGCAATGGCAGAAATTGATAAGATTATATGGCACAGGTTAATAGTGGCTAACAGATAACACCATTATATTCTACAGAGCTTATCTGCTATCTGCTCTGTAACCTGAGCCTTTTCTCCTTTAAATTGCTGCCCCCATGGCTACACAGAAGCTTATTTATATAAACAATAGTAGTGTTTCTGAAGCAAACATAGCAATTTTACCAGTGCAGGGCAACATTGCATTAAATTTGTATTACCGTACTTTAAAACACTTTTTTTGATGTTACTGTTCCTTTAAATTTACTACAGGAATGGGACCCGTTATCTGGAAAGCCATTATCCAGAGAGCTCATAATTACGGAAAAGCCGCCTCCCATAGACTTTAGTTTATCTAAATAATCCACATTTTTAAAAGTGATTTCCTTTTTCTCTGTAATAATAAAACAGTAGCTTGTACTTGATCCCAAGTAATACTGGCCATAGACTGGCCATAGATTGCACTTCCCCATCTCCCGACCTGCCACTAACCTTCAGATCAAATAAAGTAGTAAAACACAGACAGCTGACGTTCTGCCCCTGACAGGGATCGTACAAAAGTTGTACGATTAAAAACCTAGTGACGGTCTCCCACTGAAAATCGTACGATCTGCAATAGACGCAAAGATATGATCGTCAGCCGACAGAAATTTTCTAAACTGGCCGATCGACCAAACAACCGATCAGCACAGAACGACAAATGTCAGAACACACCGCACACGATCCGAAAATCGTACGAATCGAGGATTCATACGATTGGATCGTTGCGTCTATGGCCAGCTTTAAGGTATGAAGATCCAATTATGGAAAGATCCCTTATCCAGAAAACCCCAGGTCCCAAGTGTTCTGGATAACAGGTCCCATAGCTGTACAAAATAATGTAACATTAAGGGATTTAAACCCTGAAAATCATGAAGGCAAAAAAAAATCTTCAAATAGTTAAAGGGACATCTGCCATTGACTTTTACATGGACAGGTTTTAGCTGGAGTACTTTCGGATTTGGACTTTTAGTAGCTTAGGGTATAATAAATCTTGAAACATTCAAGTTTTTTTCCCTGAAAAAAGAAAGAGTTTTATAGTGAAACTAACAACTAATCTGAATAGATTATAGAGACAAGATGGAAGAGCAGCTATATGTCAAGGAGGTAGTAAAGAATATTGGTACAAAGCAAAAATGACTGTAAACGCACCCAGGAACTCCTACATTTGGGCAGCGTCCACAAGCCTCAGGCTCTATTAAATAGTCCTCTGTTTGGCGCCAATTGCGTGGCCATCATGACGTCACAACGTTGGCACGCCTGCGTCTTGAGGCACGCGTTCACTTTGACGCGTGCGTGCGTTTCGGTGACAGCGCTGGCGTTGTGGGGAGGCAGGGCGCCGCCATCTTGGAGGAGGGAACGCTAACGGTGGAGGGGGTAGGTGACCTTCCTTACAATTACCCACTTTCACACAGCCTCTCCAATGCGCGTTCCTGGTAGCTGGTTAGGGCCCTTACACACGGGCGTTTTGGACCTGCGCTCCCCTGCGTTGCGTTTGGCTGCGTTCAGTCGCAGGGGAGCGCAGGTCTAGACGCACCTCATTAGTTTCAATGGCGTTGTACCCACGAGACGTATGTAAGCGCCGAATGGAGATTCAGACGCAACATGCTGCATTTTTCCTGCGTTTGGCGCCTACATGCGTTCGTGTGAGTACAGCCCCATTGAAAATAATTGAGTGCGTCTATATCTGCGCTCCCCTGCAGCTGTACGCAGCAAAACAGAACGCGGGGGAGCGCAGGTAAAAACGCCCGCGTGTAAGGGCCCTTAGAGAGATCAGCTACTCTCCAGTAATTCCAAGAGATAGAGACACCAACTTCAAGTGGGGCGAACACCTGCAATTTTATTCGTCAAATATTATGTTTCGGGAGCGAACCCCTTTGACATGTCTGACAAAGGGGTTCACCCCCGAAATGTAATAATTGATAAATAAAATTGCATGATGGCAACTTCAAGTGGGGAAAACCCCCTGCAATTTTATTCGTCAAATGTTATGTTTCGGGGGCGAACTCCTTCGACATGTCTGACAAAGGGGTTCACCCCCGAAAATTAATTAATTGATGAATAAAATTGCAGGGGTTTGCCCTGCTTTAAGTTGCCATAGTGGTGCTGGTGTCTCTATCTCTCAGTAAAGAATATTGGAACATTTGGTCTTCATAATTCAATCAGGCTATAGATAACAACAGTAACAGAAAATAAGCGATTAAAAATGACCACTAAATTCTAGCCGTATTTAAAGTGCATGTGGCTATGATGGAAGCATTTACTTAAACTGAAAGAAGTACTGAATGAAACAGAACAAAAATACCATTGAAGGCTTTAGGAATGATTGTTGGGACCTTCCCCTGACACTGATAATTACCTACTGATTATTAGGGGATCTGACTACAAAAAGCACAAAATTACCTGCCAGACTGATTGCACGTGAAACCAACTAAAAAGTTGATCAATGAACAAACAAACCCAAAAGGCTCCTTTGAAAACAATGAAGTAAAGTTCTGCACCAAATAAATCATTTTTAGGAATACTGGTTGAAAATAAATGATATATCAACTTCTATGACACTTTTTTTTTTGCCGCAGGCATTTTAGGACTGAGCAACTGTACTTCTCAGGAAACAATATAAATCAGACTATTGCAAAATTTTATCAGCCTTTGTTTTGTAGTGGAATCAAAAGAGACTCAAAAGAATCTATCCAGACTCAAAAGAGTCTGGATAGATTGCAGGTTTTATAGATACCTTCACCTTTAAATACCTCTCTGACACTGATGGAAATCACTTAAATAGAAGCCAGACTGATGCTATTAGTGTGTTAACATCATCTGCAAGCCCCCAGAACCCACCAAGGTAAAGCCTTCCACATGGAATACTAGGCTGCAGATTCATTCTTGGGACCTGTTTTTCAACCAAATCAGATAACACATTTGGCAACATTATTATCTGCTCTTTTAGCTGTTTACAGAAGGAAAAACTTATCAGTCATTTACATTTCTGTTTCTGTTACAAATTCTATTTTTCAGTGTGCTGGGCAAAGCAATGTTTTAGATGGACATGAATGTCAACTGAATCTATGAATTCTAAAATTCTAATGTTGATTTAACTTTGATTAATGATGATTTAATACCAATGGATAACAGATAATGATGACGTCATATTAATAACAACTCCTTGTTTATCAAGCCCATTAGTGTAAATCAAAGAAAGAATCAGTGGCAAACCACAAAAAATAAATTCAGCAAAAACTAGGACATGTGATCGTCAAATGCCTTCTTGGATTTTGGGATGAAGGAGGTGATGCTGAGATCTAATGAGACCTAAAATGTATTATTTTTCTGCATTGCATCCAAGACAAACATTATTAGGTCCAACAGTCAGTGATGCACACCCTTGAAAAATGTTTAGTCACTGCTGAAAAATATGGAATAAGTGAACTAGAAGGTAATTGAGGGAAATGAGAATCTGTCCTTTAATGCAATAATAGGCCTTATGCACAATTACTGGCCCATATATGATACAACTCATTGCCATGTTTCTAAATAGCTAAAAAATGTCCATCGTATTTAAAATGGCCATTATTCACGTGGTTGGATTCTTCTCTGTTACTTTTTACTTTATTGTGGGATAGAAGAAACTTAAACACCAAAAATATACCCAATATCTTAGTGCTTATTTGAGTACCTGTGGAAGCAGACTTCATTTCAACCTGCCATAGCATAGGCAGTAAGTACAGGACCAATCAACATCCTGCTTTTGCCTCACTTGCTCACGTTGCAAAATAATTAACTCTGCCATATAAAATGTTATTCCTTAACCAACAGGTGTATTGTTTTAGTTTTTAGGTCATTTTGCCTGATCCTGGGCTTTCAGAAAGAGTCAGCACTTGACTGAACTGCTTTCAGACAAGCTATTGGCCTATTCAATGTAACTGAAGGCGTCCCAGTGGGACTTGGATTTTTACTATTCTTATATCTCAAATCACATGACTGAGGGCACCTGGGAAAATGACATGTCTAGCCCAATGTCAGATTTCAAAATAAAATATAAAAACATCTGTTTGCTCTTTTGAAAAAACGATTTCAGAACAGAAGTCTGCTGGAGCAGCACTATTAACTGATGTGTTTAAAAAAAAAAAAAAAAAAAGCTTACCTTAACTTACCTGACCCCACAGATTAAAAGGAAATCGTGATTATCTCTTTTTGCAGGGACTGTTAACCTTCAACCCGAAGATTATGAAAAATGGGGTTTATATATTCCCTTTAAGCCTATTTCTTTTAAAGTTTTAGATGTGGAGTTGAAATTAACAGAACTAACTTTGACCAAGGACTAATAGGCAAAACAAATCCGGCAGGCCTGTACAGACAACAGCAATGGACTTTTGCTAATCCATTTATAATCAATTTGTATACTTGCTTATTTGTATTAGCAATCTATTCAGCCAATATAAGAATGCTTACTAGTAAATTAACAGCCAACAGACACACAACTGGAACAGTCCTACCTATACTGGCAGACTGGGGCCGCAATTAACCTATGCAATTAGGCAGGATAAAACTTTGACAAGTTACAGTTAATCTACAAACTACTCACAGATATCCTTTTACATTCAGGAAAATCTAACCTTTAAAAGACGCTGGATCTGTCTAGAAATACTGTTCTACAAGTTAAACAAACGGTGGCTCTTAGAAAGAGCCAGGCATTTTACATGGTTAATACTCTTGCTCTATATGATAATCAATTATCATACTAGATGGAGAGTGTTTTTATTTTAATTTGAGGGTGACTTTACTATATCTAACAGAAAACCATATATTGTAACTGTGAAAAAAAAAAGAAATTTCTATTGCTTGGAAAGGTAATGCGTTCATTTGAATAATGGGCAAAATCAAATTAATTCTACATTAAATAGTTCTGAATAAAGGGTTTAAGTCAGCAGTTTCAAACTTGTTTTCCTTAATTACTTTCCGTGTTTAATGTCATTAAGAAGATTAAAAATTCATTAACAAGAGTACTAAAGTGGCAAATCAGTAAAGCTATCACTCCAGGTTAAAAACTAAGCTGAGGTTGACACTTTATGCACTTGCACACTACCGGCATGCTGCGTAGTGTTCATGGGGAGAGGAAATAAGGAAGTTTAAATTAGAAGTATCGCACAATACTGGAGAGATGGGAAAGAGGGGGAGTCTGGAACAGCTTGTAGTAAAACTGAGTGTAACCCTTGTGTATTACATTTGCATAAGCACATTGTAAGCATTCGATTAGTGGCGTTGCGTAAAAATAGAGAAATAGAGGACATTTATGGCTTGAATGTGATAAAGCCAATGCAGGGTTTTATTCAAATGATACTGCCTACTGAAATCAGGTTTTCCCATATTGTATGGTATATGAAAAATGAAGAGATCCTCCATAAAGTGAGCAGTGCTTTAGTGTTATTTCACACAAAAGCAAATTCCCACTACATCACATTATTTCATACAAACAGTCACATAAATGACACAATATATATCACACCCTTAATGAGGGAAAGGCAACCTGCAGTTGTCCCAGAAACAGATACAGAACGGAATCACGCAAACTGGGCAGTGAAACATCCATGTAATTTTGCCAATCCTAAGGCTGAATATTTACTGCTGGTTTGCATTATCTGAAGGAACCCTGAAGCAAACCTTTCAAGACATTGATCATAAAACAAAGCTTATATTTGGACAAATTAAACATTTTCAAAGACAATTGGAAGTCAGAAAAGGGGTTGCACCTGAACTAGGTCCAGGTTGGTCAGAAATGCATCAGGTATTCCCCCATTGTCTGACTCCATAATGTATTGGTAATGTTTCAGCTAATTTGAATAAAAGCTATGTTTTATGAACAATGTCCTGGAAGGTTCAATTTTCTGTTCATATTTATATATATATATATATATGTTATATGTTTATATCATAATATTTGTTGACTTTTAGTTTCGCTTTAGGGCACAAGGAGATGGTTTCAGTGCTTTTGGCACTAGTTCTTAAGTTCTTAATCACACTGACCTACACATTAATCAGTTTCAATCACTTCTTCGTGCTTTTCATACAATATATGCCTAGAAATGTGTAGGTAGAATAGAATAGAAGAAGTGCTTATAGATGTTTGTGTACAAGTTCGTGGCCAGGTACCCAAAACATGGCTCTTATAGTGCACAAAAAAGTGCCATTATGCATAAAGTGATTGTCATCCCTTCTGTATAAATTTCTCCTCTGCTTTAGAGAAAGGCAACAGTAGCCACACAATACTAAAATGGTACTTCAGGTTATCAATTTAGAGTCAATAAAGAATTTCTTTCATCTCCTAAGTCAAATTGGAGACGGCTTCAGATAGAGACGGTACAGCCAAGGTAAGAATAATTTCAGCAAGGGACATGTGATCACCCCTGCTGAAAATGTATTTAGCATCCAGATTAATATTTCATATTTATACTCTGAAAGAAACTGTGCACGCCTAGCCTCTCTTCCAATAGTACACCCGGTGCTCTAGTAGGGTATGGCGCCCCCACAAGCATAAGCAATAAAAGACTCCAGCACAGGAAAACTTTTGGAAAAAATGGGGGTTAACCCTAAGTTTAATGTGTCAAGCCAAAAACCCCAAAATTTCAGGGGCGTATTCCTTCGTCAGGCACCTGTTCCTGTGTGCTTGAGCCTTCTATTGCTTAGTCATAGAACAGACAGAGGTATACAGAAAACAATACATTTCAATATTCCAGACACAAAAATTATAGTGGTTTTGATTATTTTGTTAACTGATAAAACAACAGTGATGCAGAAGAAAGTTAATAAAAATAAAATGTTGCCATATGTAAATCAAACTTGTGCCACCCAACTTAAGCAGAATTCTGTTTAAAATGTCTTACAAAATGTACAACTGAATGACACAAGGGTATCTCTGTCTTGTCTTGTGGGTGGCCAGGGACTAGTGGATATCACCGTTAGAGTATTTTAAATGCCTTTATTCAAAACTATCATTTTAGCTCAATTTATTGTGCCAGGATGATGGCAGCTTTTCCTTCTGGGCTCTAATTCAATAAAAAGGAAACCACAGTTGCACAAACTAAATAGCACAGGTATTTATTGCATGGAAACAACTGCTGCTGTTATTAATAACAAACACAGTCCTTTGCGAGCTTAATACACTTATTCAAAGATTGAAGAAATGTTGACGTTAGTAGCAACCTTTTCTTGCCAGAGATAATGTGACTACTTGATCTATCCATCTATCTAAGCAATCTTTATTCTGTTCAATGCTAAACATGACATATAAGCAAGTTCTAACAACTGATAAATGATGATATCCAGTGGGCCATAATAGATACATTGTTTGACTAGCTGTTGGTTGCTAAGCTAATTTTTTTTCTCAGTTTGTTTATCAGCTTCTCTCTAGAGGGGGGCACGTAATGGAAGCCGAGGTAACCCGGTGGAAGGACAGCAGTACCTTATTATGCATTTTAATTATTTAAATAGAAACTGAGCTGCCACAGTTGAAATCCCTCTTTTTTCTTCCCAGTGTTTCCCGGAGAACAGGGTCATTGTTACAAAAGGCTGTAATTTATTTTTCACAAGAGATCTAAGGCTGTCTGGATTGTAATCTGATATGAAACTCCCACAGTCCCTTTACCTCCCAATGGTGCATTCATAGGCTATTCCTTCCTAAAACTGAGTCTGACCAGCCATTGGCTGCTTCCACCCACTGGGGTCCATTGCAGATATAATTAATACTTTCCCTCCACCTTTTCCTGCCCAGTGTAATTAAATGCATCAAACATCAATGGCAGGTACGGAATCACCAATATTAAGGCTCCATCTTATGGATAAACATTATAGAGTTACAAACTGAGCAGCTTGCAAACTGTTGCTGCTTTGATGAAATAACATTTAATTATCCACCCGGCGAAAAAGATCTCCTATTGTTTAAACTAATTTGTTTCTTTTAAAGAATATTCCAGGCTATAGAAGTGATCTTTGTCTCATGTTTCTTTACTTACAAGTCCCAGAACGGGACTCGGAAGGGCACTTACTTTAAAATATGCATATATTTATGTATAACATATAAATATGTGTGTGTTAAATTGCAACACACACCCTTCCTTGCTGCAGTATTGGTGGTGCTGCACCTAAGTCTTGATGGTGCAGCTGTTCTGTGGATTGTATGAGATTTTAAACTAGACAGTAGTGATGGGTGAAACTGTCCCATTTCACTTCACCAAAAAAACTCCCAAAAAACACATTGAGGTCAATGGCCATCTTTTGCACTGCTTTTTCAGCACACAATTGGGGCCATTTATAAAGTTCGCGCAGCGCATAATTGTTCGCAAATGGTAGTTTTGCCCATGCTTTTTCCTGAACGCTACAATATTGCACTACTGTTCCCGTCTTTCCGGTTTTTGCGAATTCGCATTTTGCAATTCTTTGCGTGAATGCAGGCACTTTGCGAGTTTGTTTTGCGTGAAAATAGAGTTAACAGTAACTTAAATTCGCAATTTGCGAAACAGTTTTGCGAATATTTTCCCCGCCACCAAAGTTTTGGCGCAGAGTGTTCGCAATTTGTGATCTTTACCATATTTAAAAAGCTCCTATAGACATTCGCAATGTGAAAAACAAATTCGCAAATCTGTTTGCTCACTCTTATTCAGCTTTATAAATATAATCAGGCGCAGGGCAAATATATTCACTCTGCGAACCAATCTGCCCTGCGCAAAGTTTATAAATGACATCCAATGTATTGGAGATTATGGCCACCATATTTAGGTTACACAAACCAATATATAGTTGTGCTTCTTCCTTATATTGCATACATCCTTCTGCATCCTGAATATATTCTTTTTACAGTATTTCTTGATCTTCAGCCCTAACACATACAGGACAAAAATAACTGTTAAAATACAATGATACTGTATATGGCAGTGTAAGCATTTTAAAAAGTTTACTAATCTGAAAATAAAAGTTGCTGGGCCGTTGTATGACTTTTACCTTTTGTTCTTTTTTTACTCTTGTTATTCTGGCCAAGAACCTAAAACATGTTATCTTGCAATATTTTCCTATATTTTGCATTCCTTCTGTTATAATAAAATGCTCAGTCTTTTTGATAAAAAGCAACAAATTGTCAGATCTGAACATGGTAGGGGTTTGGCAAAAGTTCAAAGCAATATGTATGGTGAAAGTCTAACACTCTTTACAACTTAAAAACATGGTCTTTACTATAAAGTGTGGTACTGGTACAAGTATAGGATCCATTGTCCAGAAACCCATCATCCAGAGAGCTCCAAATTATGGAACTGATGACTCCCATAGACTCCATTTTATTCAAATAATCCAAATTTTTAAAAATGATTTCCTTTTTTTTTCTGTATTAATAAAACAATATCTTGTACTTGACCCAAACTGAGATATAGTTAATCCTTATTGGAAGCAAAACCAGCCTATTTGCTTTATTTCATGATTACTAGCAGACATAAGATATGAAGATCCAAACTATGGAAAGACCCATTATGCCGATAACCCTAGGTCTCAAGCATACAGGTCCCATACCTGTATTCAAAATCAAGTTTTGGCAGGAGAATAAAACCAAACACAAGAGCAAATTAGTGGCTCAGATGTCAACCGATGGCCCAGTCAGTGCACTGACTCCAATTTAGAAACTGGAGTAAAGTTGCCTGGAAGAACAGAGTTATTTTCACAAAAGTTGACTCTACAAATATTTGTATGTCCACTAAATACCTACAGAAACAACACATTTCAGTTTTACATTTTTCTTAATTTTCCCTTCACAATCTAATTTGTTTTGTTGCTTTCAATATCACTAAGAAAAAGGTTGCAATACATTGACCAGTTACTGCATGTGTGTGTAGCTACTGCCTTAACAATATGTTTATATTCAAACTGAATGAAGATAATATATTATAAGATTGTTTTATTTTACATTTAATCAGTACAAATACAAGTTTTGTTGGGGCTCTTGTGGGTGACACTGGCAAGATGACCCTTTGATAGTTTAGAGTGGAGAGGAAATTACATTGTTAAATATGATGATGAACGAATGAAGTAAACAAAGTTAATTATCTGTGAGACAAAGCCATGCCCAGCGATCATTTTATAAACTAAGTCAAATGTTTAGTCTCCTTAATTATCTGCCCCACAGGGTCCACCCATTCTTAATACTCTGGGCTCGCTTGGGATTTGCAATGCCTAGTTAAATATTTTCATGCTAGTTGTTTTGGACTTTGCTCTTAAACCTCAAATGAAATGCTTTATAGTATTTTCCTTAGAACAGCATGTATTTATTTTCTTTTAATGCTGTCCATAAAAGCTAAAAAGGACAGATCCATGACATGTTTTAAAAATACTTCCCAATTAGTCAATTTCCATAAAATAGTCATTAGCCAATGCCCTGGTCTCAGGAACATCCATTAACATCTTACAAGAAGCAATTATCCTCCCACAATCCATTCCATTGACCTGATAGCTGTTATAGCAAATGATTAGGAGAATGAGTGAAACTCAGACACAGAACATGATCATCAACAGGAAAGTAAGCTCTTTTCTTTATTAATCAATCTCTATATTTCATGGAAAACAATGTCATTAGTATTATATAGGGCTGACTATAATAGAAGCATTCACCTATTTGGCATCTTTATAAAGTAATCTAGATTATGTAAAAAATAGATAGACTCACAAGTGGAGAGTTAGTCAAGTGTTCTCTGTGTATAGCCATTGTCAGGCAAATGTATAAACTATAGGGGATTTATACCTTGACTCATAGGTTTCTTTAAAGGGGTTTTATTGATTTTATTGAGAAACAGTAATTTATGAAATGGTACTTGTTGCATATATCATGGTAAGAAAGCATCTGGTGGGAAAGCATCTGTTCAAATACTTGGTGCAAACTTTGGTAGACTAATTTTTCCACGGGCAATCTGCAGTACTTGGTTCACTGGAAGGGCTATGGTCCTGAGCAGAGGTCTTGGGTTTCTGCCTCAGATGTTCATGCGGACTACCTCAAGTGGCAATTTCATTCTAGTTTTCCTGACAAGCCTAGGGGTCCGGGAGGTAATGTAAAGATATTACATGGGCAGGAACGCCCGTCGACCTCTATTGCGGGGGCCCAATGCTTGCTGCTGCCCCTTCCTGATCCTCTGGTCCTCTCTGATCCTACTTCTGTACTGCGTTTTGGTGTGCTTGAATTCATCCTGTAACCCCAACTACGTTCCCATCTCCCGTTATTGTACTGCTCTGTCCGACAGATGTTTTGACCAGGCCTGTGACCCTGACTACACTTCTTGCTCTCTGCTACAGTACTACGGGGTCCAATTACTAAACTAATATAAAATATGTGCACAAAATATAGACAAATGTATCGCTGAACATGTTTTCGCCAGTTTACCAGCCTGTGGTAAATATAAATTTGCTAATTTTCTTAAGCAAGAATATGTGTTCGTCAATTTTCGCATTCCCTGAAAATAATGCTACGTACACATTAACGGCTGGTTTACTAAACACAGAAATGTGGGGAAGACAAAATGAACACCAGAATATTTGCAACATTTTACTGGTAGATTATTTTTTTCGTGAAAAAATTCTCAAGGGGATAGGAAATATTCTTGTTTTACCCATAATTATTGTTCCTGTGGCCATTCCTGACAGGACAAAAGAGAAGTGACAAGACATGTGGTTTCCTTGCTTGCCCAGAACTCTCTCCCTGGTCCTCTCATGTTAAGACCTGCCGGCACCTGAGTGATGGAGAGCTCCTCCCAAAGGCAGAAGACCTGTAACCAGACCTTGGGGTTTGTTCTTGGATTGGGATAGCAATAGTAACATGAACATTCTGCAAAACATGTTCTATACCTTTAGTATTTAGGTTTCTTCCCTTTGCTCTGGGCCACATGGTTTGTGAATCCATAGTGAAGCAGATTCTGAGGAAGGTCATTAAATAAAGATCTTTAAGTACTTCTCTTTTTACCTTGTGT
>CM044443.1:40244927-40268467 GCA_024363595.1 Xenopus borealis
TACTATGTTACTATGTCTGCCATTTTTTAATTTTGGCCCAAGTTACTAGGATCACTGCGATATGTTACCCAAGCAGCATGGATATTTGAAGCAGTCTTTCTAGGACCATAAAACAACAATGGTGATCCAAACAGTCAACCAGAGAGATGTAGGTTTAGGTAAAAGCCACAGTCTCTGCATTCTTTGAATGAGGGGGGCTGGGGGCCCCTGAAAGGGACTAAATTTAGAAGAATCAAGGGAAGGCTTTAGTTTTTCTTTAAATGACAATTTGGGTGCACTATAACTGATACTCTGAGGAAGTGTTATAAGCACGAAACGCGTCAGCAGTAAGGACATTATGCAGTATTCATTTGTGATAAATAAAGAAGCTTTTTATTCATCTTCACGAGTCCAGTATAAGTACTTAAAGTTGGGTGCACTATAGTCCATACAACCCACCTGAAAGCAATCAAGAGATCAACCAAGCATCATGAATATTGAGCCAACTAGTCACTATATTTTTTAGCTCTTTGGGTCTTAGAATGATCTTAGATTGATCACAAAAGACTGCAGTGTATTTAGTGAACAGTGACACTGTACAAGCACTAGATTCTATGGGCAATGAGACAATATTAACTTTATTATATATTATATTTTATGTAATTAAATAACGTAAGGAACTGAAAATCTCTGAGAGCCAGCAACAACCATGGAGTTAGCCATCATAAAATTATATTATTTTGTATTAAATATATTACGTATAAAATTCACAGCGGACCAGCACATATTACTTGATGATATAATAGTTTCATGAGAGAGAAACAATGCAGTGCCTATCTTTAGGCATAACAAACACAGCACACAGCTTTATAAATAACTCTATAGAAGGATGATGTCTGCAACAGGAGAATAGAAAGTGCATTCATCTTCTTCATTCCGCCTAGTCAAATAACATGTTATTCTCCCTTTAAAAAGTCTCTAGATATGTTGAAAAATATCCCAGCTGTGCACTTTATGCAGAGATAAAATGAAGTTTGTGTTTCCTTTCCCCCACCCCAAACATGTTATATCCAGGAGGCAGTGCGGACCCTTTCACAATAAATTCATGGCAGCCAGGGACAGAACACAGCCTGCTGCAATTTAAAGAAGAGCTGATTTGCATATTGAATTAAAATTAAGAGCTAATTATGCAAATAAATTATGACATTTGGCAGGAGAATTTGCTTCAAGATCATTTATTATCTTCTTTTTATAACGGTGTGTGCATTTAACGGTCAAAGACAATATTTTAAAGGAGAATTAACGCAGGATTATTAGTCTAAAAACAATTTCACATTAATGATATGTGTATCATTTCTGCTTCTAGCACCTGGCAAACCGATCAAGCTCTTCCCAGAGCTGCTTCAAGATGACTTGCATACAAACAGAAATGGTAGGCAAGGCAGTGGCTGGAACTCTGAGCAACCTCTGTAGGTTTGGTTGCAACACTGGTTTTAAGCTCTATAAAAAAGCTAATTGTTCGAAGGAATATTACTTTCATGGGATATAGCATCATCTGCTAGAACAGACCTTGTCTAATTCTTAAAGCAATATGTATGGGAGTATTGTGAACTGTGAGCACTCTTTGAAACACATTTAAAGGAAACAATGGGCTTTATATAATCAGGTATACATTTTAATGGTGGTAAATACCAAATTGGTTATGAGTCTGATTAAGGCATTTGATAACCTAAGTATTTTGAATGCATTGTGGCTAAAATATATGTCAAAATATTAGGAGTCAGTTATGACCTCCAAGACAGTGTGCAAAGTGCAATAAATTGGGACAGTGCACAGGGGAAGAAATTTTAGCTGAATGAATGAATGAACATTAAAGTGTGACCTTAGTGCTCTCACAGTTCTTTTCCCAGTCATTGTAAATGACCCCTATTCATTTGCTGAACAGATTAGGTAGACATCAGATCATGGACCCAGGGGAATACGTAAGGTATGACAAAATGCTTTGAAGAGCATTATTTTGAAGATTTGGAAAAAATAAGCTTGCTCATTCGTCATAGTATAAAATGTAAGGTATACTTCTTTCACTTCTCTTTTATGTTATTCACAATTGCATGCTAATAAAGGAAAGCTGCCTGGGCCAAAATACCTTATAGAGATAGGATGCTGCACAGGGGAATGTAGGATAAGGAACAATGGGCAACAGTAGGGGTCACAGTAGGGGTCCCTGAACACACATGAAAGAGCACTAGGGGATACAGAATCAAGTACCTGTTTTTTGTACTTCACAACTTGCCTGGCAATGAATAAATGACCCTGGTATGCTGTAAGGTTTATTATCACTTTTTTTGTAATAGTTATTGACACAGTTCATAGGTGCCAAATAGTGATGGGCGAATTGCCAGCAAATAAATTTGTGAAATGCCAGCGAAAATTCGGCTGCCGAAAATTCAATGGCGTAAAAAAAAAAAAAAATGAGTAGCGCGCCGAAAATGACGTGCCGTGTGTCAAAATCGACGCAACACATTTAGTGAATTTCGCTGAAAATTTGCGAATTTTTCGCCGAAGCGAAACGGGATAGATTTGTCCATCACTAGTGCCAAATTCCAAAATTATTTTTTCCTTGTATCTTGTGCTGCTGTGAGTCATTAAGGAATTATTGGCGAGAATATGGTCAGTGTTTTGTAGTAGTAATCAATTATAGCTACCATCTGGAGAATTAATCAGGGGTGGAAGAGATACATGCCTAGGGCTTAACAGTGAAGGTATACTAGGCATGTACCACCTCTGTTTGCCTACCTTCATCACCACTCCATACTGCTCCTCCCCTGACCTGCTTGTTACCCCTACATCCCACTCCTCCCCTGACCTGTTTCCCCCCACTTGTTGTGTGGTGCAGGTATCTTGGGCACTATAAGCATTTGGCCTAGCACTTGCCACAAGTTGCAATGACCAATCACAGACCAGTAGATTATAGGGTGTCTACAGGGAGACCTTTAAAATCTGCTGACAAGGGGATTATGTCTCTTAATCTACCTAGCAAAAGAGTAGATTAAAATGTCAGTATCCTTGACATTTGCAATAGGATATATTGTAAATTTAATTGATAATACAATCCAAGGAAAAAGATCAAATAAAAATTTGTAAACTCTAGACTTAATTAATAGTAAAACATGAAGGTGCATTGATCAATCCCATGAGTCCAAGCAATTCAGAATAAATGGGGAATTATTTTCCACTCACCCTTTGCATTGGATGATTGGAAGACACTGATTTGACAAAACTTGTATCCAACCTGTCATAGAAGTCATGGTAAGACACAGTAAAAACTAAAAGTTGAAGCAGTAATACCTGTATAGAAAGCTAGTGCTCATTTATCTAAGCTTTTACATCAGGAGCCTTCATGTGCTATGACTTTGCTTCAGATTAAAATAGGGCAGGCAGTATTGAGAGGGCTTAGCATCTATGCCCATTAGTCAGCCAAACTGATGTGTTTGAAGGATGCACAAGTTAGAAGGCAAGTTGGGAATGGAATGAGGGACATTGACATGCTTTCACTAGCATCTTTGTATTCTGCCCTGATTTTGCATTACTCATTTTGGGTGCTTATTTGCTGTCAGTATACCCCTGAAAGTCCTTATGCAGGCTTGGGCTGGGCACATGCGCAGTATAGCTTTTTTTAGAAAGTCTTGATCTACTTTGCACCTGCTCCAAAGACTACTTAAGAGATCAAAAAGGTATCCTACCCTGAAAAATAACCATGGACCTGTAATCAATTTGGGGTGAAAGGAATAAGATGTTAGGTTAGGTAATTGGTCCTGATCTCCAGTTGTGCTCACAAAGCCCAAGCTTCTGTGCAGACTGTACTTTTCTTACAGAAGCAACATTTAAGTTAATTAGGTGAACTTCTTCAGACTAAACCAAATTTACAAGTCACTCAGTCTGCAGTAACCCCTTTGGCCCAACCCACTAAATTATTAGGTGAAAAAGACTCCTTTTTGCAGGGAAGTTGCTTCTGGGTTCCAGCATAAAATACAAAGCATGCGCTCAGGAGGCACTGTGGGATGTTGGAAGGTGGGCATCTGCTTTTTGCAACATCAAACCATGAGAATTATCAATGTTAAGCCAACTATTCACGGCCATAACCCAAGTGTGATCCACAGAAGACAAGGGCAGTTTGAATGATTTCCATCATCTTCTCAAAATCTCTTGTGCCCCAATGTCATTGTTTACAAGCTAACTTTTCTATTCCCAATTTATCATCCACTGTGGAAGGAGTGCTAATATTTTGGTTCATTATTGGCCGAAGCAGACAAAACTGTGCTTTTAAAACAGGTGAGTTATAAAAGGAATGTCAGCAGGCAGCATCCTTTACCCTGCATTGTGGATTTCCAAAGCAATCCTGCATAATATGGTAGGTCTGGTCACCTCACTTTAAGTGCTTTGCCTTAAACATAATAGAGTCTTCTATTGTTTTTTTCCCCAAGCGCATAAACAAAGAGAGTGGCGTGTTTAAGGTTTTTTTCTGTTATTAAAAAAAAAATCCCCTCATCCTTTGGATAATTTAAAAGGTTTATTTCTTAAAATGAATCCTCTTCATCAAACCTCCGATCCTTGAAAATCAGTGCAACCTGCCTGTGTGGATAATGAATTGATTTGTAATGTAAATTACATAAAGCACCCCTCCCATTCAGCATTTGTGTGTGAGTGTGTTTAATCTAAAACGTTTAAGTCTCAAAATGAGCTTCTCCATCAAAAGTCTCAATTCCATTTACATTTCTTGCATACGAGTCAATTTGTGTCTGACCCAGCTTATAAATCACTGCCAAACACTGCTGTATCTGTAAAACTCCACACTTGTCTTTTTCCATCCCCCTTCCCCCATATCCACACGATACAATGAAAAGCTAATTTCAACCTTCATTTGAACACATTAAAAATAAATAAATAAAAATAAAAGGGGGTGTCTTGTCTGGTGGCCAATGGCAACCAAGTTTATAGCTACGGAATTTAACATTTTCTTTACTAGCATGCTTTAATAGATAGTGCCCTACAGAATGCCAGACTGTATGTATTACAATGTCATTTCATTACAAAAGTATATGTCTCCAATTAATCAAAATTCAATTATTCAGCAATTGCTGAACTACATTTTCTAGAATTCCCAGATATGAATATATGCTGAATATATGCTGGCATAAGGGCTAGATAATATAACTCTTATCTCACCCATACCTGTGACCTTATAGTTTAGACAATATATAAATAAGTATGTAAGAGGTTCTGAAGCTACACTTGCAAACTAAATCATTTTACCCCCATTGCAGTATTTTTACCTAGCGTTCCATGGACATAGCATGCTGCTCCTTACACCAGATTAAATCTGACATGAGATGCAGAGCTTCCAGGGTGCAGGCCAGGCTACCACTTTCCTTATCACCTGCCGATGATCAGGCAGTAAAAACAGGGCCCCATTGCAGCGCTACCACTCCTAACTTACACTTCTGAATGGCAGGCAAGCTAGGGGATGCAAGGATTCATCAGGGTAAACACAGAACTAGAAGAACTTTGGTAATTCTGGAGAAGAAGTCAATGTGCAAAGGAAAAAAAAGACTGCAGCCATTTTTTCTGCACTTTGCTTACTGCCTAAGTGCAAAAAAAAAATAATTTTGTGTCCGCTGTAGTGTATGCCATTGGGTCTATTTTAACACTGAAGTACAACTCTCTCCTACTCTACTAAAGCTCTCCATATCCTGCTAAAGCCCAGTTCTGTTTAAACTTTCCAAGTATGACTGTGTGTCTATTTATTCTATTGTTTATTTTATACTATATGTTGGTCTGTTGACCTAAGTATTAGACTCCACTTCTCATCTAAGCTTTACTTCTCTATTTGGGCATACAGACCAATATGTATTTAATTTCCGCAGAAGAAACCCCAGAATGATTTGAGTTGAGGAAAACTTTTCTGTCCTTCATCTGTATCTCAGAGGGTTACTGGGTAACTTGTAATAAAGTCTACTGGTTCCTAAGTGGTTGAGAGTGAACTAGCTTACTCAATGGTCCGGTCTAACCTATTTGTTTGTGTCTAGTGCCCAAGTATTTCAATTTAGCAGGATGATTGTAAAATGTACTGCATATCCATTGGCTAAATATTACAATTATGATAACATGATGAATGCCACTAAAGTCTATGGAGATTGTGGGCAGGCTGAAGGTTATAAAAGTCTTCTTAAAGGAAAAATATACCCCGAAAATGAATTTTTGAGCAACAGATAGTTTATATCAAATCAAGTGACATATTAAAGAATCTTACCTACCTGGTATATATATTTAAGTAATTATTGACCTTTTACATCTCTTGCCTTGAATCACCATTTCATGATGGTCTGTGTGCTGCCTCAGAGATCACCTGACCAGAAATATTTAAACTCTAACTGTAAAGGGAAGAAGTGTTGAAGCAAAACACAGATCTCTGTCTGTTAATTGGCTCGTGTGACCTAACTTTATAGTTTGTTTGGTATGTTTGTGTGCACCGTTGGATCCTAGGATCCCAGGAGGCCGTCCTTATTTTTTAAAATGGCTATTTTCTATTTAGGATGACCCGATGGCACATGCTACTAAAAAAGTATATTATTAAGTAAATGGTTTATTTACATGAAGCAGGGTTTTACATATGAGTTGTTTTATGCAATATCTGTTTATAGAGACCTACATTGTTCGGGGGGTATAGTTTTCCTTTAAATCCACATTCATTCTGTGGGCCACTTGCTGGACAGGTCAGCTGTAGAATTCAGATGACTTCTTTCCATATCAGCAGCTTATTGTTCCATATATGGGGCCTACCAGCTGGCCTGCATCTCTACCCAAAAATCAGCCAAGGCAAGTTTTAAATCCCATCAGAACAAAGACTGCATAGGTTCATTGAAGTGGTCATCTCCCTGACAGCCTGAATTGCCATAGTTCTGATCCAATCGGCAGTATTGTCCAAATGGCCATATCAGGGAAAGATTTGCCTCTTTTGGTGATCTTGCCAAACCAGCACATCTTTATGGGGCAGATTTATCAAGGGTCGAATTAAAAATTAGAATTTTCTAAAGTTTTTATGGTCAAAACTGTCAAATTCGACTAGGGAGTTATTCAAATTCAATGTGAGTTTTTTAAAAAAAAATCTAATTAGATTTTTGAGATTTATAATACTCTGGCCCTAAGAATTCGAATTTGACTATTCACCACCTAAAACCTGCCAAATTGCTGTTTGAGTCAGGAGAGGTCAGGAATCAATTTGGAGTTGTTTGCAACCTTCCTGTCATTCAACACAAAATCAAATTCAATCCGAGTTTTCAGGTCAAATTAATTTTGAGTTTTACATTTTTTTTAAATACATTTAAAATAATCTCTCCATAATCTCTTCTCTCCATTATTTACACATGAATAATTGTAACTCAAATGCTGATTTTGGACATTTCATGTATATTCTAGGATGCTAGGAAATGTAGTCTGCTAAAAATCATTAAAACTTTAAATAAACACAATAATGTTTTGCCTCCAATATGTATTCATGCAGCTTAGCTATCCTTAAGTTCAGGCAACAGTATTATTATTATTACAGAGAAAATTGAAATCATTATTAAATAGAATTATTTGCTTAAATTGGAGTCAAAGGGAGATGGCCTTCCTGTAATTCTAAGCTTTCTAGATAAGGGGTTTCCGTATAATGGATCCCGTACCTGTAAAGGGAAATAGGACTACAACCATAGAAACATATTGCAAGAGTAAAATATTTAGGGGTTTTCTATACAATTTATTTTTATAGTGTGATAATTATATATGCAACAAATATGTGATTTTGGGATAAATACTGCAAACCCTTCTGCTAAAATCCTGTTTATTTATTTATTCAGACTATGATGGAGGTTGCTCTCATTTTGCCTGGAAGATTAATAAATAAAATGATTTAGGTGAATGCACCTGTTGTAGACACCTTTGATATTGAAACAGACCAAATTGGCAGCAGCAGCCTCCGTTGCTCACATCTCTTTGGCATACTCCATATTCTTCTGATTCCGAAACGACCAATAATAATAGTAATCATAATCATAATAATAAAAATTTCCATGTGCTCAGCAAGTATAAAACTGCCTTCACAGGATGGGATTGTAAGAGCCAAGATTTCAAGGACTGACTAAAATGACCCTATTTAGGCGTCTTTATAACATTTGATTTTATTGAAACAGAATTAACTTTTTATTAAGATTAAATGTGAGTGACACTGGATGGGAAAGAGCCAGATTTGTTGCTGGCAGTTGCTACAAACTAGATTTCCATAAAACCTTTTCCAGCAAATATCAGTTCTGATTAACAGGATTCTGTTATGTACAGTCTCCATATGCAGCGGCCTGGATTGTGTCTGATCATTTTATATTAGACCGTTTACATTTCTAATGTCAATAAACAAGTTCTCATGGCTTCTTCATGGCATATATTAATATATGGCTACAGAGAACAGTCTGTTTTTGTCTACTATGAAGTCATGTGTTGAATATGTAAACTTTAACAGCACTACAGTAATAAACTGTAGAAATGTTACAGGCTATAAATAGAATTTTCTAGAATAAGTCTGGTGCACACACTTACAGGTATAGGATCTAATACCCAGAATACTTGGGAACTGTATGGGGTTTCCTGATAAAGGATATTTTCATAGTTTGGGTCAAATACAAGGTACTGTTCTATTATTACAGGGAAAATAAATATTAAATTGCTTGAAATAGAGTCTCTGGGGCAGATTTACTAAAGCACGAAGTGTCTAACACTAGCGCTAATTCGCCAGCGTGACGTCAATTCGTAACTTCACAAATTCAATAACACCGACTCTGGAGAATTTTTGCTAGCGAAGTAGACTGGCGCAACTTCGCACCCTAACGCCAGGCGAAGTTGCGCACTGACGAAGGATCATAACTACACAAATTCACTAAGATGATCATTTTACTGAACGTTACCACTTACGCTAGACGTTACTTAGCCAGGTCAGACCAGGCAAAGTTCAATACGATAGACAGGAGTTTGAAAAAAAAATAAATTTTTTTTCTAAGTCCCAAAAAAATGCTGGCGTGTTTTACCTTTTGTAGGGTGATAGTCTGAAAAAGAGTGAAATTTTTTTGGGGGGTTACCCTCCTTCCCCCCTACATATGGCAACACAACTATACAGGGGGCACATGTTTAGGGCAATAGGACAACTTTATTTTTTTTATTAAGGTTTCCTGGGCTTGTGTAGTGTAATGTAGTGGCTGTAACATATACTTCTATTATACTTTGAAATTCGCGCCGTATGCAAATTAGGCATCGCTAGCGTAAATGCACTTTGCCTGGCAAAGTAACACTAGTGCTACTAAGCTACCATCCACCGACCTGAGCGTAACTTTGCACTTTAGTGAATTTGCGTAGCGCTGGTGAAAATTCGCCTGGCGAAGTGCGGTGAACGTTAGTGAAGGCAACGCTAGCGCATTTTCAACGCTTAGTGAATTTACCCCTCTGGGTGATGGCCTTCCCACAATTTGGATAGCAGATTTCTGGACACTGGATCCCATGCCTGTAATACAAAGGCCAGTGAGCTTTCTTCATGTGTCTGCCATTATTTGCTATTACAATGGTAATGCCTGCAACTTACAGGAAGAGTGGCCAATAGCTATGTTATTATATACCTCTGGGGAAGTAGCAAATTACAAATGTATGGGTGTTCATAACACACCAGTGATGCAGCACCACTTTAAAGAATGATGGTGGGTGACTGTCCTTCCATGAAAAGCTGTATATGTATTTATCTTGTTATTCCCAATAGTGCTGAATAACTGTACACTAATCAGAGTGCATTAACATGTACAGTGGGGCCAGACACATATTTTGTGTACTACCATAAACATGAGGTTGTAAACACTGAATTTTCCAGATATGTATTTGCATACATAATAAGAAGACCTATCAACATTACCAAATGACCAGTATGTTGAACACGCTGTACTGGTTGATTCACGCAATATTTTAATATATGTTGCCTCTCAGGAAGCTGATTTGCTCAGCGAAACGCGTCAGGCGGAGGTGACATCACTGCAAGCTGCAGAGAGGGACAGAGGGGTTCTGGCCAAACTCTTCTCTCTGGATTAAAAATTGGGTAAAACCTGCTAAAAAGACTTGCATATGGGGGACTATCCTCATGAAAACTAATCTGAGTGTAAAATTTTTAAGTTTTTATTCGTAATAATAAAACAGCATTGCGCTATGAGATCTTTGTATTTCCATGTTGGGGCATGTAGTCACTGCTTGAAAAAAGGAGAGAACATGACTGAGTATTACATGCAATGAGGCCATCTTGTAAGTAGGCCCTTTGGCCAGAGTTGGTGGAGGTTTCCGGAATAAGCCTTGGAGAAGGAACAAGGCTCTTTAAAGAGGAACTGACACAAGAAAGGTTTTCTTGTTTTCCAACACATGGGGGGCAGATTTATCAAGGGTCCAATTGAAAATACGAATTTTTAAATTTGAATTATAAATTAAAGTTTTTACATTAAATTTTGAATTTATTTTAGTGTAATTCAACTAGGGAATAGTCCAAATTTGATTTGATTTAAAAAAAATGTAATTTGAATTTTGAAATTTATCATGTACTATCTATTTAAGAATTCAAATTTGAATATTTGCCATCTAGAACCTGCCAAATTGTTGTTTTAGGCTATGGGGACCTCCTACAATCAATTTGGAGTCATTAAAAAAAATTAGACCCTTGATAAATCTGCCCCATTGTGTCATTTAAAGAAATCTGAACATACTACACCATATTTTTTTTTCTGTCAGTTTTCACTGTTCCCATTGGCCCTAATTTGCTTGAATACCTGTGAGATATTCTTACATATGCTGTGTTCTTTGTGGAGGCAAATTTTTTTTGAATGTCAAGAGGGACTATGTTAATGGAAAAGAGAAGTTAAAGGGATACTTTAATGGAAAAACATGTTTTTTTTTCAAAATGCATCAGTTAACAGTGCAACTCCAGCAGACTCCTGCACTGAAATCCATTTCTCAAAAGAGCAAACAGATTTTTTTATATTCAATTTTGAATTCTGACATGGGGCTAGACATTTTGTCTAGCTCCCCCGGTCATGTGACTTGTGCCAGCACTTTAGGATGGAACTGCTTTCTGGCAGGCTGTTGTTTTTCTTTTTCAATGTAACTGAAGGAGTCACAGTGGAACATGGGTTTTTACTATTGAGTGCTGTTCTTAGATCTACCAGGCAGCTGTTATCTTGTGTTGTGTTAGGGAGCTGTTAACCTTCACATTGTTCTGTTGTTAGGCTGCTGGGGGGGGGAGTACGGGTTGATATCACTCCAACTTGCAATACAGCAGTAAAGAGTGATTGAAGTTTATCAGAGCACAAGTCACATGACTTGGGGCAGCTGGGAAATTGACAATATGTCTAGCCCCATGTCAAATTTAAAAATTTAATATAAAAAAATATATTTGCTCTTTTCAGAAATTGATTTCAGTGCAGAATTCTGCTAGAGCAGCACTGTTAACTGAGGCATTTTCCTTTTAATATGGCAACACCATAATAAATTTAAGTATGAAGGAAAAAATGGCTGTCTGTGTACAATGAACTATGGAAACTTTCACATACTCTTATAAACAGCCTACATTTTACTTTTTTTAATAGAATATTTTTTAGTAATGATTCCCCTTTTCTCTGTTATAATAAAACAATACATTCTACTTGATCCCAACTAATATATAATTAATCCTTACTTGAGAAAAACAATATTATAGGGTTTATTTATTGCTTAGAATACTTTTTAGTAGACTTAAGGTATGGTGATCCAAATGACAGAAAGATCCCTTCTACAGGAAAGGGACTGTGTATGACTGTAATGTCAAAGTTGACGCGACACACGTCAAAAGTGTCCCGCGACTCGTTTCGTGAATTTCTCGCCGATTCGCGAATTTCTCAGGAAATTCGCGAATTTTTCGGCGAAGCGAATCGCGGGAGATTCGCCCATCACTATTAACTACTCATTATTTTAGCATTATGCTCTTTGAAGGGGTTGATTATTAAAATACTTTGAAGTTACTACAATCTGTTCAAATTTGAAAACAAATTAATTTTCTCAACTGTCATGGAATGCAACAAGTTTTAACAACTTCCCCAGTTTCCCATACCGACTGTAGCCTGTGCTTACTGAAGTGATTGACCTTAGGAACCTAAAAATTATATAAATATTAAATTTAGGGTTAATATAATCTTAAACCTCTCCATTCCTCCCTCATATCATATAAATATAATAATATAAATAATAATAATACAAACATTCCTTTCCTTTAACAATAACACTGGGTTTCAAAAAATTTTATTAACATCTTTTTTTTTCTGAAGTGGGAATTGAGTTCATCTGGTGCTTAACGGTAGAAAGGTCTCATCGCAGGATAAAATCAACAATCCAGGAGAAAAACCCACTAAACAACTCTTGCCCTCTGGTGGAAATCCTCTTATCTGCTTGGCAAGAAGTTTAATGTCATTGAAATGACTTTAGATAAACACAATTTAACCCATAATAGCTCTGCCAGTGGTGAAATCGGTAGGAGAAAATTAGGAAACAGACTAACCAATTTAAAGCTGTTGCACATATTTGGGATGACTTGATAATGGGGTTGCTTCACAGGGAATCAATTTCATCCAATAAATAACAAAAGGACCCCAACCTGCTTAATTGGGACATTAATTATCCTTACAGAGCTGACACTTTGAATACAAGAGATGGCGCAGTCTTGATACTATACAAGCTATTCCATCTTTCTTTTTGATATATCTCATTTTATTCTTGACAACAGACAAATGTTCTCTGCGTATATGGATATTTTTTAAACTCCTCAGAAATGCCCACAAGGCAAAACTCACAGGAGTGAAATTTTGGCTCAGAGAAACACTGATGCAAAAAGTTCTTTCTGCATGGAGGGCATTCAGATAGAAATGTTGAAAGATAGATTAATATATAGACAGACAATAGATAGATATGCAGATAGAGGATAAAGATAAATAAGATATATATATATATATATATATATAGGAAAGACGTAGATATAACTAGTAATGGGTGACTGTCGTGAAACTGCAAAAAAATTGCAAAACAGCGAAAAATTCACGAATAGCATATACGTCAATGGGCGTCAAAATAATTTTGATGTGTGACAATTTTGACATGAGGGACAATTTTTATACCTGCAACTATTTTGTCCAAATGCATTAAAGTCAATGGGTGAATAATGATGTGCAACAATTTTCATGCGCGTGCCAATTTTCATCAGAGTTTCACGAAAAGATTCACCACAGCTATTCACCACAAATCCTTGCCTGACGAATTTATTCGCCCATCACTAATATCAACAATTGACAGAAAGATATAGATAGTTCATAAATAAATAGCTGAAAGATAGATAGATAGATAGATAGATAGAAAGATAGATAGATAGATAGATAGAAAGATAGCGTGTAGACAGATAAGTAGATAGGTAGATAAAACATTTATAGAGATATCGTATATATAAGGTATAGATACATAGATAGATGATAGACAGATAGATGATACATAGATAGGTGATGCACAGAGATCTATTGGCATAAATAGACAGGTGATGCCAAATAGATAGCTAGATAGCTAGAGAGAGAGAGAGAGAGCGAGAGAGAGAGAGAGAGAGAGATAGATTGATAGATAGATAGATAGATAGATAGATAGATAGGACAGTTACCTGTGAGTAGTAGTGATGGGCAAATTTGTCCCGTTTCGCTTTCCGAAAAATTTTGTGAATTTCCTGTGAAATTCGCGAAACGCCGAAAAATTTGCGAAACGCAGTGAAGTCGCTGGGCATCAAAATTATTTTGACACCCGCAGACATTTTTATACGCGTAACTCTTTTGTCTTCTAGTGAGCACCATGGAGTGTTCCTCTTCTGGCTTCTTTGTTCTCCAAATTTCCCGGGGCAGACACATGCACAGTAGAATGACATAGCCAACTTTTTAGTCATAGTTCGGCTATAAAGCTCCAGAAAGCTCAGAATTATGGGATTTTAAACAATTAATTCGAAATTTTACAAATATTTATTTTTTCCCTGCAATTATAAATCAGTACTTTGTACTTGATAGACAACTATGGTGAATTAATTCATATTGGTGCAGAACAATTCTATTGGGTTTATTTATTATTCTATTGAGTTTTTACCAAACTTACAATATGGGAATCCAAATCAGAAATACCCCTTTACTAGAAAAATCCCAGATCCCAAGCATTCTGGATGACAGATACTAAAGCTCTATCTACCGGATAGATTTTGGATGAAGTCATTTAAAGACGTTGGAATATATGAGCCATTACAACACTAAAGTAAGTAAGAGATGAACACACAAGGCAACACTTTAGGTCTATCAAGTTGTAAAACCATTTGCACACCATCATGGAGTTTTGGCATGTGCTATATTATGGACATGCAACTGGATTTTGAAGCAGACTCCTCCTTTAGGGCAAGGCCAGGCGAGATTCGGGGGAGATATGTCGCCTGGCAACTTATCGCCGCGACGAATCTCCCCCGAATCTCCCCGAATAGCTAACTAGCGCTGCTCACCCGCTCTGCGTAAAGTCGCCTGCGCTTGTTCATACGCAGCGGCGCGATTTTAAAAGTCGCTCAAAATTGCCTGGCGAGGCATCGGGGGAGATTCGTCGCAGCGAGAAGTCGCCAGGCGACAGATCTCCCCCGAATCTCCCCGTCTGGCCTTGCCCTTATGCATAAGTTGTTCTTCTGCGAACAGTTATATTTAGAATGGCTCCAGAAAGCTGCAAATTAAGTTTAATAATGAATTGTCATGGTTAATTATTTCTTTTAATATGTGATTATCTAACAGACACAAATAGAATCAAAGTTACGTTAAAAATGGATTTTTGAAATTATTCTAAGTGAAATAACTTAAACGATCAAATTGTCTTTTAATCTTACAGTGTTTACAGAGTATTATGTGCAGTCTTTGCATTAAATTAAATTTACTCCTGATGAAACATTTCGATTTGGTGAACTTTTTTTTGTGGTGGAGATTAAAATGTCTTTTTTAACATTAATGTGATCATGTCAAGTTAAATAAATGAAACATATTTTCCATATCTGACTAAGAATCAAGAATATGCTCAATATGTTTGTACAGGTATGGGATCCGTTATCCAGAAAACTGTTATTCAGAAGGCTCAGAATTATGGGAAGGCTGTCTCCATAGACTCACTTTTCACCAAATAATCCAAATTTTAATAAAGTAATTCCTTTTTCTCTGTAATAATAAAACAGTACCTTGTCCAAATTAAGATAAAATTAATCCTTACTGGAGGCAAAACCAGCCTATTGAGTTTATTTAATGTTTACATGATTTTCTAGTAGACTTAAGGTATGTTTATAACTCCGCTTTATTAAGTTAACATTTCGCTTTACATGTTATTGGCTCTACATTTATATATGTATGCCAATCACCACCATATCACTGCCAGGATACAGAATGAGGCAAGTGTAATAAACTGTGGATTTAAAACTGGCTAAAACCGTGGCAAAAACCATTTCATTTGACTTTTTTCAAGGTTGAGTTTGTCACACTGAAATGTTTGTAAATGGACAATCAAAAATAATCTTATGTGATGCAAATTACAACTATTAAACAACTAAAAACTGTTTCTAAAAAAAAAAAAGTTTTTTTTAGTCGCCACTTTTTGCACTTCTTTTTTTTTTAAGACAGAATTTGTCAGCTGAATTTGTTTTATTTAGTTTTAGAAATACCCTCCTCTTCATATACCACATATGACAACTAAAAACTGAAATGAAGCCTTTTCAATGTTCTAACAAGTTTTATACTACTTTTTTTTAAGACTGAATTTGTTTTGTTTAGTTTTAGAAATACCCTCCTCTTCATATACCACATTGTGTACAATTTTTTAGAGTAAATAAATATGCCTCAAAAACCTTTTACTGGTAATCTGCATTGCATTTTATTCTAGAGTAAAGTCAGTGGCGGAAAATGTAATGGCCAATTCAAGTTTTAATAATAATTGGTGAACTTTAAATCAAAAATACTTATTGAATGCTCCCAAATGATAAATAAGGAACAGCCCAATGGACACAAAACTTAGGACTTGCAAAATTTGTATATTACGTTAGTAAAGTAGTACAGGCAACAGGTAGAGGATGTTTTTGATATACAGGATAATAAATAGTTGAGTTACTGCTCTCATTATAAACAGTCCTTGGCATGTTTATACTGATCTCTATCATGATAGTTTATTATGTTATTATTACAGTTTCTTTTTAAGAATATAGCAGAGACTACCAGCTACTGCATACTGATAAAGTCTTCTAGTAACATCATACAATGATAAGAAATAAATGACTGTCCTTATTCAGGATTCAATAGAACAAAATAATAATCTCGATTTTTTGGACAGAATAAAATTTACTAACAAATACAAATGTATTTTTCAATTATTTTAAGTTAAAAATTATTGTGATAATTCTATATACACACGTTTTTCTCCGGGATTCAACGTTGTATACAGATTAATTGAGTAACCAATGAACTCCTACAAATACACAAGAGCTTCATGGGTTATTTTTGCATGATATGCATGATAGAATATTAATCTATTGCTCCAGATCTTACATTTTATATAAAGTTAAATCCTTAAAGTGTGTATTTGGTGACAGACATTGTAACACTACATCTAAGGGCTTGGAATATATTCCTTCTTGTTTTGCCTATAATTCATAATGTATAAATTTGTCTGTGTCAATCAGTTTGGCATAGATTATTGGGACTCCCACAGATGCACAATAGAAACACCATAGACAGATTCTGTTAAAAAAAAAAAATTTAATATTTGCCATAATTGACAGCATTTTTTTATCTGCTTGATACACATAACAAACTTTAATTGCATTCAACCTAGAAAATATTATATATTGATACTTTATCTTCATTGCAAGTTAAAATGTGTGGAGAGTATGGCAATACCACTCTCTAATTTCAAACATTGCTTTGCCATCCTTGTGGATTAAACTAAATATGGTGCCTGAGGGAAAGTTAGCACCATGTAACTAACAAGTGTTTGGTAGACACCACTGCCAAGTGAGCTGCACTGAATATCCTAGACGTTGTGCAGGCTGTTATACTGAATTATTTACCCTCTTCTGTCCTTCACAATTTCCTGGTGCCTGCAGTCCCTCTGGCCACTGCTGAGGGTTTAATAAAAAGTGAAACCAACAGTTTATCTGAGCACAGCAGGGTGAAGAAGCAACTTAGAGGGGGGCTTTTGTCAGGCAATGATGAGACAATGTATCCATATGGAGAACAGAAGGAAGGCTGAATTCTGTCTATCTGGAAGCCAGGCCCCTCTGTTCTAAATAAGCAGTACAGTCACTGCTTCAGGGCAAAGGCTATTTTAACATAACAACTGAGCAAAAGGGGGCTGAGGGAGGAGGGCTTGTTGTCATTATACATCCAGATTCCGTGAATCATCTGTAGTGTCTCCCAGATACTAAAATAA
Organism: Xenopus borealis; assembly: GCA_024363595.1. Taxonomy (NCBI): domain Eukaryota; kingdom Metazoa; phylum Chordata; class Amphibia; order Anura; family Pipidae; genus Xenopus; species Xenopus borealis. The sequence continues at coordinate 40,262,505 of CM044443.1, forward strand.
GGCAAGTGAGTGCACTGGATGCAGCATACCCAACTCCCCTGGCTAATCACTTACCCAGTGGAGCTTTTGTCCATTTGCCATTTCAATCTGAAAAGCCGCTCCAGGGCCTCCTCTGTAAAGACAATAAAATAACAAAAAATACATAAAAACCCTTTAGGGAATGAGAGTTTTGTCTTGTATATGCCACCCCATCACAATCACACCGCATTCTGAAATATGTTTCTCTTGCTTTTGCTTCCCACGGGTCAGGTATTGAAAGCATGTCACAATCTGAATCAAATATGGGGCCTTTCAACACATGTATATTAACATTCTGTCAATCTAAATAAAACATAACGAATACAATGCAAACAGAGGCATGACGGTCCTCTCCTGACCCTCAATGGTGGATCAATCTGGAAACTGTGAAAAACACATTGAAAGGGATTCTGGATCAAATTGTAATTATTTAAATGGCCTCATTAACTCATACAATTAGTCATACAACATATATTAAACATATGAAAATATTATTATTATTATTATTATTGTTATTATTATTATTATTATTATTAATAATAATAATAATAATAATAACATGCATTTATAAAGCACCACCATGTGCGGTACAATAGAAGGATATGTACATGAAATAGACAGGTAACATAAAATTACTGGCAGATACAGGATGCAAAGATAGTTCTGCTTGTTCTAGATTAAATGACGTCACAATAATTATTTTTCAGTAGGCTATATTTGTATGCTACTAAACATGCCAACCCCTTTTAATAAAACATAATAAAAGGTCTTTGATGCTCCAAAAGCTTGCAAAATTATTTTATTGTTATCCAATATAGGTGTTACTTCAATACTTTTTGTATTTGTTTTTTTTTTAATTTGTTATTTTTGCTACTGGCTAACATGGTTTTTGTTTTGTGCTGTATAAGGGTCATTTTAGTAAACTTTTACAGAAAATGTCTTCAATGTGCATTTATAGTACTTACCAAGTGCCAAGCGCCAATTCCAGTGTAATTCTGGCAGCATGCTGAATGGACTTTTTGTGCATTTTAGCATGGTCACACTTGTGCTGCAGTTACAAATGTAACTTGACCAGTCTAGAGAGTGAACATTTATGTTTATTTGCAAAGAAAACCTATGGTCTGTGTCTTTGACCATAGACTGCACTGCAAACATTGTATTTTCTTACCAAATTATGAGTTGATGATTACAGTTTGTTGGCTTGTAGAGAAATAAAAGTATTATTTTGCTGAAATGTTAGGTATCACCAGGACACTTAGATCTACAGTATCTTCCCGAGTGCACTTTTTTCATATGGATGGTACCAAAATGTATCAGTTCATGTTACAACTAATGCACATGCAACATAAATTATGTTTAGGACTGCTTGATGTGCAGTGATTCCACGACCATTGGCTTTCAAGCAGGGTTATAGTCATAGCCCATAATTGGCACCCCAGGAACTTTTTGCATGCTTGAGTCGTACTCAAACTTTTTTAACATTTGAATGTGGCTCACAAGTAAATCACTGGGAATCCTTGTGTTGGAGGACTCCTGTACTGTTAACGACAGACTACAGACATATCCGGGAGCCCTTCTTTTGGGATCACCTTCGCCCAGCATATGATCACATAAAAAATATATGAAGGCTCATTTATGGGTGCAAGTGCAAATATGGTCATACTAAAAGGGACATTAAACATTAAAGTACTTGCATCCAGGCACACTCCTTGTACTTTTGCATTCTGTAGTTTTGCTGAGAGCCATTACGTCTGTCTTGCATGTTCTGATGAATAGTGAGCAAGTGAATGTATTGACATGGAGGAACCCTGGAGCCACTTCAACCCTTGATTTAGTGATAATTCCGGGGTTCTTCTGAGGCTCAACAGACTTGTACCATAAAAATTAAATGCTCATGTTGTTTGAATATGATCCAAGAAAATGTGAACATGCAATTTGTATTCAATGGTGCAATTTTTGCAGACACCAAGCAACCCATTGGGCTACCCAAGACATGTATACATGCAGTGTGGCTGTCAGTTTCAAATGTTATCATATATAATAATGTTAATATATATATATATATATATATATTAAATCACATCACAGAACCGCACTCCAAAAGCTTAATCAGTGCATCAAATCACATTTATTAGCATATGTGTCCACACATATGCTAATAAATGTGATTTGATTCACTGATTAAGCTTTTGGAGTGCGGTTCTGTGATGTGATTAAGTATCCTAATTTTTGAACCTGCACCCACCAACAAGCAAGGGATCTGGATCAGAGTGCGGCTGCCAGCAACTTTATATATATATATATATATATATATATATATATATATAAAATGCATGAAAAAATGTACTATACTGTGCTATTTTTATATTTACTAAAAAAGTAGCAGAAATGGGAAACAACACTGCATTTGCATTCCTTTCTATGTTTCAGGATGTGTTCCAGAAATGTTTTTGAGCTGACAAATGTTATTGGTGAAATCTGAGAATCAGCCAAGATTAAAAACTAGTCATTGGTCTGTTAAAATAATTCACCAAAAATAATTCAGTACGACTTGTTAAAAAGGAGCAAATGAGTTTAATTATTAGTTACAATCTTGTCAATAATTATCACCCCCATCTGTATGTAATAAATGGCTGCTTCTCCAATTCTGCATCATTATGCTTTAAGGACACCAATGGGTGCATTAAAGTGCTGAAGGAGACATTGATCTGGTGGTGGGGGGAATCCTCTCTGCTAATCATCCTCTTAGGCAGTGTGGCAACTTATCCTTTTCTTGTTTCATCAGTGCTACTGGTTATGCTTCTCAAACTTTTGCATCATGTATGCACGTGTCTATTAAAACCTTTATTAGTACAGGTATGGGATCCGTTATCCGTAAACCCATTATCCAAAAAGGAAAAGCCATCTCCCATAGACTCCATTCTAATTTAATCATCCAAATTTTTAAAAATGATTACCTTTTTCTCTGTAATAATAAAACAGTTGCTTGTACTTGATCCCAACAAAGATATAATTAATCCTTATTGGAAGCAAAACCAGCCTATTGGGCTGTAATTTATCAGAATTCTTAGTTATGTACTGGTTAATTCCAAAGAGGGCAATTTGGGGCATGCAGATAGAATGTATATAAACATAAAAAGCTGGTCCCAGGCAGTTGGATCCATATGTATGTCTGTTAGGCTATCACTTTGCAACTCCATCCGAACATGAAAAGGGGACTTAGTAGTTACTAAGATGACGGTAGTAAGAGATACAAAGCATGGATGAAATGAGAAGTGGGGGGAAGAGAAGATAAAGGGAACATTTTCTTAAGGGTTTATATTGATAAAATATCTGCTTGGTACATGTGTTATAAATTATATATTGGTATTTTTCCACTAAGAACTAGTGAATGTTCTCTTTTTAGATTGCAAGCTGCCTGTATGGTATATATGACCATTTATCACTGTCACTAGTACAATTAAGATGACAAAAGTAATAAAGCATTTCAATGGCTGTCATATATAAAACATCTATTTGTATATTTTCTTAGCTGCATCTTTTATGTCATTGTTAATGTTACATTTACAGTCCATTAGGTCTTTTCATCCAACTGTTCAAAAATCTAAAATATTTTATATTTCCAAAAATGTGCAGTACTCTGACCCTGCCCCTCCAACACTAGCTATTGCTTAGTTACAGTTCTCAAAACAATAAATTCTACAGCATTCCTTAATTTATTATTGTCCCTAAATAACATAGAATAATAATGAATATTTTAGGCTTGTGATACTCTACATCTGGAGCAGATGGGGTGAATACCACACTTTCCTTGATAGGTTTGTGGGTGATCAGACACTAGAACCACACTGACACATGGTGATTGTAGATGACATGCATTAAACAAATCACAATGAATATTTCATGGTAATATATAAATAGTACTGTACATACATACTGTAGGTTTGAAATCTATCATCACATTATATAGATGAGATTGAAAAACTGTGCCACATTTTCATAGTGCCGAATGCCGATGTATTAAAAACACAATTCCTTTTCTTACTGATTTGACCACCAATTCGACATGGTACTTGCTGTAAATTGCAAAGGAAAATGTTTAGATGCACACCCTTTCAGGGTTGCACTGGAGTGTCTACTACTACTAAAGGACCTTCTGGAGTCCAACTCCCAGCAGCAGTGCATTCTTCATAACTTAGCTTTGGGAACAGGACTGACCAGGGAAGAGAAAATGGGATTGTCCAGGCTGGGAGCAGGACTAGGTCAGCTGGGCCCATGAAGGCCAGGGCCACTGGATTATTTTCCCAGTGTCCATGAGTGGAGTTTTGACATATTGGGGCATGACCAGGGCAGGGCAGGGAGGTGGCCATTAATGCACTGGGCTTTTTTTATTGGGTGCCTATGTTACCTGTTGGCCCCTTTCATTATAAAAAGAGAAGCTATCAGCTATTACATATGGAAGCCCTAAGCATGTTAAACTGTAGCTACATTTATTGCTGCTCAGTTGATTCCTACAAGGATAACTTGCTGTATGAATATTAATCTTTCCTTTTTGTCACATGTACTAATATAATTTAAAAATGCTGCCAAAATGTGGCAATATTACTGGCTGTGCAGTACAATTATGGATATTATCCAAGAGTATGCACCAAATTAAAATTTTCCTGCAGTTGTTGTATTCCACAATGTACCAGATATGGGACTGTGTGGGTGAATGCAACTAAAGATTGCATGTTTAAATTGTATCTCATGATAAAAATACAGGGTTTTAAAACTGTATCACTGCATTCACTCCAAACAGTCCTAGCTGTAATAAAATATAAAAGGGTTAAGTATATGTCATCATGCTATCTGCAGCATTTGGATTTCAGCTAATGAGATGCAGAATTCATTGGAAAACATTTTACTTTGCTGCTGCACTTGACTTCAGTGGATATTTCACAGAAGTGATGGCAATTCTATTATGCCTGAGGACATTCTGGCCATATATACTGTAGCACAACAGTAATAATCAAGGGATTATGACAGCACTCTACATAGTGATAAATAACTAGTAAGGTGACGAAAGAAATACAGTATGTCTGCTCTAGAGAAGAGCTGGGTATTCAAACGTCTACATATCTCTAGGATATAAAAATAGGTCCCAGCTTCCAGACAATCCCTACAAGCTGTTTTATTGTTAATGAAAAAGGACATTAGTGGTGTATGATATGCTGGATCTATTCTGTGCCTGGAGATGAATAGAGATATTTTCACAAGGTGAGAATAAGATTGTAAATTAAGTCATGCAAGTTCACTTTTGTGGGAGCTCTAAACCGAAATAAGAGCAGTTGCTCAAATCCAAGGGATTGATCAATAAAAGGTTTTGTAAATATAATGTAATGCAGCCAATTTACATAGTACAACACTCTGCATGGAACAAGCAAAATATTTAGCTAAATAAAGTCAATCTTTCATAGATAGCATGCAAAAACTTCAGGCACATTGGTAATCTGCAGACAAGAACAAGTTTTATAATGTTAAATGACAAAATCACAAATAGCAGCAAACACAAACAATTGAAGCAAAAGAAAAAAAAAATGTGATTCAGAGCATGTACACATTGCATTCGATTCCAACCCCCAGTTTACAAAAGGTTCCAGCATTAAAGGTCTATAATAGGTGACCATGCATTTGATTGTAGTTTCATGGTAGTTTTCCTGTATAGCTCTGTAATTTAAAATAAATCAAATGAAAATATTCAGCTAATTGTCAAGTATGATTTGTGCATTTCTTGTTCTTTCACAATATTTCTGTAGTGTTAGATCACAGATTCCAAACTGAAGGTCTTCTTCAGTTTTAGTTGACAGACATACAGTCTCTGTTTGATGCAATTATGGGAGTTGCTCACACCTTGATGCTACTGCAGCAATGAGCTTAAAGGGATACTGTCATGAGAAAAAAAA
>CM044443.1:40284412-40304827 GCA_024363595.1 Xenopus borealis
ACTTCTACATGACCTTGATAGTTTTTAAATGTATTCATGTTTTTTAGTGTTTTCATGTTTCTTATTTTTTTTTCATTTTGTAAATTACACATTTATTATTCATATAATCCACAATATTACTGCAAAAAATTATAATTTGTGGAAATGAATGAAATGTATATATATATATATATATATATATATATACCCTTTAACTGATAATCTGTGCTACAAGATAGAAGAATTTTAATGAGGTCTAATGAGCAACCATTTTGTGCCATCTTCTATTGTCCCTTGTTCCTATGTTGCTGCAGGGGCTACAACAAAATTCATACCATGTATATACTCTATATGTAGATGAAAAATTCACCTTATCCTGCTTGCCGGGGCTAATGTGATATATGATGGTATAAATATAGATTTATGCTGACTGTAGCGTGAAGATGAAGGAGATTGTTATAGTGAAAGTGGATGAAAGTAGATAGCAGTAACAGGCTATTGACTGCTTCTTGGTGCATTGTCACACAGTAAGTAGAGAATGTAGGAATTATCCTGGGATGTACAGCAGGTCAAAGGAACACATTTTATTTCATCAGATCTAAAAGGCAGCAGTGAAAATCTACTATTAAAATATAATACTGCATTTTAAACTGCTGAAAAGCAGAAATGTGTTTTGAACTTTATGTGAAATTGTACTTATAATATAGTAATAGAAAAATATCTCACAAAATGATAATATATATCATTATATTCTGTAATATTTGTAAAATGACCAGACTAAGAACCCATATTGACCACTATTAGAATAATACAGATACAACATTGTGTTTGTTTTTATATTGCTATCTGTCCTCTCCTCTCTTATGGTTATAGCACATGGGGCATTTCAGTTGCCAGCACTTTTGTAAAACTAACATGAAAGTCCAGATGGAGATTGCCACTAATAGCTTCAGGGCCGGATTTATACATAGGGCACTCCTAGGCCCCTTGTCGCATGTTGCATTTATCTTAGTTAGATGTTACATCAAAATCCTAGGTGGGAGGACTAAGGTTTTATTGTGAAAGATTGATAAAAAAAAATCAAAGAGGGAGCTAGTCTTGCCTCATTTACCCTTCACCCTCCACTATGTCTTTTGGACTAATGAATTTTTGTTTTTTTTCCTTATAATTCCTTTTCACACATCCTGCAAAGGGAACGCGGAAGAAACTACTGGGGGCCCATGGGTGGATCCTTACCAATGTGCAATTTCAACATACAATATATATTTTCAAATGTCATCTTCCTGGGCATTTGGGGCTCTAAACATGTTGCTCTGACCCCTATAACTTGCTGTGTAGCTTGCTAAATCCTGTTAAAGTGATTAGCCACAATGCTGCAAATTTAGAAAGGACTCTAAGGATCAGCATTTATTTTCTGTACTGATTTGCCACCCTTGCATTAGGGTTTATTTGTATGACATGGCGACTGCATCAGGAATCAATTGATCCTTGGGGATAATTCAACTTTGTGGGATCATCCCGCATAGAAACCTTGGGATAGGTGCCTGACTTAACACTTGGGATCAACAATTTCTTTTTACAATTTGAAATTTGCATTTTCACCGGCAGTAAAATAGCATTTTTGCTAAGGAAAATAAATTAGAGAAATAATGCTGATTGACTCCAATGCATTTGGCACAAGAAAAAACAGCCATTGACGGCAATGTATTTTCAGAAATTTTATTTTGCCATTGTTTTCAACAGTTTAGCTAACCTTTCACCAAAGCGAAATGGACAGTTGCACTCATGACTGCTTAGTGCATGAAACAAGGTCTTACACTGGTAGTCCTTTAATATCTTGATAATAAACATGGCAGCAATCCACTTCGATGGGGTGAAACCAGATAAAGTAAACACCTTTTCTTGAAGACAATAATGAATTGGAATTAGGTCACTGAAAGTGCTTGTGGCAAATATGACATATTTTCTCATCACATGAGCCATAATATTTTATAAGATGCTTCCTTACAGTAAAAGATGATGGCAAAATGGTAATTCATTTTTTAAAACTATTTGAAACCTAGTGATTGATATATGCCTTATAGGCTACAGTACAAGAAAAAAAAAAGCACATAACTGTTGTAGGCTTTGCATACTTTTAAAATCTAGACAAATTTACAGCTTGAAATGCTACCTTCCTGATGAGTGCTCTTAGGAAACTTGCCTGATTCTACAATGCAAAGAAAGTCCATGCAACCTTCAAGACTAACAGAATGGGGCCCAATGACCCATGTAGGGAAGCAGGGCTTGACGGGGCGTCGGAGGGGAAGTGCTGCACTTCCCCTCCTACGAAAACACCCTCCCTCCCTGGGTTATAGGTGTTAGTCGTAGTTGCGGGGGGTACTTTTGCAAGGAGCCCCAAGGGAAGTTAAATGGGAAGTGGCTTGGCAGGCCTGGGTCCTCATGGGGAGATATGGAGCCCGATTAAGGGCTTGGAAATGGAGCAGGAATCAATCCTGGCAGTTGGGACACAGTTACCCCTCTTTTCCCCCGGGTGGGGGAATAATATTGTTTGAGTTTGTTATACAAACGGTTGGTAAAAGTTGAAATGTTTTCATGTTAAAGTATTCTTGTTAATTATAGAATAAATAACTGTGGCCATCTCTCTCCAAACCAGTGGTGTGGTGTGTGTTATTGGGGATGGGTAAAAGGGGGAGGTACAGACTCGACGCTGCACCTGTCAAGGACTAGCTATATATCTTCATTGTCAGTTTGAAATTGTTCTCATTCCCTTTTTTGAGGTAAAATCCCTGTTTTAGTCAATTAGATGAGATAATAAAATCTATCTCCCCTTATTTTCCTGCAGAGCATTTAGTTTCTAGATGGAGCTTCATATCTGCAAGTCCTTTGGGATTTGGCAGATTTTGGCTGCTGTGTCAAACACAATGTCAATATATTAGGATTGCCTAGTATCTCAATTCCCTACATAGTATTGCTGATTTAATGCCTTGAGACAGAATCTGTCATTACGACAATGTGAAAATGAATGAGGTTAATTTGTAGGTTTAGATATATCAATATCTTCCCAAATCTCATGAATCCCACAATGACAAGTTTGTGCTGATACCTAAGCTAAGCAGGTATTCTATCATTCATGTAATTATCTGACACACGGACGATCCTCTGATACATGCTCTTTGAGGTTCTGGTTAAACAGCAAGCAGTATTTCTTCATATCATTATTGTTAAATATTGTTTATCCAATGTTATATTAATACTAGCTACTTTATGTCAATGTGCAAATACAAACTAAAAAATGAGACTGTCTCTTATTCTTTCCCTTCTTTGATTAAGAAATAAATAAATAATAAATACTTTAGCCAATGAAGCAACTGTTCAATGTACAAGAAAAAGGGCAATCTAACAAATGACAACTTATTCAAAATGTGTATTTCACTAGTCCCTCTATAATTATGTCCTCAAAATGCAAAAGCAGTACAGTATTCAGCCACAAGCACAAATGCATTATCATGGAAATCTGTGCCTGAAATACAGTAGCTGAGCATACCACATTTTAAACTGCAAACATGCACAAAAAAAGAATATTGATCAATGCACATTCCTTGCAACTGTGTTTTACCAGTAATTTACCACATAAAATTACAGACACATTCTATGGGATCAATTTTTCATCTATCAGTAGATCTCACCAAAAGATGATGATAATTCCAGTTCAGAAATGCAATTAAAGATTTCAAAATACATTTTCCTGCTTCAGTTCAGGTATGGAAAGTGATTGTCCAAACCCTTCCTACCCACAGGCAATTAGCACCAGGACGCAAGGATTTGTATAGGTGATAATACCATAGAGTAAATGGCATTGAACTGCTCTACAAAGTCAAACATATTCTCACAAACTGACCAGGTATCAGGTGTCAATTCATTTAAAACTTGACTGTCAGAAAAATGTTCCTTACAGTCAGGAAGTTTTACTAAATCATAAAATAGATTGAACTGCTGAGAATTCTTTTGGACTTGATTCAAAGAATAGTAGAGGTAGGAATCAAGGCAATAGCTTTACCCGCTGTTTCCAAACACGTTCCATCCACCGTGTAAATCCAATTTGGCACATTTAAGTTTGAAACAAGCAGGAGTTACACAGCACTATAGTAGCAATCACCTTTATTTGGTGTAGTTCCACAACATGTTTTGGGAGCTAGTCCCTTTCTCAAGTGCATTCTTCTGGACTTCTCAATTCAATCTATAATAAATTACCCCAGAGTGTGGGAACTACTACACTGAAAGTGAGGGCCTCATATTCCATATTATTAACTGAAACTTTATGGAGTGATGTACAAACATAGGTCCAGCTTCACAGTCACCTAATGGAGCCAATCAATAAGCACCAATATAGCGTGGTTGTAGCAATGACAGCAAATGTGGTTAGTTGCTATGATTTAATGGATGGCAAAAATGACATGATCACTACATAACCAAACTGTTGATCAAAACCAAGATACCTGATATTTAATCCTTGAGTTTCTTTTCATATATTTCATTTTAAAGGGGTAAAAACTTAACATTAAAATCAGTAGACTCAACAAGATTATTCTAGTGGGGATCCAGATTTCAAATACTGAGAGAGGTAATTGCAACGGCAACATGAAGAGACATGTCTAAAAAGGATTATAAATCCTTTATCCATTATCCTTATCCAAATGAATGCAACACAATCAAAGAAATAGCTAGATCTGGCTATTTTCCCCCAAACTTACCAATCAATATCATGTTGAAGTTTTTGGAAATACTGGGACTTTGTGTGCAACTGTGTGCAGCAATAATTTTAGTAAATTGGTGCTAGAATAACTCAATTTCACTGGGAAAAAAATTGCTTGTTTTGGGCACAGGAAAAAAAAACTCCAATACATTTGACGCAAGAAAAAACATCAACTAACTCCAATATTTTTCTCCTAAAAAATAAACCTTGCAAACCCACCCTTTCACTCCAATACATTTGGCAAAATTTCTGCACAATTTCACAAATAATTTTGCGATTTTGTGATAGGGAAGGTGTGCTTATTTCTATCTCTGACTAATTAATGCAAGGAGTTCGAGATCTGATAAGTGATTTTTGATTATTAAATAGATGATATTTGCTGAAACATATGAGACATAGAAAGCCAAAAAAACAAAAAAAAAACAAAACTTTAACCATTGTTTACCATTATTACCACTCAATTCCCAATTCTGTTTAGTCTATAGCCATGCCTGCACAATGCATACACCTCTTTGCACCCCAGATTTATTCTACTGGAAACTCTTTTTCTTTTGCTTATGCAACTTCCTTAACGTTCTGCATTATCATAGAAAGAAAGAAATTGAAGCCCAGAGAGGAATTCAAAAATGCATATTAAAGGCTGAATGAATTACCTTCGAGGGATATTGGTAGACCTTAATTGCTACACTTTGTATGCTAAATAGATTTTAGATTTTTTTCTGGGAAGTAAAGCAAGTTTAACTTTTTCCTTCACTAACAATAGATAGCAAAGATTAATAAACATTAATGGTAAATGAAATTATAAACGAAACGGAAAAATGTTAAGGTACTACGGATTCTTGTAAAACATAATATTAAGTTGTAAAGGTATATTACTGGGAACATTATCAGAAGCGTTATTATATTCTAAAACGTCAAGCGATTGTTACTGGAAAATGATCACATTTCCAATTGGAATGGGCATTAAATGCAAGAAACATTAGGCTATAAATTGCAGAATAACAAGACAGGTTTGGGTCAGAAGAAGGACAGGTATAACATTAACCGTTTGGGTGTCAACCTAATGCAGTGAAAAACCCTTTGGAGCAGCAAGGGATTGCAAACAAGTTTCAGTAATAATAATTACTTTCAATTTTTGTAGTCTCCTGTGCAAAGAGTAAAGTATATTACTGAAATATTCCACAATATAAAAGAAATATATGAGTGTTGTTCTTTGTTCCTGCATTTTTGTACAGCTTGAAAGGAACAAAAGTATAAAGCCTAGCGAGAGGCTTAAACTCTGTTCCCACTTTGAGTGAAATTGACATTTACATTGAATAAATGTAAAATACAACACCCAACTGTTATATGGATATTAAAATGCCCATGTATGAAATAAATCATACATACGCCAGAGAAAGAACCATGTCAATTTAAATGCTTTTAATTTGTGTTGCATTGTGTTCCAAAAATGTTTTGCACTTTCCATGCTGCCAACAACTGTGTATGTTAAATTTGCAGACAGTGCAGAATCCTTTATATCATCAAAAAAAGTAATAAAGGATAATATATTTCCTCCATAATTTGTCAACCAAGCTATTTCCCACTGCTTTCATGTCGCAAATGTTTAATGTGAATTTAATTCTCAAATTAGTACATTCAAAACAAGTACATATTTTGCCCATTTCCATTACAACGGTTTGGGGACCAAAACACAAGTTCTATGTATGGCAAGAAATGGGCAAACAAATAAAAATCCAAGGTAATTGATGCCCCATTTTTTAAAATGTGGTCCTCACAGCACGAAGCCCAAGTTGCTAAACCAGCTATGCATTCAGTGCTATAGTGAAGATCTCAGATCATTACTTCCATTCTTGACCTCCCCCAGTGAAACCTAAGTGAAATAAAGAGCCATAAAGTAACATCAAGGAAAACAAAGAAGGGACACATATATAAATGCATCTGCATCCAGCTTATAGTGTTGCTACAGATAAGTACATATATGATATGAATCATCCACTTCAAGAAAAAGGCCTATAAAGCTATTTTAACATTAAATGGGTGATTATTAAGGCTATTCAATATCTGATAACATTGTCTGGTCCAATGTTGCAGGGACTGCAAACTTCAGAGATTCTGGGAAAAGCACAGTTCTTTGTGTTCCATTCTATGCGTGCAAAATGCTAAGTGCAATCTGGAAGCAATGTGCAAAATGCAGAAATGCAGAAATGCCTCTAACATGATATATCAGCTGTATAATTATTGTTATATCTAACTTGCAGACAAATATGTAATATATAATTTACAAAAGCCATGAATAACCTATGAAATAAATCCTAACAAAGAGTGATTAATCATGTAATTCATTGTAATTCATAAAGAGGCACCTATTTATCAGAATTCAAATTGGTGAATATTGAAAACTTACCAAACTCCAATGTAAGAACACTTGATCTATTAAAAAGGAGGAAAAAACGTGTAGCGGTACATGGTAAATTTGCATCCTGCTCGTCATTTTCATTGGGTCTACCAACTCTCAATAAAATTTGAGAAACTCGAACTGAAATTTTTTTTTTTAAATGGTCTTCTGCATGAACTCACCAGCTTTAAGACAAATATATTTTAAATAATGTATAACCTATTTTAAAATATAAAAGCATATTGCCTGCAGCTTTATGTGAATACACTTTGTCCCCGGGTGCCTTGAGACCTATAAAAAATATTTATTTCAATTTGCTTGATTTTTTAGAACTGTAAGAAATCCCTGCAGTTTTATATGGTCAAGGTTTGGTTGAAAATGAAATTAATAATTTTAATGTATAATTATTGTATAATTAAAGGGATCCTGTCATGGGAAAAAAAAATCAAAATGCATCAGTTAATAGTGCTGTTCCATAAGAATTCTGCACTGAAATCCATTTCTCAAAGGAGCAAACTGATTTTTTTATATTTCATTTTGAAATCTGACATGGGCCTAGACATTTTGTCAATTTCCCAGCTGCCCCAAGTCATGTGACTTGTACTCTGATAAACTTCAAACACTCTTTACTGCTGTACTGCAATTTGGAGTGATATTACCCCCTCCCTTTACCACAACCAGCAGCCTAACATAAGAACAATGGGAAGGTAACCAGATAACAGCTCCCTAACACAAGATGATAACTGCCTGGTAGATGTAAGAAAAGCACTCAATAGTAAAACCCATGTCCCACTGAGTACTATTCAGTTACATTGAGAAGGAAAAACAACAGCCTGCCAGAAAGCAGTTCCCTCCTAAAGTCACATGAACAGGGCAGCTGGGAAATTAACAAAATGTCTAGCCCCATGTCAGATTTAAAAACTGAATATAAAAAAATCTGTTTGCCCTTTTGAGAAATGTATTTCAGTGCAGAAGTCTACTGGAGCAGCACTATTAACTGATGCATTCTAAAAAAAAAAAAAAACATATTTTCCCATGACAGTTTCCCTTTAAGTCTTATTTTTACAAATGCTTGCATAATGCACACAACAGAGATATGAACTTATTAATGGTAGTAATAATATAGAAATGGGGCAAATACAACACAGTTAAGAATAAGGAATGTGTTTTGCCAAAGTTTACAATATATAAGATATATATACGTTTTACAAAAAAAAGTCACCTTTAACATTATAATGTCAGAATATAAATGGCATAATCATTCATACAAATCATATTACTTGTTTTTCTAACAAAGCACAACTCACTTTTTTTTAGCAAGTTTTAACCATTTATTTTAATGACTTTGACCTAGATTAAGAATTCATTTCATGGGTCTTCAAACAGCTGAAAACACACACAGAAACATTAACATCATTATTCCCTTTCTGAATATGATTTTTTTTGTGTGTGTTCATCAGTTTTATATTGTTATTTATATTGTTATTTTTAAAAAATAACAACATATTACTAAATGCTAAGGAATGTATTGACTATTTTAGTGTAGTATCAAGTTTTCAGCATGTGCCAAAAAGCATATTTTTGCTCCACCCATATTGTAAACCTTACATTTTAATTGCTAACAGGAAATTGATGAAATGGTATTTATAATTGCAAAAATATATATTATTGCCCAAGTCCCAGTGACAGCTGTGTCATGGAGGCCGTAAAGCTGATATATGGTAAATATTAATTCCTCTGAAAAAGTCATATTAATAATGCAGCATGACTCATGACATTATTTGATAACTTGTGTATCCAACCAACCCAACTCTGAAAACATTTCAGACTTTTCCTATCTTTAACACAAAAGGGAGGAATGCCAAAATGTGTTTGAAAAATTTTCAGTTACTTGCAGAGAAGTTTGGTACATATAGGTTTGTGGTTTCCAGGGTATGAAGTTATGGACCAATAAATGCAATGTACATATATATTCATTGTTTGTTGAAGAGGGTGCAATAACATTTTATAAGGAGGTTCCCTTGGTTCCTTAAATATGGTCAAATGAACTAGATGAAACATACAGTACTTGGGATAAAAAGAAAACAACTTCTACAGTCCATCCGAATATGGACTGTATAAGAAGTCCAAGAATGCAATACAAAATGCAATCATTTCACAAAGATGGGAGTATTCTGGTTACTACTTCATTATGGAGCCACCATAGAGATGGCCACATTATTTCTGGAACGGTGTTCTAATGTTGATGTCATTCAAACGCTCCATGTTAAATCTCTGGGCAATAAACATACTACTGTACAGTATATCCCTCAAAATGAAGTCTATTACATGCTTGTTTCCAGAACCCCCATCACGTCAGACACCAGTCCTGTCAGGAACCTGGTTCCAGTGGAGCTACCTGAAGATTAAGAAAAGATTAAGAAAAAAAACAGGATCAATACTCATATGAATCCATGTAAGCCCCGGGCATGAGGAGGTATTTCTTCAGGCCCATACATTGCCACAGAGAACTTGCAAACATTGAGAGCTAATTTTTAATCAGAATCTTCATGGTTCTGTTGAGAAAAGCCACAGGTCAAATTATCTGTCAGTTCTTCATTTATTTATAGTGGTGGCTGTATATTTTAATATAAGCTAAGTGATACATGGTGTGATGCAGGCCCGGACTGGCAATCTGTGGGTTCGGGCAAATGCCCGATGGGCTGCTTGCTTTAAAATGTAAATGGAATGCTCACCTACAAAATGCTAATTAGTTATGTCTTTAATATGTAAATGAGCCACTCACTTTAGAAATGTAAATGAGCTGTCCATAATAGCCAGCCACAGCTAAGCCAATGCCGGCATTTGTTAGTGCTTATACCTGTACTGGCATATGGGAGGAACCAGGAATTCTGACCAACTTCAGTTAGTAATTAGAGTTGCTATATATCCAATCCCTTATGCTTATGAGAGGTATGTTGGCAACAAGAGGATCCATGCTTCAGCCTGTATATGGAATACTGTGATGTAGCATTAATTGCATGAGACAGCCTAGTCTCTTCAAGTATGTGACACTTTGGCCCTGTGACACACATGGTAATTAAAGACCTCTTATCTGCCAGGGTACATGGTCTAGCTGGGGGCACACAAAAATTTAGACTATAATGTAAGTATAGGGTCACTAATCCATCAGATATCAGATATTTGTTACACGGGCCAGTTCCAGCACATAGGGTGTATAATATTGCTGGGGATTTTATGGTAATGGACTCTTAAAATATCTATGAATAAATACTAGTTCTAGTTAACCTTGGGGCTGGAAATATTTAGCATGCTTTGCATGTGTGGGAATACATGGGCTGCTTTGATACTTTTGCCAGGGCAGCTTTCTCCTCCTGGTGTGATGTTCCCTTTACCACCAGTAGTTTAACATAACTCTCAGACAATTTGTTGTTGGGACTAAACTAATGCTAGAAAAATGTACATGCAACACATAATTTTACCAGCAAGGCCCCTAATTCTTATCATGCATTGGCAAATATCACACAGATTGTGGCACAATGTGTTTTGCAGAAACCCATTTTTATTTAGGATTTATGGAAATACATTGAGGGTTAAAAAACCATGGTGTTCTCCTTGTGGTTTTGTATCTAGCACATTGCACTTGCAGTGGTTAATGTACCCTGCAGAGTGCACTATAGATGACTAATTAGTAGGCCCACAAGTAAGATATAACTGCTTTTCATATATTTCTCATTTTTAATTGTGGTGACGTGTTACTTTAAATTGGCTTAAAATTAACTGCATCAGTAGTGTTGCAAGTATTTTCTATATGGATTCATATGTTTTTTTATTGTAAACTAGATTCCATTTCCCTGTTTGCCAAACCATAAAATCCCTTGTTTTTTTTTTGTCTTTTCCATGGTCCGTGCAGTCCATACATTGAATTCTCTGCTATGGAATTCCCTGCTATATTTTCCCAAGACAGAGTAAGTAGGACATTGGAAATGAAGCCAACCCTTTAATTGTCCTGCAGTGAATTATTCAAATGTATAATCTTTGCAAAATTTCAGCGCAGGCAATGCAAGTAAATGCTGTGCATGTTTAAAAGTCATTTCCACAAGTAACGGCAATTTCTCTACTGTTTGCCCCTGTTTAATGAGCTGAAATCTTGTTTGCATTCCTCCCAATTTCACAACGAAAAGCGGCCAAGCGTTGGCACCAAAATTAAACGTCCCAAATTAAAAGCTTCCAAATGCGCCCCCAAAAGAATGAAAAATAGCACAAGTAAAGTGACATAAAAAATAGATGAATATATAATACAATGTTATATTTAATATTGCCTTAAGTGCAGCCCAAAAGTCATCATTTATTTTAGTCCTTCATTATATAAGTGCTAGTGATTTTTTTCCCTCTTTTTTTTTTTTTCCTTTTAGTTAAATTAACTTAATGGCAATAAATGCAAATGTCTTCAAGAGGAAAATAGTTAACATTTATTTATTCTTTACTGTTGTCTGTTCCCTAGCTGGTGTCATTAGAACAGTTCGTTGCATCCCATTCGCTCCCATTATCTCTGCTATCAGAGCCACTCAGCACGACTCCTGCACGCCTAGAAGTGGTTTTCTGAGGCCCACATAGGGCTGCTACATCATCTACCAGACACCAGCTTAATGACAAGAAAAAGAGCTGGGGAATGTGTACTAGGAAACAACAGGGGAAAAAGGATTTTCTGTAGTGCAGCTTAGCTATGATACAACCATATTTGTTAAGCCATGCAGGTGCGATGCCCAAATGCACACTGTACTTAATAGGTACACGGTCCTTTGCACTTGTAGTGCAAGTAAGCACACACACATACACACTATATTTACATTTAGGAGTTTGTGCATGTACCCATTATTGATCCTAGGAATATTTTTGTCACCAAGAATTTTTGAGATCAGACAATGGTACATATAAATTACTTTTACAAGTAATGTTTACAAACTTTAGTAAAGAGTAATATTATCCTTTTAATATAATGGCTGATGACAATAAATACAATTTACCAAAGTTTAAAGATGCTTTGCAAGATCTTGGACCATCCCCATTCAATTAGTATTTTAGTCACCTTCTTCCATTCCAGCATTGATTATCACAACGATCGGTCCCCCCAGGAACAAAGTTAAGCCAGAAGCTCATGGGCCCCAGAATCACAGTACTAGATGCATTTTGGAAAGTATCTACTGTTATTTATTTTGAAATTCTGACACTGGCACCCATTTGAATAGATGAACTGCACTGGAGAAATATATTTTTCTACATTGCTACAATTAACTAATTTTGGCACCAAAACTACAATAGTGCTCAGGTGTTGATAGCTTGTAAAATAAACAACTCTACTGTACAATGAAAGCACAATAAGGCCTGTATATCTACTACAGGTATTGGACCTGTTATCCAGAATGCTCAGGGCCTGGGGTTTTCTATAATTTGGATCTTTAGTCTGCAAGAAAATCATGTAAACATTGCATAAGCTTTACAGGCTGGTTTTGCCTCCAATAAGGATTAATTATATTTTAGTTTGGATCAAGTACAAGCTACTGTTTTATTATTATAGAGAAAAAGCAAATCATTAAAAATGTGGATTTTTTTAGATAAAATGGATTTTATGGTAGTGATTTCTGTAATGTTGAGCTTTCTGGACGACAGGTCCCATTTGTATATGATCAAAGGACTTAAAATCATTGTCCTTTTATTCATGGTGCGAATCTGATATTCTTAGAAGATTATGTTAAAGGTCAGTTAGTGTGATATTATTGGACATTAGTGTGAGTTTTTGGACATTATCTGGACTATGGATGAATTGCTGTTAAACCAACGTTTCCATATGTGTCTATCATCTAAGTGGGTCCTCATGGCCAAATGTGGAACTTTGTGGAGGACTTGAACAGAAAAAGTCCAGAAACCATTGAATTTGATGCATGTAATATCACCAAGGCTGCTTCATGCTATAACTCTAGTTGTTTAGTTCAATAGACCATTTTTCTGATTTGCAAAACCAGTAGCATGAAACCAACCTTACATTAAATATATTAATCCAGTAAAACCAAAACCAGTTTAGATGCTGGCATCATTTGTGCATTTTATGCCTGGATGTCTTGTCTGTTTGACCATTGAAGAGTTAATTATTGTAGATAAAAGAGCTGTTAATTAGAAAAAGTTGACATTGTCTCCTAAGATAAATTTTCTGCTGAGGTAGAAAGCTCTTTACTGCAAAGTTGCAGGCAGGCAGCCCTATGTCGCCATCCCTCCTCCCCTCCTTTTCTTCACTAGCATCATTTACATCGGTAATTAGTTGTAATTCTGCAGTGCTCATTAGAGAAGAGCTGGAAAAATATCAAGTAGTGCAAACGCAGTGGGACAGTGGAATGGAAGGCTCTCAGAATTAGATATGTTCATGCCTGCGGAGGGGAAGTATAGCTATATCAGAATAAGGGTATTTTATTGTACCCATGTCTTCTCATAGTCTCAATAGAGATCACAGGTCACAGTGCTGTCCAGCATCCTTGGTTAGGTTAGCAATGCTTTATGAAGAAAGAAATAATAAAAATGCTCTTAGTTGGTAGGGTTTGAACTGTTGTCTGCACAGTTGTGTTCTAGTTATCTCTTCTAGATCATTGCTGCTTATTTTTGCTTCTTTCTAAAGTAGCTTCTAATGAACTCAGGGTAATGGAGCTTTGTTGATTCTAACATAACAGTGGGCTGTCTGGTACTGGACATTTTAGATCTGCATGTCTGCATGTTGCCTAGGACCAACTGAGTTTTTCCTGTTTGTCTTCAAATGCCAGTGTGTGATTTTAATGACAGTAATTTATTGGGAACATATACCTCAATATTAATTTAAGATTACCAACTATGAATGGGTTCTCCAGGGTGCATCTGAAGAACAAAGATCTACTACCAGCATGTAACACAGGAGGGGGGTAGTATTTAAAATAGTTGACCATGATATTCGGATATGCCATTAGGGTTTTTAAATACTGCATTCAAAATCTGGGGAAAATTTCAGAAGCCACCTGGCATTAAAATAATGTGCCATACTTATTGTGTAAATTAAAATCTGTTGATTTATTTCAAAATTATGCTTAAAGTGGTAACTGCAGTTATTTTAAAGTTGCCACCTGTCCAATTTTCCAGTCACATTGGTTGATGTGTTGATTGGCCAATTTCTGATCTCCACGTCATGGCTCCTTCCCAGATGGCACTAGTCTGGCCCCTGATGTTAGCAGCCCTGCCCCATGGCATCACTACACTGCTCTCCTGTTCAGAATCCTCCAAGAGGAAAGGTGACAACAGCTTAGAGGGAACATTGGTAGGGGCACTTCACTTGGTGGCTAAGCTAGAAAATTCTGAGAAGGAGCTTCATTTAAATTAGCCCCATGGACCATAGACTCATGGCCTAAATCCCCCTCAGGGGGCAGCTGTTCTTTTCTCCAACATATGCTAAGTATGGAAACCACTCTTTGCTTCTTCTTCTCTTCCTCTTCCCTTAAATAACAAGAAGGTACCTCTCACAGAACCCAAGAAAACAATAGCATACACGTAAGCACAGAGCAAGCACAGAACATGGATAAATATATGAAGAACACATAACATCAAATATAACCATCATTTACTTCATGACTTCTCCCCATTACATGCTGCTGGTCAGAACCAATGAATAAACCCATTTCTACCTGCATCACAGGTATGCGGCATGTGTTGCGTGCATCAGATCCTGTAAACATGCAGAACACATTTTACTTTTAGCAATTAATGTTACCATGGATATATCAAAGATAACAAATAGAGTCTGATCATAAATCTTCTCTGATCATTAATCTTCTCATCGCTAATGCTCAGGCACTTTACCTCTGTAAGACATTGAAAAGCATTGAAGAAATAGGAAGCATTCTAAAAGACATTACTTTTCAAAGAATTTTAACCAAATGCTATTTATCAAAGTGTTAAAGCAGGTGCAAGTTGAGAAATGAAGTCAGATTGCTTGTAAATGCAGTTGTGCTAATTTAGAGCGTGTCCTGTAGTGCATGGCTGTCATCTAGGCAACAAGTAACTCATTACCAAAAGGTGGAGCATTCGCTTGGGATTTGTAATATGCATTCTCTAATGCAGGATGAAGTATAACACTCAAAATAATTTGTATGGCTGCTGAGGCCATCCTTATCCTTTAAGATGGCCACACATGACCATATCTGGAAAAGCAGTCAGTTTTTTGGCAAAACTTTTTGATCATCTATGTGGTTCTAAAAAATAATATGGCATATTAAGCTTTGGTTTACTGCAAATAAAAATTGCAGATGATTCTTACTGAATTAGTCTACATGCAGGTATGGGACTTGCTATACAGAATGCTTGTGACCTGGGGTTTTCCAGGTTAGAGGATCTTTCCATAATTTCAATCACCATACCTTAAATCTACTAAAAGAAACATTAAATAAACCCAACGGAATTCTTTTACCTCCAATAAGGATTATCTTACAAGGTACTGTTTTATTATTACAGAGAATAAAAATAATTTTTAAAATTTTTATTATTTGGATAACATAGAGTGTATGGGATACAGCCTTCCCATACTTTAGAGCTTTCTGGATAACAGGTTTCCAGATAAATGATCCCATACCTTTACATGTAAAGTCTGTGAAGTTCCGAGTTGGCTGGAGACCATAAACATTCATCAGGTGGCCACATACAGCCCCCCTTTGCTTCAAGTGAAAGTGCCATTCATGTAGAAATAGAAATAAAATGGTAAACTGTGTCTTTGTATTGTTTTAGCCTATTAATGAAAGGCATGTCTTGCAGCCCTGTGTCATTTTATGTTTCAAATCTTTCATAATGCAGTTCTGTATCTTTCTCTTTTCTTGCGTTGTCTCCCAAAACGACTCCTGGTTCTTGTAAGAATTTGATCAAGGTCATGAAGGTGAAACAGAGACAAACAAAGTTTATCTGAGGTTCATAAAGCTCTTTTCATGGTTAAAAATTTTGCATCACCGTCTGCTATTAACTGGCTGAAAAAATGGTTAAGCAAATTGTTTAGTGAAACCAAACCCTTCTGTAAGATGAACGAGCTTGATAAAGACACAATGCAGCCATTTGAAGCCGATGAAATTATTACTAGACATTTTATTTCCAGCCTCCGGAGTGAGCATTAAAAGTAAAAGGCAGATTCCGATTATTCTCCTGAGAGCGGTAAGTCTACATAGCACCGAGGTCATCCCCTCTTTCATTAGCAGCAGAGTTTGTTGGAAAGTTAAATGTGCTGACAGGTTTTTTGTCTTTGATGTTGGGATTCACCCTCCCTCAATTGCCTCAACTTTTCCCTTGTGGGAAAGAGAAGCTGATGGGAAACTATCTTTCTTCTACATAAGTGATGCACTTGTCTTGATGGTTCTTCTCCATGCAGAAACTACATAGAGCAAGTGCCACCTTGCCCTGCCACAGAAAATGATGCCTTGGGATATTTGTTTTATCTTATTTTTCATCTTATTTTCAAATTTTACAGCCCATTTTCATTAACAGAGTTGATTATAAGGGATTTAAACCCAATAAAAGAATTTAAGCAAACTGAAGCTCCCCAAAGACGCAACATTCTTTCCCTGCCGAACGACTGATCTTAGGGAAGTCCGACCAATCTTTCAAATTATCGGGCGGTTAGTGGGATATAAACACTCGTACATCTTACTATTTCTCTTTCGACATCGGTCTGAAGATTGATCGGCCAGGTTAGAAAATCTTTATCGGTTCCCATGCAATCTACCTATGTTTGCAGGGCAAAGCAATCTGCGATCCTTCAGTTTTGCTGGCAATATCTCTTGAAATAGTCTTTTTAGTTGATGGACACATCTGACATTTAAACAATGGTTTTTAGACAATCGTGGTCTCACGATAACCATTGGATCTTTCAAAAATCTTTACGTCTATGGCCAGCTTTAAGCTGGCCATACACAGGGAGATCTGCTCATTTGGCAACGTCGTGAAATGAATGGATCTCTCCCTGATATGTCCACATTGAAGTGGGAGACATCGGGCTAATCCGATTGTGGGCCCTAGGCCCAATGATTGGATCAGAATCAAAGAGATACGGGCGGTCAGATTGCAGGACCACTTTAATGCACAGATGTGGCCGCGATCCGACTGGATCTTTTTAACCTGCCCGATCGAGATCTGGCTGACTTTCGGCCCAAGAGTTAGCTGAATCCAGACAGTGCATAGAAGATGCAGTACAGTAGAGCTGCTGATCCTCTTGGGGAAAGTCTACTAAAGGGTGAATTTTTGCCTTGGAAGGCTCCACCATACTTTGTGCAACTTTGTCAGACGTTATTTCACAGCCAATACACGCATTTATAAAAATGAAACATTTCGTCTCTGCAAATGAATGCTGGAGAACATTTCTAAGCAATTTTTTTCTATCATTACTTTCTTCCTAGTGAAACTTTGCTAACATACTTATGCTTAACTTAATTTAAAAATGGCAGGCACATATAATGTAGGTGATATATATGTCTTTATTAATAATTGTTGGTGAAATTGCCAGTTAGCATTTAAAATGTCCAAGGAAACAAAATAAAGACAAAAGAGACCCTGCCCATTTTGCCACCTGAGACGACCTTAGATTTGCCGCCCCCCACCTTCCCATGGCACTAGTGCAAAGAGTCCAATTGCACTATCTGCACTAGAAGAGCCAAATTTCTTGGTTGAAAATCGGAAATTCGGCTCTTAAAGTTACCAGGAGCAGCATTTTTGCTGCTCAACTTGCCTCATTGGCAGAGCACCCCTGCCTAGATGTGAACCTACCCTAAAACAAATGCGGCATGAGCTTTAAATAGTTTTAAAAAGTGTAAATAACATATATTTAACAGTTAAAACTTATATACATAATCCCACATTAAAATGGGAAAAAATGCCAGCATTTTGTCTTTTTTAAGACTTTTTTTGGCATACAGGATATGATATCACTGACATAATAATTTTGAGGATGTAGCTTCATCTTATCAATTTGCCAGGTATTGTAAATTTGCGGAGTAACAATTGTTCACCTGATCAAATATTTGCCTTGCAAAATGGTTCAAAACTTCTCTAGTGCCAAGCCTTTTCACTAGTGAATTGTCTGCTTTGCCTTTTAGTAAATTGACGTTGTCCCTGTGAATTGTCACTTTGGTGATTTTTTTTCTAGAAAAGCTCACTTCCTTTAGTTAATCCGCCCCTTAGCTTTCAAAGAGAGCCAAAACATGCAGTAGCAGTTTAAAACTGTCTAAAACTGCAAATATCTTAAAAACCTGTACATAGAACATAAATGTAAAATTCAAAGCACTCAAATAAGTACTTTTGGTAAGCAGCAATTTATTTGAATTTGCATCTGCTTTAAAGTGACAATATTGCACTGGACTCCAAGGGCTGATTCTCTACAGAACAGGAGGGGAGAGGTCCAAATCTCTATGGTTAGTCTTTTAAAATATTAAGGCAACATTAAATGTTACCTTGTTTATTTTACTTAGTGTTATGTAATGACATAATGTAATATAGCAAACTTCTATTATAGACTTGCTTGAGTACCCATGCCTTGTGGTCTGGCAATCTGTGGGTTAGGGCAAATGCCAGATGGGCTGTTATAAGGTCCCATAGAAAGTCAGTATTTAGTGGGCTGGTGGGGGCTGTTTGGGCCTCTATGTGGGCTGATTGGGCCTCTGTGTACCTGAAATGCCAGGGCCTATTTTGATTCTCAGGCCAGTCCTGCTTGTGGTGGCTGCTACAAAGGTCCTCATAAGTAACTGCAAACTTTCTTGTGTTATAATCACGTTTATAATTGGATAACTTCAGCAATCACCAGGAAAAGTTGACTCCAAAGTATTTATTATTAGTGATGAGGGAATTCTCTGGAAAATTTGCAAAACTACTGAAACATTTGTAAAACTGTGAACAATTCAGTAAACACATTAAAGTCTTTGTGCATCTTTTTTGCAGCAAAATATTTTGGAGTCTATGGGCGACTTTTTTTCTCAATCATTGGGTGTTTTTTCTCACTCAAAATGCATGAAAGCGAATGGGCTTTTTTTCTTGCCGCAAATCTATGCATGGCAAAAAAAATTGCTCATCACTATTCATATTCGTATTTCATCCCCCATAGACATTTATTGTAATTGCCTGAAATCACACAGAAGGTATGTCCATGTGTCCAAACTGCTATCACCAACCAAACACTTAAAGACACTTAAAGAAACTAAAGCCTTGAATATTTGTGCACATACCCTTTGAGACATTGCCATTGCTGTATAAAATTACTGCACTCAATTTATAAAAAAACATATTTTTTATGCATTTAAATTTGTGTATTTAAGCTTATAGGTCCCATCAAGGCAAATGTCTTTGAACGTCCTGCAGGCCAAATGAAGTTAAGTGATTCTCTGCTTCTTTTGGCATTGAATGAAGCTTTATACAATAACTTAGATTCAGCAGGTTCAATCTGGCAAAGTAGGCATTCGAAGGATTTAAAATTTTTAAATCCTTCGATCATCGAATGATCGAATATTCGATCATGCGATCTATTCGATAATTCGAATCGAAGATGGAAAATTTGCATATTCGATCCCCCGAAAAAAAACGTACGATCGGTATTCAAACAAATTTGATTGAACTTCGATCTCTTCACACGAATTTTGTAAATCTGCCCCTAAGTGTATAACATTTAGTAATACTACATTTCCTGAGGATGGAAAATGTCAGTCCAGGTTGGTTTCATTTTAGGATCATGGAAGGTGAATGTTTACTTAATGAATAGAATTTAGTGACACTCGGTCTGGTCCTCCCTCCCTCCTCACAAATTGCAGGCACAGGGAACTTGGCAATTCCTCTTTTTGTTTGCCCTCCCTTGGCCTTTCATGCCCTTTCTGATGCTGTGTGCCAATTTCCTCTTCTACTTTCATCAGAATTCAATTTCCTCACCGTAAGCTAACACCAGCCAAACTTCACATGATTTATTTTTTTCCAGTGATGGATGAGACTACTGGGGTCTCCCTGCCTGTCCATCAAAAACACAATAATCTTAATAAAACATTCATTTTCCAAGAATGCAACTCTCTTTCCCTACAAAGCATTGCTTATCTCCTGATATTATTTTCCCTTTTTCACTTGTAACTTTTCTTTTCTTCATAGTCCCACACCTCCCACCCTTCTAAAACCTTCTCCCTCTTTCCCCTTCTCCTCTATACTGCTAACACCTCTATTCATCTCAGAGAGAAACATCATTTATTTTGTACTTCCCAGATAA
>CM044443.1:40308966-40334937 GCA_024363595.1 Xenopus borealis
TACTATGTTACTGTGTTACTATGTTACTATTATCATACTGACTCACAAACAATAACCTTGTTAAGCGATACTATATAAATGGGCCTTTGCATTGTGATCCCCCAATCAGATAGGCATAAGAAAAGAGGGTTCTTTTGGTCTCATTTATGAACTAATTGGCTGATAACTGCTGGGACACATCAGAAGTTGATATGTATATGGTTGTAGCTTATTCTGTACACAGTTACACAGTTAAAGTGGACCTGTCACTCAGACACAAAACGGCGTATAATAAAAGTCCTTCTCAAATAAAACATGAAATCCAATTTCTATTTTTTTATTGAAGCATTCATAGCTGTTTGAAACTCATTTAAAAATCCAAGCTGTCAATCAAATATTGTCTGTCTCGACTCTATGCCTTAGGCATAGAGGCGGAGCAGACAATTACTTTCACTTTCCATTCAGCAGTTTCTAGATGTCACTGCTCCCCACACATTCCCCCTGTTCTCTTCACCATTTAATTGTCTAACCAGTGCATGGGGATGGACATCGGGTCCCCCATTCTGGTGCACAAACAAGATTTTGAGATGATGCAAGGCTTGCCTTAATAACAGTGTCCACAAAATGGCTCCTGTCTGCTTGCTATAATTATGAATTCCCAGACTGAAGGAAACAAGATTCAAATAATTTATATAGTTTAATTAAAGTTAATTATGCTTAACTTATGTGATAAAATAGGATTTGAATTTTTTTTTTGGGTGACAGGTCCCCTTAAAAGGGATACAGTCAGTTAAAAGTGATACTCCAGCAGACTTCTGCACTGAAATCCATTTCTCAAAAGAGCAAATCTGGCATTGGGCTGAGATTTTGTCAATTTCCCAGCTGCTCCTGGTCATGTGATTTGTGCCAGCACTTTAGGAACTGCTTTCTGGCAGGCTGATGTTTGTCCTTCTCAATGTAACTGAAGGAGTCACAGTGGGACATGGGTTTTTACTATTGAGTTCTGTTCTTAAGCTGTCCATAGACACAAAGATCCAATCTTAAAAATCATCACACAATTGGATGTCCCCATCTACAGACCTGCCACTAACCATTCGGATCACATAAAGTAATGATCAGCATGGCAAGACAAATGTCGGGACAACCCACACACAATCCAAAAATCATACAATTGAAGATTTGTACGATGCAACAGATGGGTGAATACATGAAGCATTCAGATTACATACACATACTAACCAATACAAGAGGTAAAGAGAAATTGGTTAGATCATATAAGCTAAAGCACAAAAGCCTTGACAGGGACAGACTTTGGCTTGGTCTAGAATTTTCTAGCTATCAATCAGAAATGTGCTGTCTTAATTTAGCCAACACTAAACTGTAAATGTTAACTACTGATTGACTGTTGTAGTTTACTAGGGCAAACTATGCTCTGTTTGCTACATAAAGAAAGCTTGGGTGGATTGAGTAAATTACTGAAAAATTAAGAATAAACTAATAAGGTTCCCAAAGACGTAATAATGCATATAAAGTAAGAGGCCCAGGAGCACCACCCTGAGCCTTCAGCAAGGGGAGCGGATCAAACCAGGAAATATTGTAGAGCAAGCACTCAAAATAAATGCATTCTTCCACCAGGCGAGTAAAAGCTAGATGAAAGATTTTATGTCCAATTAT
The DNA here is from genome assembly GCA_024363595.1 of Xenopus borealis. Classification (NCBI taxonomy): domain Eukaryota; kingdom Metazoa; phylum Chordata; class Amphibia; order Anura; family Pipidae; genus Xenopus; species Xenopus borealis. The sequence continues at coordinate 40,310,620 of CM044443.1, forward strand.
TTTGAACATAATAAACTCTTTCAACTTGCTTTTACTCACCTTGTGGAAGAATGCCTTTATTTTGAGTGCCTGTTCTACAATATTTCCTAGTTACTGAAGAACGATATGGCATAACAGGAATAGGGAGCCAGACTGGGTGAAGTTGAGGGATTATGGGTGATTGTGGAGGGAAATGTGATTAAGGGGATGATTTTGTACAAGATTAAATGAAAGGGAAGCTAAAATAACCATGTTAATATTATATTTTATCTTTCCCCTTTAACTTTTTTGGAGATCATCTATGCATGTAAAAGTTACATTTGGGGTTTGACTAGGTAACAGGAGTCACAACAGAAGTAAGGGGCTCCCCTGGAAGGTTAGCTGCTGATAGGGGGCCAAAGATTGTTATGTGACAGGGGTCAGGTCTGGAGTCACAGGGATGGAATGGGTACCTGTAAAAAGGCAGGACTTGTGGGACAGAATTTGGCCTAAAACTGATAACAGGCTGACCTCTACAAATTGGGCACAGTTTGCAGCATTAAGCAGCTACGGGAGGTTGCAATAAGTTTGTGTTAAATAAATTACAGTACCTTTATGCGGGATTTAATATTTAACACAAGGTTTACTGTTTTGGTTTATGTTGTATATTAATGATTTTGTCATTATATATTTGATATTTACATGTACATGTTTGTAGAATGCTGTAATATTTCAAAATTTGGCCTTTTCCCATCCAAAGGGTGAGGCGGCAGGTATGTTTTTATGAATGAGGTTGTGAGGTGATTTGGTTAAGAGGGTGGGTCCATCAGCTGATTCTGTCATTCTCATGAATGCTTTTGATGATTCAGAAATATAATTTTGGCTTGGTTATACTACACTGTAAAAGGAGGACATGCTACTGCATAGTTGTTCTGTTATAGGAGCTTCAAGCTTCCATTTCCACTTGCAGGAACAAGGCGCCATATTTACACAGATCCAGTCTTAACTCTTGATTAAATGTTAAATATCAGTACATTGTAATCAAGCAGCTAATAAGAAAAGTTTACTTTCTTTTACTTCAGTGGTACAGTGTAGTGAACTAAGGGAGTCAGAATAATTGAAACTTACCACTACTTTCTGAAACAATATCAGATGGAATCTGTTTATCATCTCATTGTCATGATCACATGTCATGATCACACTGATTATCATTATTTTGTCACCACTTTTTATTTTATGTATATATGGATGTACCATATATTTGCCTTCAATCATTGCACTGTAACACATACAATTATAGAATGCACCAATGTCCTTGTTTATACAGGTATTGCTAATTTGTACAGATAATAAGAAAAATAAACTGGAAACCTTGACAGTGATTTTTGAAAAAGAGGGCATTGGAATTTGGCACAGGAGTATAACACTTGTTAAAAAATGCACCAAAAAACATATTTCCCCTTTGATATAGACTTTTAGCACTGATGCACATTTGGTACAGAGAAGTGTATTGCAAATTGAGAGCTTTTGGATAAACACTCTTCAAACTGTTTTATCTTTTTCCTGTTTCTTAGAAAGGTGTTAATGATATGCTAATAATGTGTAATGCCAATTAGGAGTAGTGTTGATGTTTTAAAACTAGTGGTAGTATTTTTGATACATTATTTACTTTGAGAAATAGGCATGCCAGTTGTTTAAAATAAAGATAACCTTACTTACTTGACTATCCCTCACATTAATATCGGACATCTAGAAGACTAAAACTAATGGAAAATGGTTTTGATGTTGGACGCATCTTTTACATTTGACATTCATCATTGTTGATTGATGGTTATGCAGCAACTTAACCATATCTACCTTAATAAGGGTTTGATGTACACTAACCTTGTTATGAAGTTAATGCCACAATATTTAAGTGCTCACTATTCATAGCTATGGATTAACCTAGAACAACCCTTCTACAATAACATTTCTTTATAGTTACATCCCTCTAAATATAATGAAACATCAAAGAAGTAACCAATCAAATATTTTATTGCAGATATGAAGAGCTTTCTTGGTTATTAACAGTGTTCCTTCCTGAAACTTTCCTGAAAACTACTGATGTGTGAGCAGAAAATTCTATAACGTTTGGGGCAACTTATGGTTCCAAAATGCATTTTTATTACACACTGCACACTTGAAACCCCTATATATAAAGCCTACTTAGAGTTGATATACAGTAAAATCAGGGGTGATTTAAGATCCTGCTAGAGCCAGAGCTAAATGCCATTGATCGGTCCATGCAGTCCCCACAAAAAAAATTGTATCAGTACTACTATAGTCATCCCTGTGTCATCCCCAAGACCACATATCCTAGGGATGACATGTTTTGTTCATTGTAAAACATAGCGATCATATTAATACCCCATGTTGCTTCACTATAAAGCTCATGGAACTGACTTAAAATGATGATGGAGTAAACACCTCACTTATCATGATCTGAGGTATCTTCTGCATAACAGATATTTAAAAACATGGATGTTAGCTTCAGCGTATGCCCCCTATAATAAACACCCAATAGTAATAAATGCACTCTAGTTGGCAAAGTTGTAATCTTGAGTTTATATTCAGTGACAACTGCCTCTGTCACCATGAGTATGCGTTCAATTTAAATTGCAACTGTGATCATAAATTGTATCCTCTTTAGTGATGTGGCCAACATTCAAAACACGTGCAACCTATGGGGCATCACTGGTGTAGAAAGAAAGGAAATGGGTTGAAACATCTGCTTATGTTTGCTCACAACTAGGGGTAAAACTAAAGAGCAATGGAGTCCAGTAGATTGGATGCAATGCAACTTTAGAGCATATCACATTCTTCATCTGAACCTTTACATTTACACACCTGACTAGGTACAGTATATAGAGAGTCTAGAGTTAGAACAACCCCTGCTTTTTTATTCTTAATATTTTCATGAATGATTCTTCTGAAGCTTTCCCATCCCAAGGCTTTCAAACTGGTTGTGGTCCTCTAAATTCTTATGACCTTACCCAAGTGCTCTCTTAGAGTAATGTCAACTTTTTACCAAAATCTGTTCTTTAGACATTAAGCATGTATTATAATCATCCTAATACTCTAAACTTTACATAGCATCTAGACAATGATTGGCTTCCACTGTTTGTTTTACAGTTAAAGGATGAGCCTTGAAACTCTTGCTTTCAATAAAGGCATATAGGCTTCTAAACATGTAATTATATGGGGGGGGGTCTGAATTCTTGAATTCTTCCCTACTGAAAGGGGCATTCTTTTCATACAGAACTCTTAACTACATTTAAACAAATTATCCTATTTATTGTTTAGCACAGTTTTCTAATAGTGTTTTATAATAGCTAAAAATAAGAATGATATATTTTTTTAAATTAAAAAATAAACAAAAAAAATAAATGCCTAGGCTAGGTGATTTCATGAGGCTACATATAGGGGAAATAGCAGGTTGACTATGGGATAAGCATTAGTGATGGGCGAATCTGCTCATTTTCGGTTCGCCGAAAATTTCACGAAACGAGTCGCGACGCGCTTTTGACGCGCGTCACGTCAACTTCGATGCGTCGCTTCAAAAACAACGCGCGACTCGTTTTTTTGGGCGAATTTTCGCCAGGCGAAATTTCGCTGCCATTCCGCAAATTTATTCGCCAGCTCGAATCGCGGGAATTTGCGAATTCGCCCCTGGCGAATAAATTCGCCCATCACTAATAAGCATTAGTTTTCCATCATAAAACTAATTTGATAATACATTCCTCAATACAAAAATGTGCATTAGGAGGCAAGATGCTATCATTTCATTTGAGGGGGTGATATAAAATCATCAATATTACACATAACTTAATAACAGTTGTGGTTAAAGAAGAGGTTTTGACGTTGTTAAGAGAAAAGAATATATTAACATTGTTATTATGGAAGTATCCCACTCTTCATGGAAGAATTTAAAAAAATACACTGATGTAATAAGCTGGTTTTACTATTTCCCTAGCTTTCTGTTTTGTTCCAGCACACCTCTCTGGCTGTAATAGTCTGTGACAAATTCACTCTCTTTAGCATTAAAAATGTAATGCATATTTTTTTTTCTTTTAAAGTCATACTCAGTACCAGCTTATGTGATCACAAGTGGGTTTCCCTTTTCCAGGCACGGCTCTAGCAGCAGCAGCTCTAGTCTATGACAAAAGCATTATCTTTCTGCTGCTAAACAATCCAATAAACCTCTCCACAGGGAGGAAGTTAACCTCTTGTCTGTTCAGTTGATGCCTGGAAGCCCACGTGACTGCTGCCACAGTAAATTCAAATCATTAGTCTCCTCACCCCATCAAAAAACTTCTATTAGTAATGGAGACCTCGGAGGAGACCTTCCACGGAGAGTGCCTGCCTTCCCAATTCCCAGTGGAAAAATTCAGCGCAAAAACTAATTCTACTTTTAATAATCTGTCATCAGGACCAGAGGCAGTCATAAATTATATGGGGAGCATGTGTGAGAGCGTGCCACAAGAGGGAAATCAGGGGGAAAAATCAAAGCCCGAGTTTGACAAACTTTCCCGAAGATAAATAATAACTTACAAACAGGATTACTTGTAAAGTCACAGGCGAATGAGCAGCTTTCACACTGCAATTGGCGTATGCAGAATGAACCATTTACTCTCTATCTGCGTGAATACATACATATGTATAGTGCAAAACATATATAATGTGCGGACATGCCTTAATTTCTATGCATTGCCAACATCCTTCTTTATACCTGAGAAAATAAATGGCTTCTTCTGTCTTGTTCCATTAGGGCTATTTCTAAGCACTCATTAAGCTCAAAAGAAGGTCGACTTTGAGGAAGATGATGCTTGGCTGTAATTCTTCTTCTTAATTCTATTTTAATGTGTCTCCCCCAAGAAAGCTATCTGATTTTATATCATGGTTATTTTTTATTTCAGGTTAAGGCTGTGGGGAAAAGGAGCCAAGAGATGCATGCAATGTAATACCTGGCAATTACCATGCAGCAATATAGAACTGTACTGAGCATACAGATAAGATGCTGCTACTGCTTACTGATCTTGTTCTCTTTTAGAGAACCATATAGAAATGGAAATATGCACTAGCAAGATCTAAGGCTTTATTTACTATATATGGAGCAGGATGGACTGTGAAAAAATGTAGCACAAATATTGATAATGTTTGCATTTGTACCCTTCCCCCAGCGTAGCACCGGTGGGCAAGGACAGGTCTTTGCTATTAATGGCATTAGAACATATTGGCATTGATTTCAATCTGACGTGCCCATAGGCTGTTTGCTCCTTTGACCAATCTCACACCCCTGCTCACACCCATACGCCCTTACCTACTCTCTTATGTTGTTTGTGCTATCCCCCAACACAGTCACTGGAGACTGGGAGGGCAGAAGACTCAAATCCTCCCATCCAGTCTCCGTTTTCTATGCGGCCAGTGAGCAGCATACCGCTCCCAGAACTTTGCCATCCTAGACCTTGGCCTTTGTGGCCTGCCTACAAATCCAGGCTTGACCCCATCTTGTTCATCATTTGCACGTAAAAATGAAGGATTGTTGAATTCTGCAATTCTAGTGGATTAGAGGCTTGTTGAATAGACAATTCCAACAACTACTTAATACTGAAGTGAAGAGAAGCTACAACTATGTGGCTCCTCTTCATTTCTTCCGTTCCAATCCTTCAGGAAACTGTCCCGAATGAGCATACACATGTATGGCACCTAAAACGATATCTGCCTATTTGGCCCACCGGCAAATTGATCAGATACTGTACATGTAAGGCTACTTTTATGGACTGATTTATCTACGTTTGAATTGAAATTTTTGCCATGATTTTATTAATTTTTTTGCACTAAAACTTCAGTATTTATTAAGCCCCAAAAAAATCTTCAGCGACGAAGGGCAATGGTGTGGGGAGATATTTCAACAAATATCCCTAAGTATGACTTGCCATTCAATAAATAACATTACTTGCTGTGATTTGGCTTAAATGTGAGACAATTTTTAATGCAAAGTTTTGCATTAGAGTTTTTTTGCATCTCTTGCTTAATTAATATTCAAAATATGTGCTTTTTGCATGATTAGGAACTAAAAAAATTGTGGAATTACTGAAAAAAATGAACATTGAAAAATAATCACCTGTCAGATTTATGCAACGCTTACACATTGGGCAATAAAAGCTGCCATCTCTGCCCCTTCAGACCAAGTAATATCCCCCTTATTCAGTTCCCCCAAAAGAGGGGTTTCAGGATTGTCTTGCTTACCTGGAGATTGGTGGTATTGCACGTTATTGTCTTCTGCGATTCCTCTGAATTACTTGTCATATTTTATTTAGAACAATTCATACAATTAGTAATAAATCCCAATTCATCATTTCTGATATGGATTATTCTACATAAAAAGTCTAAACTGTTGCTGCAGATCCACAGTGTGTTGCTTCTTTTGACACTTTCAGACACATAGGGGCAGATTTATCAAGGGTCGCATTTCAAATTTAAAAAACTTTGAAATTCAAATTCAAAAAGACCAACCAAAATTAAGTTGAAGTTTTTTTATGGTCGAATAGGCCCGTATTTGATCGAATAAGTTTTTCCCTCAAAAAAATTCACTCCAAATAGGTTCTAGGAGGTCCCTCAAAGAGGCAGTACATGATAAATTTCATAATTCTAATTTTCAAAATCTTTGCAAATTATTCGAATTTGGACTATTCCCTAGTTGAAGTACACAAAATAACAAAAAATTTTAATTTTTTTAATTCAAACTCTTGATAAATCTGCCCCATAATATCAGGGGCTGGATGAATCACTGGTGAATCAGGTCCCTTCACAAAATATTAGGGTTAGAGGAAATATACTTGCCTTAGCGAATCTGTCCCTTTTGGTGTCACCAAAAAGCCTCTGGAAGGCCTATGCTTATTAGTAGAAGCATGTGCATGTTACTGAGAATTATACCCTTAAAGGAGAACTAAAGCTAAACTAAAGAAGTAGCTAGAAATGTACATTATGTTTTGTGCTTCTGTACCAGCCCAAGGCAACCACAGCCCTTTAGCAGTAAAGATCTGTGTCTCCAAAGATGCCCCAGTAGCTCCCCTCCATCTTCTTTTCTTCTGATTCACTGATTCACATGCTCTGTGCTGCTGTCACTTACTGAGCTTAGGGACCCACTCACAATATACAGTACACATAGAATAGAAATGTCACAATATAAGGCTGCTTAATCATTAATACAGATAATTACTACATGGCATCACAGAAACAAGTGCAATTAGCATCAGATTTTAATAATCAGCCCTGTAGCATCAACTTATATAACAGACAAACCTCAAACCTTTCTGCTTTATAATTTGTGACGACTCCTAAGCTTAGCTTCTCAACAGCTGCTCAGAGCCAACTGTGAGCATGTGAGTGTCACAGACACTTTCCAAGATGGTGACCCCCTGTGACAAGTTTTAAGTCCTGGATCATTGCTGCTATTGACAAGCTGAAACATTTCGCTGGTGCTATAAGTTCAATATATAGAATATGTAATTTTAGCCATATTCATTTTTATGGTTTAGTTATCCTTTAAGTGCCCTCTAAAGGCAGGTCATCACTGGCCCTAATGGATTCAGTGGTTTGTGACAAACAGAACTTTATACAGTGTAATGTCTTAAATTTCCCTTGTATTTTTTTAATATGTGTGCTATTTATTGTTTCTCTCTTTCTTTGTCTATATACATATACTGTATCTCAAGCACACTGTTTTGGGGGAAAATGTGAAGCATTTCTACGGGACACAAAAGCCTCATGCTGCACATCTTTGCAAATTCTTAGCAAGCAGATAATTGGTTCATGCTAATTCCTTAATCCCATTTTGTACCCTCTCAAAATCCATTTTAACCCCTACAGAGAGCCTGAGCCTCTGCCATTTCTTTCTTTCCATAATAGGAATCTAATCATGCTGCTGTTTTGTATGTTATGTTCAGACTATTAAGTTCTTTGTAGATGATGCAGATTTTGTTTTATCCTAAAGCCTTATTGTCAGAAAAACATTACCCTGTCTTAAAGGCCCCCAGTCCTAGCTAAGCCCTTTGTTCCCCACCGATATCTTGGCTAACTATTGGCATGCATCATAACCACGTCCTTCTATCAAGTGCAGTCTAAAGAACAATCTCCATTAGCTGACAGCCAGGCAGGTTGATAAATGCCCACAACGAAAGGGAAGGAATTGCGTAAAATAAAGAAGCATGTTCCAACAAGTCTTGTCAAAATTGTATTGATTTAATCATCTACAGAAATACACATTCCTGGTTACTGTAGCGTGCGCTGCTGGTGCAGTTTACAGTTGTAGACACTTTACGCTCTCCCTCATTGGGTCTGAAGGTGATGGAGGAGCACAAGACAAACAGCCTGCTAATTTTTTTAATGTATCACATGGCCTTTTTAATGTTAAGGAAAACCAGACATTAATCTTTTTTTTTTAACCTTTATTTAGGGCTTACAACAATCTATTGGATGTGAGGGATATAGAGCTGAGTGTTTCTGATGTTCTGGTTTGAGGAGGCAGAGCATTTAGTGCAGTTATTTATTGGCTAATATTGTTCATGATAAAGGATCAAAAGCCCAGGAAGAGGCTGGGATATACCAACACAACAACTTGGAAGGCTTAAATTTTTAGATAAAAGATATATTAATAGTGATAAAGGTGTGGGACTATTTATCTGGAAGCCCATTATCCAGAAAGTTCCAATTTTTTACAAATTCCTTTTTCTCTGTAATAATAAAGCAGTACCTTGTACTTGAACCAATGTAAGATATAATGAATCCTTATTGAAGCAATATTGGGTTTATTTAATGTTTTAATGCTTTTCTAACGGTATGAAGATCCAAGTCTCGAGTATTTTGGATAACGGTCCCATACATGTATAGGTTATACTGTATTACAGAGTATTTTGTAAACCTGTTAACACTTTGTCTGAACATCAATAGTAGAAGCAGTAGAAGCACTTAACACAGAGGAATGTTATCAGTGCCATAACTATAGATGAACAGGTCGCCGGGGACCTGGATTGCGGGGTTTACGCCCTCCATAGCCAATCTCCTGCTGAAAGTTAGTTTGCCCCCTGCAACCTATTCGTATTGGGCAGGCACGCACACATGCAAATGTGGGAGAGGCTTGGAATACAAGAGAGGTTTCTCTGCACACCAGGGCCCAGGCCCCTCTGGTTTTTTTGTCGGCGGGGGGGCTGGAGTCCTTTGGATACCCAACTGAATGGTATGATGTTAGTGATAATGAACAGGTAAATCTAAAATAAATGGGCAATTTTCTGTGAAGCCAGATTCTCATTCTAAAAGCACATGCATCTGGCTGCACCCTGCCCCTAGAGCCTGATAGGTTATATACTGTATCCCTAAGCGCAGAACAAGCACCAGTGGGTGCAAATAAGATCTGTCCTCCATTGCTGCCTGCACCCCTAGGTGCTTCCTAACTTGTGTGTCTGAATGACTTGCAAATTAGGGGACATTAGGAGGTGGACTCCTATCTTTCTCTACCCCTATCCACCTGCTCCTCATAAATATAGAGCTCCCAAATACAGGCAGTGCTGTATTTATGAGGGAATGCAGGTCTCTGCACTCAATACTTCAGACTTCCATCTGTTATTGAGTCATAGCTTCCAGTTTTATCCATAGTCCTTGTCATAATATGTACATATAATATAAAGGGTTGCACAGTTCTACATTTTAAGGCACATTTGCAATGGCAATGGTGCAATGAAACAAGCCAAACTGCACCAATTAAAGTTATTTCTATTAAAATAATTGCACTTGTTTTGCTGTATTAGGATTATGGCAAGCAGGCATATTGACTGGCACTGCCCTTCAGTAAAGAACAGTGGAGGTCAAACATCACTCTAGTCAATGACAAGTACCATGCATAAAGCACCCAAAGCAGTGGCAAGTGGATCTCTGCTCAAAAACAGTAAATAACGTGTTTGAGATATACACACAGTACTTTGCAGAACAAACAGGGGGAATATTAGCTGCGATTGACAAAATGTTCTGAGTGCAACAGGCCTTAGGTACAGGTATGAGATACGACATGCTGAAATCCGTTATCCAGAAAGGTCCCAATTATGGGAAGGACGTCTCCCAAATACTCCATTTGATCCAAATGATCCAAATCTTTAAAAATGATTTCCTTTTTCTCTGTAATAATAAAACAGTACCTTGTACACTGATTCTCTCCTTTCACCAAAAATGATTTGGCAACTTGCACGTGTTTTTGCACTTTTCGTCTTAAATGACCCCTACAATCAATGGAGTAATTATAGTGGTAGCAGACCTCTATCTTTTTTTAGAATTCCCCCACTCCCAGCAGCTTGTTCACCTACAAATCTGAGTAGGGGCCATGTTTAAAAATTGTGCACCCCTATGCTGTCCAGCTGTTTGGTTTGTGAGATTTAATTTTCTGTAAACCTCCAGTGGACACATGCCACCCGCAGACTTTTGCTGCCCTAGACCTGGGACTTTGTGGTTTGCCCACAATCCAGGCGTTGGGCCAGGTAGGTATTCTTGTGTGTGCCGGACCCCTCCAAAGTAAATTTTTTTAGGGATGCGTAGAGCACTGTAGTTACCCCACTGCCTGTGGTCTTGTCTGTACAGATTCTGTTTCATTGATACCTCTCTGTAAATGGGGCCTCCAAAGTTAGCCACAATGTTTAATGTTTTAACTATACCTATAACAAAACAGTAGAAGTTACTGTACTTCTGCTACTTATACCTCTTCCTATATGGTTTGTAATTATAACAATAATAGAGCCTGTAATAACTACTGCAGTGCTAACACACAGTTCTATAATACCAGCAAACATCATGTAAGTAGTACCATTATCCAATAAAATCTAAACTCCAGGTTGGGATATGAAGGACCATAGCTTCATTATAAGCAAATAAGATTGTTACCACAATATAATAGCCCATTAGGTTACAAATATTCTAATAAATGTAATATTATAAACTTATATTTTGTTTAAAAAACTCCCTTTCTGAAATGTAAAGAAAGTTCTCATCAGCACTAACCCAGAAGCGAACCAAAGACTTTTTATTTTTCATTATCTAGCTTTGGCCCCGTAAGACCGCTTACCACTGCGTTTATATTGAATCTCCTATTATTTGTAGAGCGCACAAACGAGCCTGACACTGTAGACCGATACCAAAAGTAAATATATATATTTTTTCTTTCCAGGTAATGATTCAATATGACTTCATGCAGTAGCACTGTAATGGGATGTTTGATCTCTGAGAAATATTAGCAAGGAGTCAGGCTCTGTAAAGTTTAAGAGGTAGCAAATGTCTGCCCTTTGTTACTCTCTAATGCAGTCTTTCCAAAATCCCAAACCTCTGAAAAATCTGCTGAGAAAATACAAGTCAGTTAGAATGAAACCTTGGATCCACTTCAAACACTTTGCCAATAATTCATGCGCTGAGATTAAAAAGTCATTTCTTCGTTTGCCAAGTACAAGGAGACCTGAGTGTTCTCTATTGTGTATGAACATCACCTCATGTAGCATTCACTGCTGAAAGGTCACCCAGGAGGGGCTTTAAAACTGCAATTCACACCCCCACTTATATGAACAGAAAGTCATTTACCTGAAATTGTTATTAGGAGCAGGGAAACAACATTATAATGTAAATGTTGTAAAACTTACATTCACCATAATTTTTTTCATTTTTAATGATTCTTATTTTATTCTGTAACCATTGTTTGTTAAATCATTGCAAGACCTCTGGTCATTATAAATTATTGTAAAGAGCTGTGTAACTTGCAGTTGCGATATAAATAAAAATGATGATTATCAGCCAAAGAAACATTCTACAATTTGTCATGATATTTTAGCCAGTAGGGGTCATAGTTTCATTGCAATCTATGGACACTTATTCACAAAGATACTAAGGTCTGTCTGTATATTTATAAAAATGTAGCTTCCTTATAATTAAACCAAAGTTAAAGAAGATTTCAACAATGAAATACTTTGTTCTAAAAATTGTGCTTTGTTCTAGCATGAGATCTTCCTTTTGCTTTGTACAGTGGCTTCCTCTGTGTTTTTCATGGGACAGACTGAAGAGGTTCAAATTTACAGTTTGAATCAAGGAATATTTTTTTCCTTTTCAGTGGTATATGGGTAACTCAAATCTCTCTTAACTTCACTCTCTACAAGCCCTCCACAGAATACCCGGATAGTATTAACAAAAAATTTGGTTGCACATGTTTTTCAGATAGTAAATATTGACATTTTACATCTCTTGCCTTGAACCACCATTTCATGATGGTCTGTGTGGTGCCTCAGAGATCACCTGACCAGAAATATTTCAACTCTAACTGTAACAGGAAGAAGTGTGGAAGCAAAAGACACAACTCTGTCTTTTAATTGGCTCGTGTGACCTAACTTTATAGTTTGTTTGGTATGTTTGTGTGCACCGTTGCATCCTAGGATCCCAGGAGGCTGTCCTTATTTTTTAAAATGGCTATTTTCTATTTATGATTACCCAATGGCACATGCTACTTAAAAGTGTATTATTATGAAAATGGTTTATTTACATGAAGCAGGGGTTTACATGTGAGTTCTTTTATGAAATATCTGTTTACGGAGACCTACATTGTTTGGGGGTATAGTTTTCCTTTAATAACTCTTTATTGCAGACCACAGTATAATTAATGTTAGCAGCAATCTAATACAATATATTCACTCCCGCTGCACACAAAGCAAGATATGAGGAGATAGCAGACATAACTTATCTTTAAAATGCAGTCTGCAGGCTTAATTTTATGTGTTTAGCTGACCAAAATGCAGGGAAGTCAGATCATGTTCACTGCTAGGTTTTTGTAAGGGGAAAGCAACACAATAGACAGGCTATTGGAAGTGATTTGGAAGTTAACAAGGTCATTGACCCCATCAAATTCTCTGTAAGTCTACACATTGAAGGGGTTAATCACTAAACTGCTGTTGGGCTTTTTGGAGCGGTTGTGTATAAGTGGCAGAGGTACCTATCCTATTTTAGTTTCTGTGGTCTGTGCTGGAGGTACCCTGAAAAGCAAACCTTTTCTGGCTTTTTGGGCAAAAAAACCCCAAAAAGTGAGCGATTCAGGAAAAAGCTCTGAAAAAAATTATGTGATTTGGGTTTTCGCTCAATTTCATCAAGTTTTTAACTGATTCAATCAAGCTTTTTTTGAATAATAATTATGGTCAAATCAGATATTCGAGTTTGGTTGTAGTTTTAATTAAAAAATTTGATACATTCGGATTTGTAACTAACCCTCTTAATGTCATTGCTACTTTATATTCCTCCTCTTTCTGTTCAGGTCCTCTCCTATTCATATTCCAGACTCTTATTCAAATAAATGCATGGTTGTTGAGGCCATTTGGACCCTAGCAACAAGATTGCTGTAATTGCAAAGTGGAGAGCTGTGAATAAAAAGCTAAATAGCTAAATAACTCGAAACCCACAAATAATGAAAAAAATGAGAACCAATTGCAGTTGCAATCACTATAGCATACTAAAAGTTAACTCAAAGGTGAACAACCCCTTTAAGGTCTTTTTGATGCTTGGAGTATATATTTGGGTAACGGCAGGCTCACTCTTGGATTTTTATCCACTTTTGTTTTATATTATTGTGATAGCGCTACTATATTGTCACATTAATTTTATACGTGCAGGGGAATCAGAGCTTTGAGGTTGTTTAGCGCTAAGTTAGTTTTCATTAGCAGTAGGAGGGTAATTCATGTGGTCACAGCCTCCCACAGCCTTCTCATTATTTACAGCTCATGTTTGTAGATTGGACAGACAGTTTTGCTTTACTGGTTGTGCGCCCAATGAGGTTTTCATTGTAGTGAATATTTTAATTTAATTTTATGAATTTAGTGATAGGATACTTTAGACCTTATGTTTGTTTATATGATTTTTTTATTTAAATTAATGAAACAACTAGCATTTATCAGTTTTATTGGTTATCCTTGTCCCGGAAAATGTTGTGCTCAGATAAAAAATTCTTGTAGTCTCAGTATTTATTTACACTGAATATCTGAAACAGGGCCAGAACTAGGGGTAGCCAGAGGAGGCAAGTTCCTAGGGTGGGGAGGTGAATTAAAATTCGAAATGCAATAATAGTTTAAGGAACAATATAACATTGCGAGATGTGCATTTTTATTCTGCGAATTATTGTTCTTTTTGCGACTTTAATTACATGAAAAGGGGACTCCTCAATATGACCCTTTGCCTTGAGCTAACCCATTGAACCCCATTGTTGCTTACCTTAATGAAACCAGGAGACAGAGTTGGGTGTAAAATGACCACAGCATTTATTTACATTTTATCAAATAAACAGGACCTTGCCAGCTGAACCCAAAGCAATATTCTAAAGCCAGAATTTAACAAGAGATCGCTACTATGCTATGCCGCTAACATGATAGTAGTTCAGCAGCCCTGTTGCCGGACCTGCATCTTCAGTGTCTCGATGATAAGAAATCCAAGCAGGCTGCCCCCTGGCACAAGCAATTGTAGCGTCTGTATCAATCAATCCACCTTGCAGTCACAGGAGAGAACCTCCTTTCTCCCTCTTCTAAATTTGCCTGTGCAGTACTCCGATGATGTGATCAATAAAACTTAAAATATAATATCATATGTGCACTATTTTGATCCAGAGGAAGACAAAAAAAAACCCAGCCTGAAGCCAGTGCCAATTATGCTTCAAGAGGGAATAAATTCCTTCCTGACCCCAATGGAGATCAGAAACATTCCCTGGATCAAGAATTTCACATTTATTTAACATAAACAAATACAATACAAGATCTCACAATTCTAATGTGTAAAGATACAGAAACCACAATATAACAGCGCTTTCAGGAAAATATCCATATTTAGTTATTAAAAGATAATATGAGAACATAAAGAAGACAACCGACTAGTGATGGGCGAATTTATTCGCCAGGCGAATAAATTTGCGAAACACCAGCGATAATTCGCTGGCTTAAAAAAACGAGTTGCGCACCGAAAATTACGCGACGAGCGTCGGAAATGAAGCGCCGCGCGTTGGAAACGACGCGACGCGCGTCAAAAATGACTCGTTTTGATTTACCATAGACTCCATTTTAAACACGTTTTTCCTGTAATAATAGAACAGCACCTTGAACTTGATCCCAACTAAAATATAATTAATACTTACTGGAAGAAAAAACAGCCTATCTAGTTTATTTAACATTTAAATTATGTTTTTAGTATACTTAGGGGCAGACTTACAAAATTCACGTGAATAATTCGAAGTTTGATCGAATTTAATATAAATTCAAATTCGAATCTTGGAATATGCAAATTAGGCCAATTCGACCGTCGAATAATCGAATTCGAATAATTTGAATATTCAAATAAAATTTTATTCAAATATTCGACTATTCGATGGTCGAATAACTTCCCCTTTAAATTTTTATTCGACCACCAATCAACAATTAGAACGATTGATCGATTAAATCTTTTTTATTCGATCGATCGAACTACGGTAAAATCCTTCAAATTCGATAGTCCAATTCAAAGGATTATACTTCCCTTTTATTCATATGGTCGAATTTCGAATTTTTTTTCATTCGAAATTCGACCAATGATAAATCTGCCCCTTAAGGTATGGAGATCCACATGATGGAAAAACCCAGGTCCTGAGCATTCTGGATAACAGGTTCCATACCTGTATAAGTGAAAATGGTTTGACATTTGCCTTGCCAGAAATGTAAAGGGTTATTACTATTAGTAAGACATTGGCAGCGGAATAGAATATTTTACAATATTTTCCATAAATTTGTCAATCTTGCCTTGAGCTGATCAGGACAGTCACTTGCATTTTAGAAAACATATGCATTTTAACCATAGACTGTTTATGTGACTCATTTTCTCTCTTGTATCTTACTTTTGAAAACTCCAGCTAATAAGAGAATCCATATTTTGTTGTAGCTAGCATAATATATGCATACTGATCCTCTCCCTACCCTCTACCTAGGGCTGGGTCCTAGATTCGATATAACGTTCTCACATATGTTTTCCAAAATTTCTGATGACCTATTCTTGTAGACCTGATGGGTCATGTTGACATGTCTAATGCTGAAAAATACTCTCGTTCTTTTCCAGCAGATTCTTGCGGTCTGTATTGACCAGAGCAGATAATGTCAGTAATTTATCAGCTACCAACTATGCATACAGGTAGAATAGCAGCTGTTTGTGCTCGTATTAAAAAGAATGCATTTCTAATAATGGTGCAGTGTGTCTCAAAGTAACCTGACAGTATATTATATATATATGAATTTTATTTAATTTCATGTTATTGAGGTTTGTTACACAATGATCTGCCGTGGAATAAAAGCTGTTGAAAACTGTATATGTAGGGAATGAGTACAGCTAGGCAAACATACTCAAATATACTATGGATAGTTTCAAATAATAACTTTTGAAATGGCAAATAGTGATGAGCAAATGTTAGTTAAGGTGTAACTGAACCATATTACATTTCAAATTCAATGTTTTTTTTCTGCAATCGTCTCAAATTGCATAAAAAAAAAAAGATTCAAATCTGTTTACATTTGAGTTTTCTGAATTTTGATTTTTTATAGTTATTTAAGGAAAACTATTCCCTCAGAATGAATACTTAACCAACAGGTAGATGTCATATTAAGTGACCTTTTAAAGTATCTTACAGATCTGGAATATGTATATATCAGTAAATATTGCCCTTTTAGGTGTTTTACCTTGAGCCACCATTTTGTGATGGTCAGTGTTTTGCCTCAGAGATCACCTCAGAGTAAAAGAAGTGTATGATCAGTCATTGGCTGATGTGACCTGACATGTATATATGCCATTTGTTTGTTTGTGTGCATTGGGAATGATCCCAGGGAGCGGCACTTAAAATGGCAATTTTCTATTTAGAATTACCCAAGGCAAATACTACTAAAACAGTATATTTTTATGAAAATGGTTTATTAAGAAGCAACAGGGTTTTACATATGAGCTGTTTTATGCACTGTATTTTTATAGAGACCTGCATTGTATAGTTTTCCTTTAAAAGACATTATTTTGAAAATGAAGGCAGCAATGTGATTTAAACGTAATCATGTTTTTTTTATTCAAATTATGATTATTCCAGCTCTAACTGTTGTACCACAAAGGAAGCTTGAACAAGATTCTTTGTTCTTTTAACTCTTACTGCTAAGTTTGCGCATGTCAAAGGGAACACTGGGTGAAATCTCAAATAATTTTCTCACGAGTAAGGTAATTTATGCCAAACAGATATTTGGGTTTATCCATCTAACCGCACAAGACTGATCAAAGAGATTTGCTGTCTGGTTGCTATGAGTTACTGCACTGTGATAGTGAATTTCACCCCTGGCTATAGACTAGATTTTCTAATGAGGTAAGTGTATAACTTATCGTTTTCTTGTTTTCAATCTCATAATAGGGCAAATTGTTAAGCACCCCTGCAATTTCTTTTCTACATCTGAAAAAGGAGAGACTTTCATGGGATTTCTGCGTGAGTTTATTTACCTCTGAGTAAATATGTTTATTTACCTCTGAGTATATATTTGGATTAAGTACATGCTTGATTGGAGTCACAGGCCAAGTAACAATTTCTACCCATATTTTTTTATCCATTAATTTCCCGGTATTTATATGGCGCCACATAATGTATACTGCAATCCATGCTATCCACTGCTATCCCTGATGTTGACGCTCCCTGATTAGCATCATGCATGCCAGAATGAAGTACAAGTTAGGAGATAGGTAGGTGACAGGAAAGGGGACACTTCCCTCTGATCACACTTGAAACACATGAATACAGTGCTCCAGATGCACAGGACAAGTGCTGCATTTTGGAAAATACTTTGCAACCATTCAATCAGTGGAGTAACTACCAGGGGTGCAGGGGGTGCAATTGCACCAGGGTCCGAACCCCATTGCGGCCCATCGGTACCACAAAAATCTTTATGGCAGGCTGTTATCTAGGGGGAGATTTTACAGCACACATGCTATCAACCTCCAGCATGCGTTTATAGAAGTAAGGGCCTGATAGGGGGCCCAGGTGCCCATCCTGTACCGGGGCCCACCAGGGAGTAGTTACGGCACTGCATTCAATTTATTATTAAGTGGACACATAACTGTATTTAGGTCCGATGCTGCCCTAGGCATCAGACCTAAATACGCCATAATGCACGGCGTGTGACGTCAGCGCACTGGAAGTGACGTCACACAGGGGGCCGAGGTGACATCACTTACGCAAAAGGCGATTTTCCCCCCCAAAACCTGCCACCGTAGGCACAGGCGTGCCTTAATATAAATACGACCCTGAGTGGACAGTGTCTTTATAAGCATATTGGCATAATGAAAGACGCCAACACATCTTCATACAGTTTCACACAAACCTGAACATGCTTCAAGCTCTATTTGTATGATTTAATCGTTGCTTTCAATTTGCGGCATTCAGTTCCAACAGCTATATTGATCTTGGAGTACAGTTGGGATACATTGTTTCATTGGTGTAATTCATGGCTTTTCCAGACAATTTAAGCCACTTGTTTTCAAGATCAGAACCTGCCAAAGAGAAAATAAAAACACATCTATTTCTTTATATCTGCTCATCAATATTGCATGTATTGCTTGCCAGAAAGCACATGGAGGTCACTATTACTAAGCGAGACACAGTGCAGTCAGTTATACGATGTTTCTTGCACAGGAACAATGCCCTAAAGGAGCTCTTCACTCCATGCCTGCTTTATAAGAAGTGTAAATTTTGTGGTTTGCTTTTAGGTCTGCAAGTTGTCTGTTTAGCCGAGGTCCTCCTGATTCATATGAATAGGCATAACCAGAATTTTAACTTTAAACACAAAGCAGTTTGACCCAGTCTTGATCTGATTTATAGTATAGGCAAAAATAAACCATATAGAAGCCAATCACAACTGACTACAATAAGAAAAAAATCGAATAGGTTTATATGATTCACGTGTACTCCAAATTAAATGGGATCCATTATCTTATCCATAATCAAAAAGCTCTGAATTACAGGAAGACCATATTATAGACTCCTATAGACCCCTTTTTAGTCAAATAATTCAACATTTTAAAAAATGATCTCCTTTTTATCTGTAATAATAACAAAACTGTACCTTCTACTCCATTGTAAATAAGACATAGTTAATCTTTATTGGAGGAACACCAATCATATTGGGTTTAATTAATGTTAAAATGATTATTTATTAGACTTAGGGCATGGAAATACAATTTACAGAAAGACCCATTATCCGCAAAACCCCAGGTTCCAAGCTTTCAGGATAACAGGTCCCACACTTGTATTGGGAAATGTATTTTAATATCTTCAATTAATTGTCAAAAGTAGCGGCCTCTGAGGGAAAGTGAACAAAGAAATATTGATTTTCTGTTGAAACATTGGGCAAATTTGCCCATGGGCAGTAACTCATAGCAGCCAATTAGTGATTGGATGTTTTCAGGCAGCTGCAATGAATGCAAGTATTTGATTGGTAGATGTGGCTTACTGCCCATGTGAAACATTGCCTGGTGTTTACAAGTAAACCGCTACACTCTCAGAACATGTACAGGTATGGGATCTGTTATCCAGAAAGCCCTTATCCAGAAAGCCCCATAAATTACAAGAAGACCATCTCCCATAGACTACATTTTATGCAAACAATCCAAATTAAAAATATCCTAACTCGGATATACAGCAATGAATGCTTATTGGTAGCAAAACTATCCTTTTGGTTTTATTTAAACCCAGGTTTCCGAGCATTCTAGATAACAGATCCCTTACCTGTGCCACATTTTCAGACAAGATTCACCTGACAATCATAGAGAAATATTTTGGCCCCATGTAATTAAATGGAAAAACTTTAATTAATGGAAAATATCTGTAATCACGGTGTATGCAATTGCCCTAAATGCTTTGACGTGACTCTGGTTGCTGTATTAAATTAAATAATGATAGAAAATATCAGTGTTTCATATATACAAGTATATGCAACAATCCACTTAAAACTTCTTTCAAATGTATTATTTAAACCTTCTGCATGACCCCAAATCAATGTGATGAATGGCTGCTCTGTGTAGCAGCAAGCAGGTTAATTCTGGGAGAAATACTGAGCTCCACCTCACCACTATTTCTCTCCTGTGCCTGTGAGTGCTTTTACTTCACGAGAAGTCGGACTGGAAGGTCACCTCTTTCATCAAGTATTCTATTTGCATTCAAAATTGTATGTACATGAAAAATGTGGTCGCGTGTTGCACCTAGCTGCAAACGCAGATGAAATTCTGTAGAAAGTCTGATGCACACTAACCTTTGCAGATGGCGCAGCTACTGTTGAAAAATGGATTGCTTAATAAAGCATATCATCCGACATATTTGCTGCTTGGCTAGCCAAATAGAAGTTGTTTTTTGCACAAATTTCCTTGTCAAATTTGTCAATGTTCATGTCATTTTGCTTTAGGTCACAGAGCAAGGTGCAAATTCCTGGCATCTTTACTAGTCGCAAGCCAATTTCAGCTATTTCTAACAATGAAGTGATTTTCTCTCAGGGGCCAGAGCTGGGCTGGCAGGATTGGGATGGGAACACAGCCTTGTTCAGCCTATAGGGCTGCTTTTTTTTTTTTAAAGGACTGTTTACTTCAAGCATGAAAAAGAATAGAAAAAAATGGAAAGCCTGCTAAATACAAAACATCAAGAAGAGGGATTGTTAATAGGTTCAAACTTCTGGATGCTTTGTGTAACCCGTATTTGTTTGGTGCTGCTTACTGGGGAAAGCAAAGGGGTTACACAAATCCTGCAGCCTACATCCAGGTTTAATACAAATCATTGACTTACGCCTATTATTTTTTAGTACAGTTTATTTCTCTATCTATCTATCTATCTATCTATCTATCTATCTATCTATCTATCTATCTATCTATCTATCTATGTCAGTCTCTAACTATATGTAGTTAAATCTTTATATCCATAAGCACACAATGTACTTTGGCTTTGCTTGATACTTGGCTCTTTATGAAATCAGCTGTTTAGAACAATGAATGCCTTTTTATGCTGAGCGTCAATATGATTCTTTAGCAGGTGTGTTCCCATAGCAGGTTTATAATGCTTTTTTTTTTTTTTAAAGGCCTTGCTTGGTAGCCAGATAGCCGAGTCTGCCTGCAATGCAGCCAGCTTGAGTGATTAATAGCAAAGCCTCTGCCATTTTATTATTAATAGCAGTGTGTTGACTCAATTAAATCCGGCCTGCTTTTTTTGGCAGGCCTTTGCAATTATACATATTATAATGGGCTGGGGCCCAAATGCATCCTGGGAGAAGCCCAAAATTCCAAATTAACTTTTTTTTTTTGGTTGGTGTGTGTGCAGGGTAAAATAATGTGTTTGTAAACAGTCAGGCAGTTTTAGTCATGAAGTGTGGTCATGCATGGTAAGGTAGCAAGTATTACTGTATGAATCCAGTGGCAATAGAGATTAAATTATTTTCTTTGGGTTTGAAAACTGCAGAAAAACATGTGGCAGAAACAGCACAAAATGGAGAGTCTTAGTCAAGATAAAAAATTCAACAAGCAAGTAAGCATTTAGCTCCCTGCACACACACGAATTGTATGGGAGGCATGGTTAAGTACAATTGGTTATCTGGGTAATCTGCGTCCTAATTTCATCTTGATCCCACTATTTTACAAAACAGGGTGTATTATTAAGGCAGGATTTCACAATATATAAAAGGCAACCCTGGGTAAAAGGCG
This sequence comes from Xenopus borealis, assembly GCA_024363595.1. NCBI lineage: Eukaryota > Metazoa > Chordata > Amphibia > Anura > Pipidae > Xenopus > Xenopus borealis. The sequence goes on from CM044443.1 coordinate 40,332,391, forward strand.
AAAGAAACCCATAATAAAAAAACCCTACCCCCCCTGCCCTACATAGAGCCCCCTCCTTCCCCCAGCTAACCCCCCCCCCGGGCAAATGCCCCTTACTCTTTAATTAACCCCTCCGTGCAGGTTTTGTCCAGCGAGTTCACGTGGCAATACGTGGTCCCATTCTGAAGATTGCCGAAGAGAAGAAGATGGCTGCTACAGTATGAACTCCGCTGGACAGAATCTGTGCAGGAAGGGGTAAGTAAAGAGTTATGGGAATTTGCCCCAGGGGGGCAGCTAGGCCGGGGGGGAGGAGGGTAGGGGGTAGGGTTTTTTTACTACGGGTTGTTTCTCCTTTTTTTGGAAGCCAGCTCGAATGTGTGCCCCAGATTCGCCCATCACTACCACTTTCTCTTAATTGGTATTACTCTCCAAAAATTGTCACTTATCCAGTCTATAATAAACGTTGCTACCAGGTTAATGCTGCCTTCCAGATGCCATAACCCTCACCACCACAGGCTTACCTTTTCAAGTTGAGGGAGACACAATTGTGCTCTCTGCAATAGAAGAGCTGCATTTTCATTTTAATAACTAGCATTTTGGGTCTTAAAGTTATCAGAAGGGGACTTTTGATGACCTCAGGGCCAGATTTATACATAGGGCTCCATTAGCAAGGACCACTGTTTAAAGTGCTAGCAAATTTTTATTTTTTACAACAATATTTACACACACAAGAATATTTCTTTCTCCAAATGCATTAAAGTCAATGGGCGTTTTTTCTTATGGCGACTTTTTTTGTCCTAGTGCATTACAGTCAACGGGGATTTTTTTTATGGAGACTTTTTTTCTCCAAATGCAATCAAATCAATTGGCGTTTTCTTATGGTGACTTTTTCTCCAAATGCATTAAAGTCAATGGCTGTTTTTTCTTATGGGTGTTTTTTTCGTAGCAAATTTTTCCGCTGCAAATTTTCATGAAAATATTTGAACATGCCAAAATTCGGAAATTCGCTGCAAATCCATGCCTGGTGAATTAATTTGCTGATCACTAGATGTGACACCTGGTATGGTATGCCAAAGTGCAGGTAGCACTTGAAATAAAGCAGAAACAAAGGTGTGTACATTGTCCCATTGTGAAACTTCAGTCACTCAACCATACACCTAGGGAAATAAGTATTAACACAGCCTATCTATTTAGAATATGCCACACAGTTGGTCTCTATACAGTAACTAACAATCATGTTCTTGTAGCACTGGCACCTGGATAACCACAAACTGATGAGGAATTCTTGGAAATTATTTGTAGATTCCAGCACTCCATCTGTATACAAGACTTTAGAAGTTTACCTCATAGGGCTGATTCAAACAAAGAGAGTTCTAGTTTTCCCAGGGAAAACCAATTGATTACAGAGAAGCAGATTGTAAAACTTTAGTACTGATTTTTTTTTTAATTTTTGAGGGAGGACTAAACAAGCTTAAATAGGCTGGAATTATCTACACATGCTGTTGGCGTGCTATGAATTTGACAATCCTTTGTTTAGAACGAACTTTGACATTTGCCACATTTCCCAAAACAAATCAAATTCATATCCCTTTGTGGCAGCATTCATTTTTTATGGAGGCCAGGGAAACAGGGTAGTATTCCCTGGCCTACCCTGCATATTTAAAATACAGTATGCATTTGGAATGATACAATTTGTTCGTATATAGAGTAGATATCTGGACATTTGGGTTTGCACAGTGTGCTACCTGACCTGTGCTGTTCGACTTGTCTTCTGTTTTGTAATGTCTGTCATGGGGAAATCTCTGATTAATAGCTATCCCTTTTCTTTGCTTGGCAATGCTAACATGGGTATGCTGTAGGCGTTAGCTTAACAGCATTGGGCCTGTCAGTAAATCATCACTCAGTTACTTTATCTGATGCAGGTCCTCATCTGACAGTTGACAGCACAAGACGGCTGTGCCTTGCTGGTCCCATGTGCAAGCCTTCTGGACAACTGCTTTATCTTCTCTTGTAAAACATAGGCGAGCATGAAAAAAAAAGAGTTAATTTCTGTCTGCCTTTGTCTGTCTCCCTCTTTCCATATTTTCTCTCTGTTTTCTGCAGGACTAAAAGAAGGACAAGATGAGATCCATCAATGTCAGCTGGTTTCCTCACATCAGCACATTTGTAGGGTTTATTGGGGAGAAGTCCATTAACAGAATCCAAATTGAACAATATGGTACACATAGAAGCAAAAGATTTTAGCTCAGTGAAGGCAACTGACAAGTCCTGTATATTCTGCATTATTCAATTACATAGATGCTGTTTGGTTAATTATTGAGACGTATTGCTGCAGCTGAAATGTACTGTAGTTATATATTCAGTAAAATAACCTTGTTACCAAAGACTGTTACCTTGTAATGCTCCCATAGCAGATGCATATTTATACCAACAAAATAAATGTTTTTGCACTAGTGATTTTCTTACCCACAATTCTTAGTGGGAGCATGCTGGTTGTATGGGACTCTTACCATGTGGAAATCATAGAGGACACATAGGAGCAAATTTACAAAATTCACGTGAATGGAT